>CM075307.1:5333340-5721084 GCA_037672795.1 Lagerstroemia speciosa | reverse complement strand
TCCCATTATAGGACTTTGCAAGCAATTCAAGGAAGCACTAAATGGATTAGTAAAAGAGCATTGGGATGATTATGGGAATGGAGAGACCCAGATAAGCCAAGGTGCAGAGCGAGGCCTAATCTAAGTGATCGGACTAAAATATCCATGACCCAGCATTTGTGAGAACCTTTGCCCATTATCATATTTGAAAGCTTTTACACAACTTTTGAGGTTATCGAGTTTTTCTCATGGCGTTCAACAATTCCGAACTTGTCGTGTCCGTTGTGCGGAGTTTCTTCACTTCGAAGTCTCGGTTCATTGCACATATTGGCTACAAGTCAGTCCTCAAACCCTTGTCTTCTCAATTCTGGTGTTCTACCCATCGTTGTTCCCGGTTTCATAGCTTTTGTCGGTGTGGTTCGTCCAACTGTCAACGCACAAGGCTTCAAACGCAACTTACATTACAGACGACGTCATGTCGACGATGATCTTCGTGATAGCAATGAAGTGATTTCTAGCAAAAGGTACGACATTTTGTCTCCAGATCAGACCAACGGCAAGTCCGTCTGATGCACGTCTAGGTGCTCATCATCGGCTTATGGCCGGAGCAAGAAGAGACTGTTAGTCACTTTCGGAAGGTCCCATTATAGGACTTTGGGCAAGCAATTCAAGGAAGCACTAAATGGATTAGTAAAAGAGCATTGGGATGATTATGGGACTGGAGAGACCCAGATAAGCCAAGGTGCAGAGCGAGGCCTAATCTAAACGATCGAACTAAAACATCCATGACTCAGCATTTGTGAGAACCTTTGCCCATTATCAGATTTGAAAGCTTTTACACAACTTTTGAGGTTATCGAGTTTGTCTCATGGCGTTCAACAATTCCGAACTTGTCGTGTCCGTGGTGCGGAGTTTCTGCACTTCGAAGTCTTGGTTCATTCCACATATTGGCTACAAGTCAGTCCTCAAACCCTTGTCTTCTCAATTCTGGTGTTCTACCCATCGTTTTTCCCGGTTTCATAGCTTTTGTCGGTGTGGTTCGTCCAACTGTCAACGCACAAGGCTTCAAACGCAACTTACATTTCAGACGACGTCATGTCGACGATGATCTTCGTGATAGCAATGAAGTGATTTCTGGCAAAAGTTACGACATTTTGTCTGCAGATCAGAGCAAGGGCAAGTCCGTCTGATGCACGTCCAGGTGCTCATCATCGGCTTAAGGCCGGAGCAAGAAGAGACCGTTTGTCACTTTCGGAAGGTCCCATTATAGGACTTTGTGCAAGCGATTCAAGGAAGCACTAAATGGATTAGTAAAAGAGCATTGGGATGATTATGGGAATGGAGAGACCCAAATAAGCCTAGGTGCAGAGCGAGGCCTAATCTAAGTGATCGGACTAAAACATCCATGACTCAGCATTTGTGAGAACCTTTGCCATTATCAGATTTGAAAGCTTTTACACAACTTTTGAGCTTATCGAGTTTTTCTCATGGCGTTCAACAATTCCGAACTTGTCGTGTCCGTGGTGCGGAGTTTCTTCACTTCGAAGTCTTGGTTCGTTCCACATCTTGGCTACAAGTCAGTCCTCAAACCCTTGTCTTCTCAATTCTGGTGTTCTACCCATCGTTGTTCCCGGTTTCATAGCTTTTGTCGGTGTGGTTCGTCCAACTGTCAACGCACAAGGCTTCAAACGCAACTTACATTTCGGACGACGTCATGTCGACAATGATCTTCGTGATAGCAATGAAGTGATTTCTGGCAAAAGTTACGACATTTTGTCTCCAGATCAGAGCAAGGGCAAGTCCGTCTGATGCACGTCCAGGTGCTCATCATCGGCTTAAGGCCGGAGCAAGAAGAGACCGTTTGTCACTTTCGGAAGGTCCCATTATAGGACTTTGGGCAAGCGATTCAAGAAGCACTAAATGGATTAGTAAAAGAGCATTGGGATGATTATGGGAATGGAGAGACCCAAATAAGCCTAGGTGCAGAGCGAGGCCTAATCTAAGTGATCGGACTAAAACATCCATGACTCAGCATTTGTGAGAACCTTTGCCATTATCAGATTTGAAAGCTTCTACACAACTTTCGAGCTTATCGAGTTTTTCTCATGGCGTTCAACAATTCCGAACTTGTCGTGTCCGTGGTGCGGAGTTTCTTCACTTCGAAGTCTTGGTTCGTTCCACATCTTGGCTACAAGTCAGTCCTCAAACCCTTGTCTTCTCAATTCTGGTGTTCTACCCATCGTTGTTCCCGGTTTCTTAACTTTTGTCGGTCTGGTTCGTCCAACTGTTAAAGCACAAGGCTGCAAACGCAACTTACATTTCGGACGACGTCATGTCGACAATGATCTTCGTGATAGCAATGAAGTGATTTCTGGCAAAAGTTACGACATTTTGTCTCCAAATCAGAGTAAGGGCAAGTCCGTCTGATGCACATCCAGGTGCTCATCATCGGCTGAAGGCCGGAGCAAGAAGAGACCGTTTGTCACTTTCGGAAGGTCCCATTATAGGGCTGGGCAAGCGATTCAAGGAAGCACTAAATGGATTAGTAAAAGAGCATTGGGATTATTATGGGACTGGAGAGACCCAGATAAGCCAAGGTGCAGAGCGAGGCCTAATCTAAGTGATCGGACTAAAACATCCATGACTCAGCATTTGTGAAAACCTGTGCCCATTATCAGATTTGAAAGCTTTTCCACAACTTTTGAGGTTATCGAGTTTTTCTCATGGCGTTCAACAATCCCGAACTTGTCGTGTCCGTGGTGCGGAGTTTCTTCACTTCGAAGTCTTGGTTCGTTCCACATCTTGGCTACAAGTCAGTCCTCAAACCCTTGTCTTCTCAATTCTGGTGTTCCACCCATCGTTGTTCCCGGTTTCATAGCGTTTGTCGGTGTGTTTCGTCCAATTGTCAACGCACGAGGCTTGAAACGCAACTTACATTTCGGACGACGTCATGTCGACAATGATCTTCGTGATAGCAATGAAGTGATTTCTGGCAAAAGTTACGACATTTTGTCTCCAGATCAGGGCAAGGGCAAGTCTGTCTGATGCACGTCCAGGTGCTCATCATCGGCTTAAGGCCTGAGCAAGAAGAGACCGTTTGTCACTTTTGGAAGGTCCCATTATAGGACTTTGGGCAAGCGATTCAAGGAAGCACTAAATGGATTAGTAAAAGAGCATTGGGAAGATTATGGGAATAGAGAGACCCAGATAAGCCAAGGTGCAGAGCGAGGCCTAATCTAAGTGATCGGACTAAAACATCCATGACTTAGCATTTGTGAGAACCTTTGCCCATTATCAGATTTGAAAGCTTTTACACAACTTTTGAGGTTATCGAGTTTTTCTCATGGCGTTCAACAATTCCAAACTTGTCGTGTCCGTGGTGCGGAGTTTCTTTACTTCGAAGTCTTGGTTCGTTCCACATCATGGCTACAAGTCAGTCCTCAAACACTTGTCTTCTCAATTCTGGTGTTCTACCCATCGTTGTTCCCGGTTTCATAGCTTTCGTCGGTGTTGTTCATCCAACTGTCAACGCACAAGGCTTCAAACGCAACTTACATTTCGGACGACCTCATGTCGACCATGATCTTCGTGATAGCAATGAAGTGATTTCTGGCAAAAGTTACGACATTTTGTCTCCAGATCAGAGCAAGAGCAAGTCTGTCTGATGCACGTCCAGGTGCTCATCATCGGCTTAAGGCCGGAGCAAGAAGAGACCGTTTGTCACTTTCGGAAGGTCCCATTATAGGACTTTGGGCAACCGATTCAAGGAAGCACTAAATGGATTAGTAAATGAGTATTGGGATGATTATGGGAATGGAGAGACCCAGATAAGGCAAGGTGCAGAGCGAGGCCTAATCTAAGTGATCGGACTAAAACATCCACGACTCAGCATTTGTGAGAACCTTTGCCCATTATCAGATTTGAAAGCTTTTCCACAACTTTTGAGGTTATCGAGTTTTTCTCATGCCGTTCAACAATTCCGAACTTGTCGTGTCCGTGGTGCGGAGTTTCTTCACTTCGAAGTCTTGGTTCGTTCCACATCTTGGCTACAAGTCAGTCCTCAAACCCTTGTCTTCTCAATTCTGGTGTTCTACCCATTTTCATTCCCGGTTTAATAGCTTTCGTCGGTGTGGTTCGTCCAACTGTCAAGGCACAAGGCTTCAAACGCAACTTACATTTTGGACGACCTCATGTCGACCATGATCTTCGTGATAGCAATGAAGTGATTTCTGGCAAAAGTTACGAGATTTTATCTCCAGATTAGAGCAAGGGCAAGTCCATCTGATGCACGTCCAGGTGCTCATCATCCGCTTAAGGCCGGAGCACGAAGAGACCGTTTGTCACTTTCAGAAGATCCCATTATAGGATTTTGGGCAAGCAATTCAAGGAAGCACTAAATGGATTAGTAAAAGAGCATTGGGATGATTATGGGAATGGAGAGACCCAGATAAGCCAAGGTGCAGAGCGAGGCCTAATCTAAGTGATCGGACTAAAATATCCATGACCCAGCATTTGTGAGAACCTTTGCCCATTATCATATTTGAAAGCTTTTACACAACTTTTGAGGTTATCGAGTTTTTCTCATGGCGTTCAACAATTTCGAACTTGTCGTGTCCGTGGTGCGGTGTTTCTTCACTTGAAAGTCTTGGTTCGTTCCACATCTTGGCTACAAGTCAGTCCTCAAACCCTTGTCTTCTCAATTCTGGTGTTCTACCCATCGTTGTTCCCGGTTTCATAGCGTTTGTCGGTGTGGTTCGTCCAACTGCCAATCCACAAGGCTTCAAACACAACTTACATTTCGGACGACTTGATGTCGACCATGATCTTTGTGATAGCAATGATGTGATTTCTGGCAAAGGTTACGACATTTTGTATCCAGATCAGAGCAAGGGCAAGTCCGTCTGATGCACGTCCAGGTGCTCATCATCGGCTTAAGGCCGGAGCAGGAAGAGACCTTTGTCACTTTCGGAAGGTCCCATTATAGGACTTTGGGCAAGCGATTCAAGGAAGCACTAAATGGATTAGTAAATGAGTATTGGGATGATTATGGGAATGGAGAGACCCAGATAAGGCAAGGTGCAGAGCAAGGCCTAATCTAAGTGATCGGACTAAAACATCCATGACGCAGCATTTATGAGAACCTTTGCCCATTATCAGATTTGAAAGCTTTTACACAACTTTTGAGGTTATCGAGTTTTTCTCATGGCGTTCAACAATTCCGAACTTGTCCTGTCCGTGGTGCGGAGTTTCTTCACTTCGAAGTTTGGTTCGTTCCACATCTTGGCTAAAAGTCTGTCCTCAAACCCTTGTCTTCTCAATTCTGGTGTTCTACCCATCGTTGTTCCCGGTTTCATAGCTTTTGTCGGTGTGGTTCGTCCAACTGTCAAGGCACAAGGCTTCAAACGCAACTTACATTTCGGACGACCTCATGTCGACCATGATCTTCGTGATAGCAATGAAGTGATCTCTGGCAAAAGTTACGGCATTTTGTCTCCGGATCAGGGCAAGGGCAAGTCCGTCTGATGCACGTCCAGGTGCTCATCATCGGCTTAAGGCCGGAGCAAGAAGAGACCGTTTGTCACTTTCGGAAGGTCCCATTATAGGACTTTGGGCAAGCGATTTGTTAACTCTACAAACATTACATATTTGTACACACTTTTCGGTCTTACACCAATGCAAACTCTTGAGTTTAATTGAATTTTGGATGTTCCTTGAGTATTTTGTGATGCTTCAATTTCAAATGCTTAATTTGAGCTTATTTGATTATAGGAAGTCTTGGGAACCAAGAATCGAAGAATGGCAAAATCCCAGAAAGATGCGCCAAGGCATGCGCTCAGGCACACAAGGGCAGAAGACTAATGAGCACGACTTGCCGAGGCATGTGCCGAGGCGTACCTTCACAGTAGGCATTCTGATGCTTTGTGCCGAGGCGTGTGCCGCGGCAGGTAGCGGGATTATGGACGCCAATATTTTAAAGACCGAGACTTTCGTGATATTTTGGATAAGATTGATTCTGAGAAAGGAGGGAAAGAAGAATATCTCAAGATCTCATAGGAGTAACAAAAAGATATTATCGGAATATCTTGAGAGATATGGAATCAATCTATATATTGAAGTATTTTGGCAATGTGAGGGATATACATCCATCTATCCATCCATCTATCTCTGGAGACATCAGAATTTTATTTTTCTTTTCCGTTAGAGAGATAGCACCGACATCAAGGGAGAAGTTGACAACAGGTGAAAGGGGAGATCTTGAAGACGGAATTGCAATTTGCTACCGGATTAGAGTTTCCTTCTCTTTTCTCTTTACTTTACTTCATGTATTCCTTGATTATGTCGATGGTTGACTCAATTTCTGTTATGAACTAATCGTATTTCTCCTAAGGTGATCAATGGATCTTATTTCTCAATCTTGATTTTTAGTTTACTTCTCCTATGTCTATGGATTTGATTGAGTTGCTTATGCTTGTCTCGGACTTAATGCGATTTAATTGATTGGCCACCAATTAAGTTGATCCGGTAATCTAGTTGAACTCGACAGAGGAATTCTAGGTTTAGCTAGGGAAAGCACAGCTTGGGTAATCCACATCGAAAGATGGGATTTTAAGTAAAAAGGATAGACATATACATGATCACCCTAAGTAGCCAATTAGGTCTGAACTTTAATGGGTCCTAACTTGTTGATCGCCTAGACATAGAGTGGATTGACGAGTTGAGGATACGGTCTTATTACAAGCGACAGCTGCGTAAGATGATGGTGAACCCTAGGTTAGCAACAAAAGCAAATTCAAGGCATAGGTAGAAGGGAACTATAATTGGGATTGAGAATAAGTGAAGTTGTGATCCTTAGGGCCTTTAATTCTGATTGATTGAAATTTTATTGTCTACTCTTCTCGTTTCAATTTTCTTGCTTCTAATCATAATCGGTTGTTTGGATAAGGGAGAGTTGTTATAATTTCAGTAATTAATTGAATTCTTATAAGGTCTCTGTGGGACGACACTCGTTCTCATCACTATAGTACTCGTTCGACACGTGCACTTGCGTTTGGACGATAATTAATCGCGAACAAGTTTTTGGCGCCGTTGCCGGGGACCAATTCAGAATTTCAATTAATATTGATACCAAACAATCACCCCTTAGTTCAGACTTCTTTTAAGTTCTTGTTTCTTTATTTTCCTTTCAGGTTTTATTGCGTGGTGCATGACCCGTGCTCATAATTCCACACTAGTTGCTGCTGATTCAGAAATTGAAAGAGCCTTTCATAGACGGCTTCGGGAGCAAAGACAGAATCTTGCACGTGACCAAGCAATGGAGGACGGTAGAGATCTACAAGTACCTCCACAACATGGGGGAGCAGTGGCATGGCAAGCTAATGAGCAACAACCAGCAGAGGTGGTTCAGCAACCTCGACCTCGAACCTTGAGAGATTATGCACAGCCACAAGTCATGGATCGTTCTAGCATTCTGAGACCACCAATAGCGGCTAACAACTTCGAGATCAAGCCGGCTATCATACAAATGTTGCAAACATCCGCATCCTTTGGGGGAGCACCTAATGAGGATCCTAATGGTCATATAGCTCACTTCCTGGAGATCTGTGATACGTTTCGTTTTAATGGAGTTCCAGTTGAGGCTGTAAGGATGCGACTTTTCCCATTCTCTCTTCGGGACAAGGCTAGAGCATGGTTGCACTCTCTACCACCAAATTCCCTCACGACGTGGGACATGGTAACTCAGAAATTCCTTGCAAAGTACTTTCCACCAAGCAAAACTATGAAGTTGAGGAATGATATTACATCCTTCAGACAACATGGAACAGAAACTCTATATGATGCATGGGAGCGCTTCAAAGAGCTACTCCGAGCTTGTCCCCATCATGAGATCCCTAAGTGGTTGCTAATCCAAACTTTTTATAATGGGCTCATTGAATCTTTACGCACAACTATTGATGCAGCAGCAGGTGGAACAATCATGGGGAAATCTCCAGATGAGGCCTTTGAGCTATTAGACGAGATGGCCAACAACAATTATCAATGGCCAACTGAAAGAATCTCAGCAGGAAGAGGAGCATCGGGCATACATTCAGTTGATACAGTTGTAGCATTGAATGCCAAGATTGATGCTTTAACAAGAGAAGTGGCCACACTTAAGGTGCAAGGAGCAGGAGCCAATCACACACAAGGAGGAAATGTGTATTCTGACTATTATGAAGAGCATGAGGAATCGGTGAATTTTGTAGGAGGGAATCCAAAGAATAATCCATATTCAAACACCTACAATCCAGGGTGGCGCAATCATCCGAATTTTTCATATGCCAATTCCAAGCAAAATCTGCCACCCGGATTCCAGGCTCAACCGAAACCTAATCTTCCTCCTTCTGATAAAATGTCTAAGATAGAAGAAGCTTTACTCAATCTTACTAACTGCTCTACTTCGATGTTTCAGGCTCAATCGGCACAAATAAGGAACCTAGAAGTGCAAGTGGGACAACTAGCACAAGCTCTGAATAACCGTCCCCAAGGCACACTACCCAGTGACACTGAGGTAAACCCAAGAAATCAGGGAAATGAACATGTCAAGGCAATTACATTGAGGAACGGGCGTGAGATAGGGCAGAAGGACGAGTCGAGTTCGGAAGCAAGGTTCGCCACGGCACCTACCACGGCACAACAGCACAGAGAGGAATCTGCCGAGGCTCACGCCGCGGCAAGGCAAGGCAGTAGCATAAATTCTCCTAACAGAGCATCTGAGCAAACTGCAGAGCAAAAGGAGGACAACCCTAAGGATGCTGAGCCAAGTAGAACACTTCCAGAGAAGGATAACACATATCCTCCTCTCCCATATCCTCAACGAGCACAACGCTCAAGGGATGCAACTCAATTTCGTAAGTTTCTTGAAGTGTTTAAAAGGTTGCATATTAATATCCCTTTTGCAGAAGCTCTGGAGCAAATGCCTAGTTACGCCAAATTTATGAAGGAAGTTTTATCCAAAAAGCGTAAGCTTGGTGATTTTGAAACCGTTGCACTCACAGAGGAATGCAGTGCAATTTTGCAACACAAATTGCCACCAAAATTAAAGGACCCAGGTAGTTTTACTATCCCTTGCTCCATTGGTTCTCATTTTGAAGGTAGGGCTCTGTGCGATTTAGGCGCAAGTATTAACTTAATGCCCCTATCAGTATTTAAGGAATTAGGTTTAGGGGAGGTAAAACCCACATCTATCACACTGCAGTTAGCTGATAGGTCTCTTGCATACCCTCGAGGCATAATAGAGGACGTATTAGTTAAAGTTAATAAGTTCATTTTTCCTGTTGATTTTGTGGTACTAGACTTTGATGAGGATAGGAAGATTCCTATTATTTTAGGTAGACCATTTTTAGCAACAGGGAGAGCTCTTATTGATGTCCAAAAGGGTGAGCTAACAATGAGGATTAATGACCAAGAGGTAACCATTAATGTGTTTAGATCAATGAAGTTCCCTGATGAACCTGATACTTGTTTTTCTATTGATGTGGTGGACAGGTTAGCTCAAAAGACACTAGATGGTGTGCATCCTAATGATCCACTTGAAGCTATATTACAAGGGAAAGAAAGCACTGAAGATATGAAGCATGTGGAAGAGTTTAAAGGGTTAGAAGCATTGTCGGTCATACCAAGGGGGTGCACTAAATTTGAACCTTTAGATAGGCCTATGTCTATCATGAAACCATCAATTGAAGAACCCCCTAATCTTGAGCTGAAGCCCTTACCTAGCCACCTGAGGTATGCTTTCTTGGGTACTTCTTCAACCTTACCTGTGATTATATCTGCAGGACTTACCGAGTTGCAGGAGGAAAAGCTACTGAGAGTCCTCAGAGAATACAAGAGAGCATTTGGATGGACGATTGCGGACATAAAAGGGATTAGTCCGGCAACTTGCATGCACAAGATTTTACTTGAGGAAGGACAAAAAGCCTCAATCGAGAATCAGCGTCGCCTCAATCCGTCAATGAAGGAGGTGGTCAAAAAGGAAGTTATAAAGTGGCTTGATGCAGGAATCATTTACCCGATCTCTGACAGCTCATTGGTCAGTCCAGTGCAATGTGTGCCGAAAAAAGGAGGAATGACAGTCGTTCCCAATGAAAAGAATGAGCTTATTCCTACAGGAACAATCACGGGGTGGCGAGTATGCATGGACTACCGCAAGCTAAATAAAGCCACAAGGAAGGACCACTTCCCTTTGCCTTTCATAGACCAAATGTTGGACCGGCTTGCAGGTAAGGATTATTTCTGTTTCCTAGATGGTTATTCAGGGTATAATCAGATTGCCATAGCACCGGAGGATCAAGAGAAGACAACTTTTACATGCCCGTATGGCACTTTTGCCTTTAGGAGAATGCCGTTTGGGCTATGTAATGCTCCTGCTACGTTCCAAAGGTGCATGATGGCAATATTTTCTGATCTCATAGAGAATTGTATTGAAATCTTCATGGATGATTTTTCAGTTTTTGGAGACTCATTTGACAATTGTTTGGATAATCTTGCTATTGTTCTTAAGCGCTGTGAAGAAACAAACTTGATTTTGAATTGGGAAAAATGCCATTTTATGGTTCGAGAGGGTATTGTTCTTGGTCACAGGGTTTCCAACAAAGGCATTGAAGTGGATCGAGCAAAGGTGGAAGCAATTGAGAGGATGCCACCTCCAACATCAGTGAAGGCGATCAGAAGTTTCCTCGGACATGCAGGTTTTTACCGGCGGTTCATTAAGGATTTCTCAAAGATAGCCAAACCCTTATGCAACCTATTAGAGAAGGATGTGCCATTCAAGTTCAATGAAGCATGCTTAGCTGCATTCAATGAGCTAAAAAGGAAGTTAACTTCAGCACCTATAATGATGTCTCCTGAACGGTCGATGCCCTTTGAATTAATGTGTGATGCTAGTGACTATGCTGTAGGGGCAGTACTGGGTCAAAGAGTTAATAAGGTGTTTCATCCCATATACTATGCAAGTAGAACCTTAGATGATGCACAAATTAACTACACAACCACTGAAAAGGAGTTACTTGCTGTGGTCTTTGCATTTGATAAATTTCGTTCTTATCTTATTGGTACTAAGGTTTTAGTCTTTACTGATCATGCTGCTATCAAATACTTGATAAAGAAGAAAGAGGCAAAACCTCGTCTCATCAGGTGGTTATTATTGCTTCAAGAATTTGATCTTGAGATCAAGGATAAGAAAGGATCCGAGAACCTTGTGGCGGACCATTTATCGAGGCTAGAAAGTGATGAGATGCCGGAGCCATGCACTCGTATCAATGAACACTTCCCCGACGAACAGGTATGGGCAATGCTACATCAAAAGGTACCATGGTTTGCAGATATCGTTAACTACATTGTGTCTAACTTTGTACCCGATGAATGGAAGGCTCAACAGAGGAAAAGATTCTTTCATGAGGTAAAATTTTATATTTGGGATGAACCTTTTTTGTTCAAGCAATGTGCAGATCAAGTCTTAAGGAGATGTGTTCCTGAGGAGGAACAAGGAGAAATCCTATATAATTGCCACTCATCACCATATGGAGGGCACTATGGGGGAAGCAAAACTGCATCTAAGATACTCCAATGTGGTTTTTATTGGCCTACACTGATTAAAGACTCACACAATTTCGTGGCCAATTGTGACAGGTGTCAAAGAACGGGCAACATCTCTCGGAGACATGAGATGCCCCTTAACAACATCCTAGAAGTGGAGTTATTCGATGTTTGGGGTATAGACTTCATGGGTCCTTTTGTCTCATCATACAATAATCGTTACATTTTATTGGTTGTGGACTACGTTTCTAAGTGGGTAGAAGCCGTGGCTTTACCCACTAATGATGCTAATGTGGTGGTGAAATTTTTGAGAAAACAGATCTTTACAAGGTTCGGAACCCCAAGAGCTATCATTAGTGACGAGGGAACACATTTTTGCAACAAGCTTTTTGATGCGATGATGAAGAAGTTTGGGGTGAAGCACAAGGTGGCCATGGCATACCATCCGCAGACAAATGGACAAGCTGAAGTATCCAATCGAGAAATCAAGCGTATCTTGGAAAAGACTGTGTGTCCAACACGTAAAGATTGGTCGCAGCGACTGGATGATGCTCTATGGGCGTATCGTACTGCATATAAAACTCCAATCGGAATGTCCCCGTACCAATTGGTATATGGGAAAGCGTGCCACCTCCCCGTTGAATTGGAACACAAAGCATTTTGGGCATTGCAGACTCTTAATCTCGACTTAGAAAAGGCAGGAGAAAAGCGAAAATTTCAGTTGCAGGAACTTGAAGAATTCCGCAGCCAAGCTTATGAGAACTCGCGAATCTACAAGGAGAAGACAAAATTTTGGCATGACAAGCGGATATTGCAGCGAAACTTTTAACCAGGCCAACAAGTTTTACTGTACAACTCGAGGTTAAAGTTATTTCCTGGAAAATTAAAGTCGAGGTGGCCAGGTCCATTCAAGGTGATACAAGTATCTCCTTTCGGAGTGGTGACACTACTTGATTAATTCAGGGTCAATGGCCATAGGTTAAAAACCTATCTAGGAAGTGCAGATAATCGGGCCACTTCGACCACATTGCTCAAAGATGCCTAAGAAGGAAGAAAGTCGAGCCTGAGACTATAAATGTGGCGCTTTTTGGGAGGCAACCCAAAATTTCTTTTGTCTATCTTTATTTGCGTGTTTAATTTCAAATTCACATTTAAAGTTCCATTTCATGATTTAGTTAGTTAATTTTTAATTTTTAATTTTTTAGGGCAATTACAAGATCAAGCGTACAAAGCGAACCTTAGAGAACTCAAAGAAGGCGAGATCTAAACATGGGCGAGTCGTGCCGCAGCGTGTCCCGTGGCACTAGAGGTCAGTGTACATTCAATAGATTGAGGCCATGGCGAAAGCTGTGGCTTTATATTGGTGCATCACAGCAATTCATAATTGAATCTCGGTACTGGCCAGGTGAGCCGTGGCACATGCTGCAACATATTTCTTAAAAAAGAAAAAGAAAAAGAAAAAAGAGCAGCCTTTCTAAAAATTAGATCGTCTCTCGAATTAGGGGCAGAATTAGGGTTCACCTTTCACACCCATCATCAGCCGGACACTCCCCAGTGCCCATCCGAACCGTAATCCTTACGGACCCTCCTTAATCTCTTCGTCATCTGAGTTGCACGGTAAGCTTCTTTTCTTGTCCGATTAATTGACTGATTTCTATTGAATGTCGTTGACTTGCAGACGAATCTGCAATTCTTGAAAAGAAATAGGTCGAAGACCTGAGTTGATGGAAGCCATTCTCAACTTGTGCTCTATATTCAATTGCCTATCGACTAGATGCTACGGCTATAGTGGTTCTCCACAAATTGACTTACCCTAATTTACGTTACTTCATCTGAAATTTTTTTTTTGGTTGGGCTACTGTAACCGGTCACCCTGCTGTTCCTGGAGTAATATGACGTTCTTGAGTAAATTCTTCGATGATTGCATTGAAGTGGATTTTTGAGTAATTCCTGAACAGTGTGAATTTCGGACCACTCTAATCGATTTGTAATTGTGCAGGATTAGCAACGAGAACGACAAGGAGAAAGAAGTTCGAGATCAAACACATCCTGGGCATTCAATTTTTGGGCGGTGACCTCTAATCCTTTTCTCTTTATTATTGATCACTGACTGTAGCTTCTATGAAAAGAAAAAAAATGGCACCCAAAAGAGCAAGGAAACGAGTGATTGAATCCACGACTTCACCTGAGTTTGACAAGTTCACATTTAAAACAGAAAAGGCTCAGGATTGGTTCAACACTAAGTTTAAAGATAAGGATGCCATACCTGATAGAGGTTTTGATTTGAGTGATGATTCTATGAATGAATTTGCTGAAACCATTTCAGCAATGGGCTGGACAAAACTCTGTGAACACCGCCCACCAGGTGTTCGAGGAATTGTGAAGGAATTTTATTCGAACTTAGCTAGTACCATGTTTATTGGGGTGCACATGAGAGGATCAGTTGTGC
The DNA here is from genome assembly GCA_037672795.1 of Lagerstroemia speciosa. Lineage (NCBI taxonomy): Eukaryota > Viridiplantae > Streptophyta > Magnoliopsida > Myrtales > Lythraceae > Lagerstroemia > Lagerstroemia speciosa. The sequence goes on along the minus strand of CM075307.1, from coordinate 5,707,082 downwards.
CCTTCTCTGAGGATAAGATGCAAGTTTTCCTAGGAAACACTTGCTCTACACCTTTTAAGAACGCTTGTAGAGAATTGGATAGAAACGATGTTCTACAAGTAGTAGGCCGCCCTGGGGCAACTTGGAGAACAAGTACCAGCTCTAACTTCACTATTAGGACTGAGGACTTGAACTATAAAGCTCGAGTTTGGCTTCAGTTTATTAATGCAACCCTCCTCCCAACGACCCATTCGAGTTCAGTACAAAAGGAGAGACTTCATATGCTATATCTGATCTTAACTCATAGACGCTTTAACATTGCTGCTTTTCTTGTAGGGGAGATGTGGGATTTTGCTGAAACCCCCACTGCTAAGCTCAAGTATCCCTCTCTGATAACCGACATGTGTTGACGTGCAAAAATTCCAATGACAGATGAACATGACACTTTCAAGGAGAGAAAGGCAATTGATGCTCACATAGTTCAAGGGATGCGGAAAGCTGATCAAGAACCTAGACCCAGGGAACCCCAGGGGCAACAAGAAGGATGGAGAGAAGTATTGACCAAGGTGGATCGCCTCATTCACTACGAGAAGCAAAGACAAAAACGTCAAGCTAAGCTGGCAGAATATCAGTTTCAGGTCAACTTACTGTTTGCAAATCACATGGGCATTGACGAGCAACAACTTCCAAAACAGCCATCGCTTAGCGAGGGGAGTGAGGACGGCGACACCGAGGACACGTCTACTGAAGATAGTGAGGAGAACGACTCTGGCCAGGAGTCCTAATGCACACTACCAGATTAGTGGCACAAGGGGAGTATTGTTTTTCCTTACTTTTCTTTACATTGCGGACAATGTCAGTTTTAATGCACTTACTTCACAAAATACTTTAGAAATGCCACTTTCTTAAAATAAAGCCGAATTTCAACTACTAGTTTGACTCAAACTTAATTTTACTTGACCAGAGAAGTTTATTAGAAAATTTCATACTCAGAATATTAATTAAATTATAACATCACTTAATCATTTACATATAGTCTTTTTTCATCAATTTCATTAAATAACAAAATCTGTGCATAGCACGAATCCGCATATAGTAATATATATGAGAAACTCTCCTCTTTGCTTTCTTTTTCGCTTTCCTAAATTAACCATATAGACCTAAATTCAATTTTTAATCAATATTAGATTAAGAAAAATATAGGATTGTGATAATAAATTTACCAGGGCATAGCTACCTAATTTTTATCTATTCTCACTCTCTCATTTCTTCTTTTACATTCATTTTCTTCCTACTTTCTCTCTAGCCTTTTCATTTTGACTCAATTTTTTATTATTTTTTTGCTTATTCTTCACATTTAATTTATTGAAAATCATATTTCCAAAATTAACTACAATTAAAATTTTTTTAAAATATTTACAACAAAATCCATATATAGCACTGATCGAATTCGTGTATTATATATGGGTACATCCTTTCTTTGGAGTCCTTTTCTTTTTCTCAAACTATCCATTAACATAAATATTTGATTTTTACAATGATTAGATCAAGAAAAAAATTCAGGTCACAATGTTAAAATCAACAATTAGATTACCTTTTTTCCAATTTTATCTTCTCTCTTTTCTTTCTCTTATTTCACACATATTTTCCTCCTACTTTCTCTTGATCTTTTTATTCTATAACATAACTTAACTTTTTTGCTAAATTTATTATTTAAGTTTCATATATACTTTACTGCCAAATTGCAAAGTCGAGATGTTAACTTCCATTGAACCTCCATTTAATCATTGTTAATTTCTAAACATGTCGCTGTGGCCATGCATTTAAGTTCGCTGGAAAATTCAAAATACAATTTTTAATTTCAAAAACAAAAATAAGGATATGTTAAAACTTTTAAAGAAAAAAAAATTGCTAGAGGGGGCAGATGGCGGACTGGGGCTTCCAGCCAGCCATTAGCCTCCAAAGTGAGGTCCCGAGACGTTGATTTAATATATTCTTTAGCCAAATTATACACAATGCAAAGGTCTTAATTTAGTTTCTACAAGTTTTTATAAGTGAGATTATGGTGGAGATTAACCGAATCCGATTCCTCATGATGATTCTTGGTTTGATTCACGACTTAATTTCTGCTCGGCTTTGGGATATTTACTAATGGTTCTTTTTCCTGTTTCGTTATTTGGGCTCCTAAAGGGAGATGGAATGTGATTCCACGTCCAATCAAATCACAGAAAAAGCTAGTAAATTCTATAATAAACCGTTAACAATTTGTCTAGCATATGCTTAGGGTAAAGAAAGATCATTTGATCTGAATAGGGATTCAGTGCAGTAGAATTGAATCTTGACTCATACCCAACATCTTACATGTTCAATTCTCGCTGTAAAATGTGAATGCCTTTCATTCCCCTCCTCCTTCTCCTACTAAAGATGATGTACTTGTCAGTATAATCACTGATTGCATTAGAGCTAATTTAACACGTTGACATAATAGGCTTCTACCCCATGAGAAAATATTAATAGCAATTAAAAGAATATTTTTAATATCCTGTATTTTTACGTAATTTGATAAATATCCATAAAAAAACATATATGCATATGCATTAATCATGTGATCCATCTGCGATTACTTATTCTATTCATAGGGATTCAAGAGATAGTGAGTCAATTTAGCCCTTATGCTCCCCATCTTACATAAAGAGTATCTCTTTATACTCAATTTAGGAAATAGCACCAAGTAATGTTAAAGTCCCTCTCTTCTGCTTAGGGAGCGACTACCGTATATCAACCCTACCCTCCCATAGAGAAGTGACAACCATTGAGCCCTCTCCCTCCAAGTGAGCATCGACGAGCAAGCCATCCCCGCTCTCGTTTGTCTGTCATATCCCTCTATTCTTTGTCTCTCCTCTCTGTCATCTCTCTATCCGTTATCTCTCCCTACTCTCTCTCGGGAGGGATTCATCAGTCCGATGCCTTTAATCTTAAAATTTGGTTGATTATTAGGGTTTCAATTTAAGTTGAAGAGTTGATGTGGTTTTATTTTATTAGATTTTTTTAAAAAGTTACTATGCAATGCAGACTGTTAATTAGGACACGTTTTTATAAATTCAGAAATTTAGCAAGACCTATTTATAAATTATTAGGACATATGTATAACATACTAGGACATATTTAAATTTAGGCAATAGCTCTAAGAATTTGTACAGTTACCACGACCTATTTATAAAGTATCTATAATTATGTAAAACCTATTGTAACTTATATATAACTACTTAGCAAAACCTATTTTAAATTAGGGCATATGCTTGAGAATCTGGATAACTACAAGGACCTATTTTTAATATTTCGGGGCTTGCTTTAAAATTGGACTTACTAGAAAACCTATTCACACCTTTTGGATCTAATAACAACAATATGGAGTATGTAATTGACAACATGTCTATCTTTACCATAATGGATATGTATTATGGAGTGTGTTCAAATGGTGATTATGTTTAAGGGAAAATGGGAGATCTTGATTTTCATAGTGACAATTTAAGTCAGCAGGCATCGTTGTCCCATGAGTATCAACTTCGATGAGCTGTATAGAAAAGTCCAATGACAGTAGGACTCACTCACAGGGGTTGAGCACAGACATGACTTCGTATTTAAGCATTATTTGTACTTTGTAATTTGAGCTATTTATGCTTGATCATAACCTATTTATGTACATCATGTAGTAGTTAATTTATGATTAGGACCTTTTTTTTATAAGTAAACTTTCATTGAAGCAAGACGAAGTATACAATTACTATAGCATTGTCACAAACCAACCCATAACTTATGAGCTATACAAACTCCTCTAACTACAAAATGGGAGCAATGGAACTAGAAACTAACTTAGAATCAAGGCCCCTAAGAGTGTCCACTCTATACATCCATTGCTAAGAATAATATGAAAAACAAAATTAGCATCATTATCACATGTAGGATAAGGATGTCAGTTATGTTGCCGCCATATGCAATAAATTGTGCAACACCAGAATGACTTCATGATGATTGAGTCCAGTTCCCACCCCTTCTAACCTTACAGCAACAAACTCAAATTGCCAAACCTAGACTGAACAACCAAGGGACCATAGAGAGATGAACCGACCCCATATCTGTGTAGAGAAAGGTCAAGAAAAAAATAGGTTGTCACAAGATTTAGAATCTGAACCACAGAAATAGCAAGCATCATAATTAATGCTTCCCTACCCCTTAAGACATGCTTTAGTAGATAGCCTATCAAGAATTATTAGCCATGTAATAAAGGAGACTCTCAAGATGTTACATTGGAATCAAACAACATTGTGCATATAACCTTATAGAAGTGATATTGAATAGACTCCCAAACATTAGAAACATAGAAGCTGAGGGAGTCGTCCCATAATAAAATATCCTGCCTACTCCAGAATACTGAATCATATCATAGGGATCAGGGGCTTGGGATCAAAAGAGCGTGGAAAGACCCATTCACCATCTGAAGAAAAATCTAGGCACAATTGTCCCGCCTCAGTTGCTGGAAACATCTCAATCCTTGATTGCAAAAGTTAATTAGCTAATCGCCTGAAAGTCAACAATCGTGCCAAAAGGAAATGGATATGCCTTATCCCACCTTGTATGCAATAAAACGGCCCGTGAGATTCGAGAGTTTTGCAGAATTTTTCTCCAGCCCCTAAACATGGAACGACCTATTTATATATCATGGGAAATTTTAATTATGAACAAGATCTATTTACGCACGACTGAGACCAATTTATATATGATCAGCTCCAACAAGTAGTAGAACAAGAATACAACCTCAATTTAACATCAAAATAGTATCAAGTGCACGAGCAAGTCCATCAAGTATATGAGTAAGTCTGTCAACATAAAGAGAAAGTAAGGTATGAGTAAGTCATTTGTGATGACTTGGCCCAGTGAATGGGTTTCGGAGAACGGAAATGCGTTTATAGATACACAATTAATTCTCATGCTCCTTCAAGGTGAATCTTATAACAAGTTTCCTACTATGGCTTCATGCCATAATAAAACATCTATGTGAGATGGCACTAGTGAAGATGGTGAGGAAGTTCACTACCTCAATACTAGCAAGTAAAATTAGATCATGAAAATATTAAATAGTTCTTTGTCAAGTACAAAGTAGGTCCCAATTAGGTCAGAAGTCAAAACCTGTAAAACTGATGTTAGAAATCTAATTTGCAATTTAGACAATTACTTCACATGGAAGTAATTCTAGAACCCCCAAGAGAATCAAAGTTCAATTTGACTACAATTTAGATAATTACTTCATAGAGAAGTAATTCTAGAAGATCATAGAGAGTTCAAATTCAATTTGAATTCTAGTATATCAAGATAATGTTAGAGATAATGCAAAAAAAAAATGTAAGGCTTGTACATATGCTTGTACATTAGATTGGAGAGAGAGAATAAAAAATGTGCATGGAGGGTATGCGCAAAATAGATGTGAGCATGAGAGATTGAGAGAAGTATTTTCCTCGAGTGGTGTGTATATGTATTTTTCATATTAGTAATATAAAACTCTTTTTACATCAATCACACCACTAATTTCCCGTGAGCACCGATAAAACTCCAACATCTTGGTATTAGAGCCAGTTCCCTGGTCAATTCAGCTCCAACAACGATGGCCTCATCAAGCAATGATATGGCTTTCAGCTACACCCAACAAGGCGTTCTGATCTTCGTTGGGGAGAAATATGAAATGTGGAGCATTTTCATGAAGACATTATTCATCTCCCAAAACCTATGGGATATTGTGGAGAATGGATATGAAATAGCAAGTATGAGTCCGAAGGAAATAGCAACGCGGCCCACACAACAACAAAAGCAGCATAAAGAAAATAGGATGAAAGATGCAAAAGCATTGTCTTTCATTCATCAAGGGGTAAGTAAATCTATTCTTCCTCGAATTACGGGTGCAATTACATCAAAAAATGCATGGGAGATATTGAAAAAGCAGTTTGGAGGCGATGAAGCAGTAATCTCCATCAAGTTACAAAACTTATGGAGAGATTTTGATAACTTAGCAATGAAGGAAGATCCAAAGTTTCTGTAATTGTAAATCAAATTCGAAGTTATGGAGATACCATACAGGACAAGAAGATTGTCCAAAAAATTCTAAGGAGCTTGCCAGCCAGATTCGAGCATGTGGTCGCCGCCATTGAGGTATCAAAAGATTTATCAATACTCTCCATGGATGAGTTGATGAGTTCTCTTGAGGCAAGCGAGAAGAGAATAAGCAAATTTTCAAGCCAAAGTTTGGAGCAAGCCTTCCATTCAAAGGCAAGTATCAACAAGCAGAAATATAAGGATAATGATAGTCAAGCTAGCAAAGAAAGCAACTCAACCCAAAGTTACACCTCTCGAGGTAGAGGAAACCAAAATAGAGGACGTGGAAGAAGAACCAATCCTCCATGATAAAATTACAACAATTATCAAGATTCAACATGCAGAATTTGCAGAAGGCAAGAGCATCAGACAAATGATTGTTGATTCAAGTGCAAGAGATGTAGAAATCCAACTCATTCAGAAAGAGATTGTTGGTACAAAGAGAAGTAAGAGAATCATGAAGCTAATTATATAGAAGGATATGATTATGCTGGAAATATATTTTATAGTTGTCTCAATACTCAACAAGATTCAAACAATATTTGGTACGTAGACAGCGGTTGCAGTAATCATATGATAGAAAACAAAGATATGTTCATGAAGTTGGATGAGAATTTTATATCAGAAGTCAAGCTTGGGGACAGAAAGCAACATAAGATAGCTCGAAAAGGATCAGTAGTTGTCAAAACCAAGGCAGGTAATTCTAAAGTTATTGAGGATATTTTCTTTGTACCTGGTTTAGCAGCAAATTTATTAAGTGTTGGTCAATTAGTGCACAAAGGATACAAGCTTAATTTTGACGATGGTTACTACATCATTATTGATAAGAAGAATAATATGAAGATAGCCACAATCAAGATGAGTTTGAATAGAGTTTTTCCTCTAAGCATAGCATTGAATGAGAAATTAGCATTTAAGAGTATAAAGGGCGATGAGTCGTATCTGTGGCACTTAAGATATGGGCATTTGAATTACAAAGGTTTGCAATTGTTGAAGAATAAAAATATGGTAGTTGGTTTATCACAAATTTTATCTCAAGATAAAGTTTGTGAAGGATGTATATACGGGAAAATGCATAGACTCCCATTCCCAAAGACATCATGGAGAGCAAGAGCTCCGTTAGAGTTAGTACATGTAGATATCTGTGGTCCCACAAGAACGCCATCACTTGGAGGGAACAGGTACTTTATATTGTTCGTTGATGATTATACAAGGATGATGTGGATATATCCTCTCAAAGAGAAGTTAGAAGCTTTGTCCATATTTATCAAATTCAAAGCCTTAACAGAGAGGCAAAGTGGCAAGAAGTTGAAAATTCTTAGAACAGATCGTGGTGGTGAATTTACATCGAATGAATTTCAAAATTATTGCAAGGAGTCAGGAATCAGAAGATGGCTCACAGTTCGCTATACACCTCAGCAAAATGGTGTAGCAGAAAGAAAGAATCGCACAATTGTGGAAATGGCTCGCAGCATGATAAAAGATCTCCTACAAAGGCGGTTATGAATAAGACGCCTTATCAAGCATGGCATGGAAGGAAACCTCAAGTAGATTTCCTCAAGGTATTTGGATGTGTTGCATACTCATTAACTCCATCATAGCAAAGAGAGAGTTTGATGAAAAAGGTGAGAAATATATATTTATTGGCTACAGTGATGAATCAAAGGGATATCGCCTCCACAATCCAAATGCCAAGGAGTTTGTGATTGCTTGTGATGTAATCTTCGATGAAGATGCTTCATGGGATTTCACAGGAAAAGTAGCAGAGAAAGGAAAAGTAACATATCAACCAATGCAAGAGAGGATCCAAAATAGAGATCCTTATCAACCAAGCACAAGCACAGACTCAAGCCCAAGTTCATCATCAAGTTCTGAATCTGAATCTCCTCCAAGAAAGTTCCGTCCAATAAGGGAACTTTATGAAACAAGTAACATAGCATTATATGCATGTGAGCCTCAAAGTTTTCACGAAGGCAGCCACTGCAGAAAAGCTTGAGAAGTTCAAGGAGGCTGCACAAATTGCAAATTAAGAGGGCGTGTGAAAAATCTAATTTGCAATTTAGACAATTACTTCACATGGAAGTAATTCTAGAACCCCCAAGAGAATCAAAGTTCAATTTGACTACAATTTAGATAATTACTTCATAGAGAAGTAATTCTAGAAGATCATAGAGAATTCAAATTTAATTTGAATTATAATATATCAAGATAAGACATATCAAGATAATGTTAGATATAATGCAAAAATAAAAATGTAAGGCGGTGGAATGTTGCCGACATAGAGCTTCTATAAATATAGGGTAGCACATATGCTTATACATTAGATTGGAGAGAGACAATAAAAAAATGTGCATGGAGGGTATGCACAAAATAGATGTGAGCATGAGAGATTAAGAGAAGCATTTTCCTTGAGTGGTGTGTATATGTATTTTTCATGTCAGTAATATAAAATTCTATTTACATCGTATTGCCTACATATTCTCGAAATCACAACACTAATTTCCCGTGAGCACCCATCAAAATCCAACAAATGAAACAACCTGCAAATTACAAGTATAGTCAACCACCAATAAAACCAAAATCGACCAAAAAACAAAGTAATAATCCCATCGTAGCGCCTAATAATCTAATCACGGCTGTCAAATAGAGAGAGAAAAAGAGAGATCTCCTTTATATTTTGGTTGTGGGTGAGTATGAATGGTCCTGTTTTACCCATATATTGGGACCTATTCATTCAAGCATTGGGACCTGAATCAGTATTGCCATGGAAAACCAATCTAAAAACTTGGAACTAACCACAAATCGAAGTAAAAACAACCAGCAAAGTGAAACTAACTAATGATCGAAGCAAAACCGACCTCAAAATTATACCTAGAGTGAAATCCTCAAAGAATTTGGAGAGAAAATGAGGAGGAAGAGAGGTCAAAGGGTGGTGCTTGCTTGTGGTGCTCCTCGGCTCAGGTATTCGCCGGTGGTGCAGAGTTTGTCAGTGGTGCAGAGTTTGCTAGTGGTGCTTGTCGGCTCAAGGCTATGCTTGGTGAGAAGGAAAGCGGACGACAGTGCTCAGGACTCGGGGAAGGGGGATGAGTGAAAGGATGGTGACGGCTCTTTGGCTAAGGGAAGGGGACGACTCATGCTCTACTGGTCGGATGTGGACTCAGCTTGCTTAGTGAGGAGGAAAGGGATCGACGGCCATGGAGAGAACAGATAGGAAAAGAGATTTTTACAACAGAAATTATGTGATGGGGTAGAGAAGGAACTTAAAAAAAATTCAAAATTTTTCATATTTGCGTGCTAATTTTTTAAAGGAAAAAATACTTTAATTCTTCAAGTTTTTGCACTTTTACCATTTTTATCCTAAATCTCTATTTTTTATAATTCATATTCTCAACCTTTTTGGTTTTTCCTACTTTGACCCTATCATTACTTCTTCCATTCCAAAAAGAATATACCATTCAAAAATAATTTTTTAATAAAATATTTTTCCAAAAAATAAAAAAATAAAAGGAAAAATATCAATAGAGTGTCGACGGTGGTTGCATCCCCTCCATAATTAGGAATTATTCATCATTTAAAATTGATTAGTGGTTACCATCTTTATAAATTGTAACTCATTTTGAACAATAATTAGTCTTAATTTTAGAAGGGACACTTACTGGTAATCAATATTTCCTTAATGAGGGATGACCCCATTAAAGGTGTAAATGATTTGAGATGATTCGTGAATGGATTGAGTTCGGCTCAGTGAAAGCTCGAAATTGGCTCAATGTTAACGAGTTTGAGCTTGACTCTGCTCAGGCTTGCCAATTAAATGAGCCAAGTTGAGTCTTACAATATTCGGCTCAAGAAACTTGTGAGCTTGAACAAGACTTTTATTTTATATTATAATTATTATTTATTTTTAAAATATAAAAATCATCAATCCAATTGTCTAAGATCACTTGAAACCCTTTCTTCCTCTTTCCCTCTCATAAATATTTGCAATCTGTTCTCCTCTTCTCCTCCTTGCTCTCGGCAACTGACAAACATGCTCTACACCCACCCTACATTCTCCTTCTCGGCTTGACTCATTTAGGCTTGTTGAGCCTTCGATTATTATAAGGAGCCAGGCCGAAACTTCAAAATCTTAGGCTCGCCCAAGCTCAAGCTTAGGTTTGAGTTCGCAAATTCCTAAACGAATAGGGTTTGAACATGGTAGATTCAGACTCAGCTTAGCTCGGCTCGTTTACATCCCTAGAACCAGCACACTCCTTACTTTCCTTTGATTTTTTTTTGAAATTTTTAATTTTTCATAAAATATTTACATTAAAAAAATCATTTTTGGATAAAAATACTTATTGAAGAAAGTAGTAATAATAGGACTAAAGTAGTAAAAATAAGAAAGATTTAGAATATGAATAATAAAAAATAGAAATTTAAAATGAAAATGAAAAGAACAGGAAAGTTTAAAGACAAAAAGTGTCATTTACCTATTTGAAAGTGATATAATGCATTGTTAATTGTAAGTATAACCTTTTATGCTAGATCTATTTACATTTTCAACCCTTTTATTAATCATTTTCTTCATTGAAGTTTCCAATTCGAAATATGCAATTAAAAAAATAAGAGTAAAAACCAGTTAGATTCTGACATGTCAATAGCTCTATTAATCTATGTGAAATTCCTTTTTATCTTTCCTTCATATGACACTATCTAATAGTTTGTGGCTTCACGCCGAAAAAATTGTAATACCTTCTTCTCCACATTTATCAATTCCTCCTCAACCACAGGTCAGCTTTCTTTCCCTTCGGACATCAAGCGCTGCAAAGTTATTGCGATAGCAATGAAAGGATGGTCCACATCGAAGCTGAACCTACCAAACCGAATCGACCTGAACCAAATCCATCAGCCCAGGTTGGGTCAGCCAAGAATGAGAAGAACCCAGAAAAGACTTTCAATTGCAGACCAAACATCGAGCCGTCCATGGAGCAAGGGCATCCATAGGGAGGAGAAATCAGAGGCGAAGCAGATGAAGAAGTTACTTGATCATTGAAACAGCTGCAGACCAACAGAATCCCAACGAAAAATCTGATATCAATCATTGTGTCTCGGACGACATAAGCCGTGCCAAGATCAGAGTCAAGACCATGTCATTGACTCGGCCAAGGTGGAAGAGGAGTCAGCTGCAAGCACCAGTCGTTTCACCGACTATATCCGTAGGACGAAGAGCAAGCTTCGAAGTCGTATGTCGAGCATCAGTAATGGAAAATGTATTAGTCCCCACAAGTGAGGAAGAATTCAGAAATTTAATAATTTTTCGGAGATGGCCTTTTATACTCTTCAGTTTGTTTCTAGACGGTGGCTATGCCTGCAGCTTGTTGCAAGAGTTTCATACTAACTTGTCTTGTTGTGTGTTACGCTCCGGTTGCTCGTTTTCTTTTATTGGTAAGATTGAATAACTTGTACGAAGAATCTTAAAAGAGTGATCTGCATGGTTTGATTAAAAATCGTAGCTCTATCGACCTCGTCTGTTAAAATTTTTCAATGATTTTATCTTAGCACATTGCCTGGGAAACAACCAATACGTTTACGAATAAGCTTTTTTCTTCTTGTACAAAGAAGGCATATAAGTTTAGAAGGGAATAGAAGGGAAAAAGAATAAACATGTACAGGAAGTCTTACGGTAAGAATTGAACTTAAGATCTCTTGATCATAGATTAAGAAATATATCACCCTTTTTTTCTATGAATAAGCTTTTTTTCAAAATAGGGAAAAGCATGAACTTGCTTTAAAAACAAATTATGTCTGTTTTTAATGGAATTATCCAATATTATTTTCATATTTGTACCGGAAAAGCAGTGAGAAAGGAGGCTTGGACTAGATGGTATTACCATCGATTTAAAATTATTAGGAGGTTTCATATTCAATTTTTATCAGTAAAATTTTCTATATATTTTTTTCATCTTTTCTTTTAGATCTATAGACATCATTTATAAGCGAAAAAGCATTGTTGCTATATTCCCACATGGTACTCTATGTCATCACATATGTGCATGCTTGTCAAGCACTTTTTCGAGACAACAAGATGCATCTAAGATCTCTGTTAAAAGTCTAATTTGCAATTTAGACAATTACTTCACATGAAAGTAATTCTAGAATCCCATGAGAAGAAAAAGTTCAATTTGAATACAATTTAGATAATTACTTCATAGAGAAGTAATTCTAGAAGATTATAGAGAATTCAAATTCAATTTGAATTCTAATACATCAAGATAATGTTAGAGATAATGTAAAAAAAAAAAGAAAAAGGAGGAAAGGCGGTTGATTCCACCACCATGCATTGCCTATATATATATATGGGCATCCATTCAATAGATTGGTGAGATTAAAAAAAAAAAAGTGTGCATGGAAGGTGTGCACAAATAGATGTGTGCATGAGAGATTGAGAGAAACATTTTCTTTGAGTGGTGTGTATATGTATTTTTTATATCAGTAATATAAAACTCCTTTTACATCATATTGCCTCCATATTCTCCAATTCACACCACCAATTTCTCGTGAGCTCCCATAAAATTCCAACATCTTGGTATCAGAGCAAGGTTCCCCGTCGATTAAGCTCCAACAACAATGGCCTCGTCAAGCAATGATATGGCTTTCAACTATACCCAACAAGGCGTTCCGATCTTCGTTGGGGAGAAATACGAAATGTGGAGTGTTCTCATGAAGACATTATTCATCTCCCAAGACCTATGCGATATTGTGGAGAATGGATACGAAATAGCAGGTGCGAGTCTGGAGGAAATAGTAGCGCGGTCCGCACAACAACAAAAGCAACATAAAGAAAATAGGATGAAAGATGCAAAAGCATTGTCTTTCATTCATCAGGGGGTAAGTAAATCTATCATTCCTCGAATTATGGGTGCAATTACATCAAAAAGTGCATGGGAGATATTGAAAAAGCAATTTGGAAGCTATGAAGCAGTAATCTCCATCAAGTTATAGAACTTATGGAGAGATTTTGATAACTTAGCAATGAAGGAAAGTGAAGATATTCAAGCATTTTCCTCCAGAGTTTCTGTAATTGTAAATCAAATTCGAAGTTATGGAGATACCATTGAGGACAAGAAGATTGTCCAAAAAATTCTAAGGAGCTTGCCAACCAGAGTCGAGCATGTGGTCGCCGCTATTGAGGTATCAAAAGATTTATCAATACTCTCCATGGATGAGTTGATGAGTTCTCTTGAGGCAAGCAAGAAGAGAATAAGCAAGTTTTCAAGTCAAAGTTTGGAGCAAGCCTTCCATTCAAAGGCAAGTATCAGCGAGCAGAAATATAAAGATAATGATAGTCAAGCTAGCAATGGAAGCAGCTCAACCCAAAACTACACCTCTCGAGGTAGAGGAAATCAAAATAGAGGACGTGGAAGAAGAACCAATCCTCCACGGAAAAATTACAATAATTATCAAGATTCAACATGCAGAATTTGCATAAGGCAAGGGCATCAACCAAATGAATGTCGATTCAAGTGCAAGAGATGCAGAAACCCAACTCATTCAGATAGAGATTGTTGGTACAAAGAGAAGCAACGGAAGCATGAAGCAAATTATACAGAAGGAAATGATGATACTGGAAATATATTCTATAGTTGTCTCAATGCTCAACAAGATTCAAAAGATATTTGGTACGTAGATAGCGGTTGTAGCAATCATATGACAGGAAACAAAGACATGTTTATGAAGTTGGATGAGAATTTCACATCAGAAGTCAAGCTTGGAGATGGAAAGCAATATAAGATAGATGGAAAAGGATCAGTAGCTGTCAAAATCAAGGCAAGTAATTCTAAAGTTATTGATGATGTTTTCTTTGTGCCTGGTTTAGCAGCAAATTTATTAAGTGTTGGTCAGTTAGTGCACAAAGGATAACAAACTATCTGGTTGCGAAGAATCTTATCTGATTTGCAGCAGAACCAAGAAGGTCCAACGACTATCTATTGTGATAACATGTCCACAATCGCGATGACAAAAAATCCAGTATTTCATAGCAGGACCAAGCATATTGAATTGCATCATCACTTCATTAGACATCAAGTTCAGCAAGGAGAAATTCAACTTGAGTTCATTAATACGAAGGAGCAACTTGCAGACATATTCACGAAGGTAGCCACTGCAGAAAAGCTCGAGAAGTTCAAGGAGGCTACACAAATTGCAAATTAATAGGGGTGTTAAAAATCTAATTTGCAATTTAGACAATTACTTCACATGGAAGTAATTCTAGAACCCCCAAGAGAAGCAAAGTTCAATTTGAATACAATTTAGATAATTACTTCATAGAGAAGTAATTCTAGAAGATTATAGAGAATTCAAATTCAATTTGAATTCTAATACATCAAGATAATGTTAGAGATAATGTAAAAAAAAAAAGAAGAGGAAAGGCGGTTGATTCCACCACCATGCATTGCCTATATATATATATGGGCATCCATTCAATAGATTGGTGAGATTAAAAAAAAAAAAAGTGTGCATGGAAGGTGTGCACAAAATAGATGTGTGCATGAGAGATTGAGAGAAACATTTTCTTTGAGTGGTGTGTATATGTATTTTTTATATCAGTAATATAAAACTCCTTTTACATCATATTGCCTCCATATTCTCCAATTCACACCACCAATTTCTCGTGAGCTCCCATAAAATTCCAACATCTTGGTATCAGAGCAAGGTTCCCCGTCGATTAAGCTCCAACAACAATGGCCTCGTCAAGCAATGATATGGCTTTCAACTATACCCAACAAGGCGTTCCGATCTTCGTTGGGGAGAAATACGAAATGTGGAGTGTTCTCATGAAGACATTATTCATCTCCCAAGACCTATGCGATATTGTGGAGAATGGATACGAAATAGCAGGTGCGAGTCTGGAGGAAATAGTAGCGCGGTCCGCACAACAACAAAAGCAACATAAAGAAAATAGGATGAAAGATGCAAAAGCATTGTCTTTCATTCATCAGGGGGTAAGTAAATCTATCATTCCTCGAATTATGGGTGCAATTACATCAAAAAGTGCATGGGAGATATTGAAAAAGCAATTTGGAAGCTATGAAGCAGTAATCTCCATCAAGTTATAGAACTTATGGAGAGATTTTGATAACTTAGCAATGAAGGAAAGTGAAGATATTCAAGCATTTTCCTCCAGAGTTTCTGAAATTGTAATCAAATTCGAAGTTATGGAGATACCATTGAGGACAAGAAGATTGTCCAAAAAATTCTAAGGAGCTTGCCAACCAGAGTCGAGCATGTGGTCGCCGCTATTGAGGTATCAAAAGATTTATCAATACTCTCCATGGATGAGTTGATGAGTTCTCTTGAGGCAAGCAAGAAGAGAATAAGCAAGTTTTCAAGTCAAAGTTTGGAGCAAGCCTTCCATTCAAAGGCAAGTATCAGCGAGCAGAAATATAAAGATAATGATAGTCAAGCTAGCAATGGAAGCAGCTCAACCCAAAACTACACCTCTCGAGGTAGAGGAAATCAAAATAGAGGACGTGGAAGAAGAACCAATCCTCCACGGAAAAATTACAATAATTATCAAGATTCAACATGCAGAATTTGCATAAGGCAAGGGCATCAACCAAATGAATGTCGATTCAAGTGCAAGAGATGCAGAAACCCAACTCATTCAGATAGAGATTGTTGGTACAAAGAGAAGCAACGGAAGCATGAAGCAAATTATACAGAAGGAAATGATGATACTGGAAATATATTCTATAGTTGTCTCAATGCTCAACAAGATTCAAAAGATATTTGGTACGTAGATAGCGGTTGTAGCAATCATATGACAGGAAACAAAGACATGTTCATGAAGTTGGATGAGAATTTCACATCAGAAGTCAAGCTTGGAGATGGAAAGCAATATAAGATAGATGGAAAAGGATCAGTAGCTGTCAAAATCAAGGCAAGTAATTCTAAAGTTATTGATGATGTTTTCTTTGTGCCTGGTTTAGCAGCAAATTTATTAAGTGTTGGTCAGTTAGTGCACAAAGGATAACAAACTATCTGGTTGCGAAGAATCTTATCTGATTTGCAGCAGAACCAAGAAGGTCCAACGACTATCTATTG
Source organism: Lagerstroemia speciosa (assembly GCA_037672795.1). NCBI lineage: Eukaryota > Viridiplantae > Streptophyta > Magnoliopsida > Myrtales > Lythraceae > Lagerstroemia > Lagerstroemia speciosa. The sequence continues at coordinate 5,690,876 of CM075307.1, read as the reverse complement.
TGATAACATGTCCACAATCGCGATGACAAAAAATCCAGTATTTCATAGCAGGACCAAGCATATTGAATTGCATCATCACTTCATTAGACATCAAGTTCAGCAAGGAGAAATTCAACTTGAGTTCATTAATACGAAGGAGCAACTTGCAGACATATTCACGAAGGTAGCCACTGCAGAAAAGCTCGAGAAGTTCAAGGAGGCTACACAAATTGCAAATTAATAGGGGTGTTAAAAATCTAATTTGCAATTTAGACAATTACTTCACATGGAAGTAATTCTAGAACCCCCAAGAGAAGCAAAGTTCAATTTGAATACAATTTAGATAATTACTTCATAGAGAAGTAATTCTAGAAGATTATAGAGAATTCAAATTCAATTTGAATTCTAATACATCAAGATAATGTTAGAGATAATGTAAAAAAAAAGGAGGAAAGGCGGTTGATTCCACCGCCATGCAGTGCCTATATATATGGGCAGCCATTCAATAGATTGGCGAGATTAAAATAAAAAAAGGTGTGCATGGAAGGTATGCACAAAATAGATGTGTGCATGAGAGATTGAGAGAAGCATTTTCTTCGAGTGGTGTGTTTATGTATTTTTCATATCAGTAATATAAAACTCCTTTTACATCATATTACCTCCATATTCTCCAATTCACACCACCAATTTCCCGTGAGCTCCCATAAAATTCCAACAATCTCAACATGATTCCATCTAAATTCTTAATTTTTATTTGCTCGGATGAACGACTGTCGATGATATTTTTTGAAGCCGATGAATTTCCTGCCATACCATGATAACTGATCTAAATTATATCACCGAACAAATTATAAAAATGACAAAGAAAACCCATTATGTTGCTGATTATGATTGTGTTTTAAATCGGAGGGATACCAAACTACGATAGATATTTGAAGACCAGATAATCAGGTGATAGAGAGATTACTAACACACAGCAGAAGCAGTAATTGACTGAACAAGATTAATTTCCGGTAGTTCAAAATCTATCTTTTGGATTGATATTTATCAGCAGACAGTAATTTAGATTCCTTAAAATTGGTTACCATGGGACTCTCCGAAGGATCTTCCCGCCCTCCCAATCTCACCAACCTGTCCTCCCCTTCCCACCTCTCTTCCTTATCAAATACACAAGTCATAGCTCCTTAACCTCCTCTTAACTTGCCCTAATAATAATGGCCGATCCTCTCTCGTCTCGCTCTCTTATCCTCTTTCAAGACACATAACTCTCTCCTATTGCCACACTCTATCAAGATCCTTGGGAAAGGATGGCCTCTTGGTGCTTCTGCTCCCTCCCTCTCCTCGGTTGCCTCTTCTCTCTTTTCGTTCTCTCGATTTGCCTCCGCAGTTCCATCCTGGCCGATGCCCGCATTGGGAGAACCGTCATGTTGAAACCGTACCAGAATGAGGATTCTAGAAACATCTTCCGGGAGGCTCCGGTCTACAACAACGGGGATGGATGCTCGCCACCTGGTGGCACCGGCATGATTCACATTGCCATGACCTTAGACGAGAACTACCTTCGGGGCACTATGGCCGCGGTCCTGTCCATCCTACAGCACTCAATGTGCCCCGAGAACTTCGAGTTCCACTTCCTTGAAATGTATTCTGACCCCAAGATCTCCGCCATCATACGCTCGACCTTTCCTTACTTGACCTTTAGGGTTTACCGGTTTGACTCAAACAAGGTCCAGGGAAAAATATCCCGGTCCATCAGGCAGGCCCTCGACCAGCCTCTAAACTACGCACGAATCTACCTGGCTGACTTGATACCAAACAGTGTGAAGCGTGTCATATATCTCGACTCCGACCTTGTCGTGGTTGATGACATAACAAAGCTTTGGGGTGTTGACTTGGAGGGAAAGGTACTGGCGGCCCCGGAGTACTGCCATGCTAACTTCACAATGTACTTCACGGACTGGTTCTGGTCAGACCGGGACCTGGCCTGCACCTTCGAGGGTCGTAGGCCATGCTACTTCAACACCGGTGTAATGGTCGTGAATGTGGAGAAGTGGAGGCAACTAGGGCTCACTCAAAAGGTGGAGGATTGGATGGGAGTGCAAAAGCAAAAGAGGATCTACCTTCTGGGCTCCTTGCCGCCATTTTTGCTAGTTTTAGCTGGGAATATAAAAGCAGTAGACCATAGGTGGAACCAGCATGGCCTGGGTGGTGACAACATTGAGGGGAAATGCAGGAGCCTCCACCCCGGGCCGATTAGCCTGCTCCACTGGAGCGGGAAAGGAAAGCCGTGGCTCAGGTTAGATTTGAGAAGGCCATGCATTGTAGATCACCTGTGGGCCCCGTACGATCTTTATAGATCGTCGAAACATTTTCTAGAAGAGTAAAGACGATAAATAGAATTGTTAGAAGCGCCAACTCTTTGAAATTGGTGGAAAATGGTTTGAGGAGACGGTACATGATGACGAAGAGATTTCCTATGAAAAGAAATGGAGATCCATATAACTGTAGATTTTTCAAGGAGGGAAGGGAGAACTGCTCTGGTGGAGAATATCTTAATGGAACTATCTTGTAAATATTAATTAGATTGCTCTAATAAATAATAATTATGATAATTATTTGAATGATTAAGAACAATCTGTTTATTTGTTGTAACTTAATTGGTGTTCAATCATATTTCATGATGAGATAGAATCAAACTTTTCATTGTGGGGTTTGAGGGATGGCCACGAGCATTTTATCCTGCATCAACCGGTCGTAGGGAAATTCATTACATAAAGATGTAAATCGTGATTGGAGACACCCCCGAATATTTCTAGGGTATAATTAAGTAGCTAAATTGCCTTCACAAAGATTTACATTTTTTCTTGTGATTCTCGCCTTAAATTATAAACTTTCAGAGGACAACCAAATTATATTAAGAACTTTAAAAATGGCTCATAAAACCATGAAATTGTGTTGGGAATCGGTGCAACGCGAAAAAAGAAATTTGAACATTTTTATTCTTAAAACCCAAAGGATCCCTTTGATATAATTCAGAACTCATACAGTAGAGGGTTTAGAGTTTATCTACAAAGACTTTGAATCGGCCTTTGTGTTGGAATCCTCTAACTCGATGGTATCCCAGAATGCCTTCGTCAACCTCCTCGATTGAATCATTTGAATAGATGTATCCTTCAGTGTTGAAATAATATAAAAACTCCGATCATGAATTTCGTACGGTCAATCCTCCGAACAAATGACACATGCACGGTATCCAGACCAAGTCTCCTCTTGACAGTCGATGAAACTCTTTTCTCGAAAACCACATGTAAGTAATCAAACATTTTTAATTGATTGATCTCTATCAATCTCACTCGACAATAGCTCTCATTAAAGAGTTAAGAAAAAGAAGCCTTTTTAAATATTTTCTTTAATGAAATCTACAAGATTATCTTTTAATTCTACATATAAATATATAAACGTTAAAGAAATTAAATAAAGGATATTTATTTGTTATTTATTTCCTATTTGATCGAATGTAGAATTCTATTAAGCCAAATAGATATGTGTATATCTATATATACTTATATTGATCAAAACAAATTTAACCAATTGAGAATATTCTAATCAAATTTTTATAAATTTGATTGAATTATTATGTTCGAGGATATATCTATTGGATTTCATAAATCCAGTTTAATTTTAAGATTTTAAAAAAATATTTAGATATATTTTGAAACATCCTTATCTAATCAAGCGTGTGATTATTATGAGTTCATTTCTTACTAGCAAAAAATTCAACAGCCCAATTCAAGATTTAAACTATATAATTTTTGTTAGGAGAAATTATTTACATTGTGTGTGGACCCATTAGACTCCACACTAAGCTGGTACTACACCAAATAATCTATAGTCAATTAATTAGAACCATTCTAATCTATTAAACTCATTAAACTCATTTAATAAGATTATCTAATCAACTTTTAATTGGATAGACCAACAAGTCAAGATTGATATCTAGCAACGTATCATAACTACCCTAGATAGTGAGGATTTAAGTTGAAAGGATCGAACATCCTTTAATGATTAGTTCTGTGTTATTATAATATTTGGTTATACAATGTCCCGAGTAAGTTTTTTCTTGGTATAATGTTGTGATTTCATTGATAACTATAACAAAAGTATAAGTACATGTAGGAACTCAAAGTCTATCTTATGTACATGCAAGCAGCCTGAGGCAATGCAATCAGCTTCAATCTAACAATGTCCACTATGACTAGCAAGAAGTCTTCTTCACTTTGGATCTTTTGTTCAAATATATGTTTGTTCCTCTCCGTCCATATTGTATAGATATTTTAAGTTGACAATGGTTGGGCAGCCATTGAGTTTGTGGTCTTGTCACGTTACTGTAATAACCAATTTATTCCGACTCCTAATCAACAAATTCTGATGGCACAACATGAGAAGAATAGGTGCTCACCAATTTTCGACTGGTTTTGGTAGAATTCGCATATGTAAACTGTGCTCAATGTTCTATAAGAGCAAGCGTCCTTTGGTGACCAATCTATTAAGCCACCTAGCCAGCTAAGAACCTAAGAGCCCGGGATGTTGCCAGAAAACCATATCCTCTTAGTCCACTTCTGTCCATGGACAGCTCCTTGTAGACAATTCTAGGTACTTTTGGTTGTGAAGCGACCCGAGCAACGCAATGTCTAGATTAGTTCAACTTATTCACATATAGGTAGGGTGGCTACCATTTGTTGCATTGTAACGGCCTGGGAATTAAGAGTTCTAGGCCATCTCCATATGCCCTGCCTATGAACACTACTGACCGTTGTGGCAACTGGTATAGAGGGAAAAACATAGCAGACCATTGACGCAATAGGTATGTAGGGGGCCCATAGGAAGGCACTTATCAAACCAAAAGGAAACCTTGGATTTCTGGCCTACTCTATAGATGATATACGGCCTTATCAATTCTCGATGCTTCAATATCTTCCTCCAACACCAAGTGCAATCACCTGGCTCTTTGAGAATCTGAAAGGTGCGTCCCTTTATCATACAATGGTGGACCCATGCCAACCATAAAGAGCCAGAGCACAAGGGGTTTCAAATATTTTTAAGAGTGCCTAAGTGACACCATTGTCTAATGTCTCGAATGCTCAGTCTCCTTCACTATGTGGTTGGCATACTTGCGACCATTTTACCTTGGCTCAAGGCATAGATTTATTTGAGCCATGCCACAAAATTCCTGCAGATTTGCACTACTTTGGTTATAACAACTTTAGGAAGCATAAAGGATGAGCACCAATAGTTGAGCATGCTAAATAAAACTGAGTTAATGAGTTGTAGCCTACTTGCAAAGCTCAGATATCTCATAGTCCAACTCCATATTCGAGCAATAATATGATCTGCTAAAGCTACACTTTCCTTCTCAAAGAGGCGCCCAGAGATAAGGGGTACTCCTAGGTATCACATCGGATGTTTTCCACTTTTAAAACTAGAGACATTGCAAGAGTTCCACAGATGCAGTTTGAGCCATGCCCCAAGAAAAAGTTCAGACTTGTCTAAGCTCAATTGAAGAACAAAGTGCATGTGGAATTGATAGTGTGTGAAGGACACCATGGAAGGAGGTAGCTGAGCCATCCACGAGGATGAGCAGGTCTTCAGCAAAGCACAAATGAGTTAACTGAAGGATTCGACACCATTGGTGATAGCCAATGAAACCTCTAGTTACTGCAGAGTCAAAGAGCAAGGACAAGTAATCCATTGCAATGACAAAAAGGTATCAGGGTAGAGGATTCCCTATTTTATCTCAAGCACCTAGAAAACATCCCACCAGTGAACCATTAAGCAAGACAGAAAAGTATGGGGTAGTGATACATTCATGAATCAGTGTAGCACTTTCATCGGGAAGTCGAATGCCAGAAGCAAATTGATGATAAAGTTCCAATTAAGAGAGTCAAAGGCCTTATACAAATCTATTTTTGCTACCTCTCATGGAGTGATATGTCTCCCATGGCAACCTTGCACAAGCTCGCGAGCTAGTAAATATTATCTTGTATCTGCCACCCTTTAATGAATGCAGATTGGATGTCGCTAATGAGAGAGCGGAGAATAGTGTGAACTCTATTAGCTATGACCTTCGTGATACATTTATAGGTGACAATACAAAAGGATATTGGTCTAAAATTTTTCATCTTTTCATCTTGACCATGTCTAAGGACGAGGGTGATAATCGTGGAGTTGACTTCTTTTCTCATCTGGATAGTGTTAAATAAGTATTTAATAGCTCGCACAAAATCTTTTTTGTAATTGGCCAAGTTACCTTGAACAAATTGGCAGTGAATTCAGCAGGTTCAGGGCTCTTGTTCGGATTCATATTGAATAGAGTAGAGTGGATTTCATCTTCACTGACAACACCAACTAGATAGTCCATCTGAATAGGGGATATTCATTTTCCCACAGCTAAGGCTAGATTAGCAATGGATGGGACATGAACAGAGGGATCTGATGTCCCAATGAGTCGTCGGTAGTATCCGATGGCTTCCTCTAATATGCTCTCATAGTTATCAAGTTGTCTCCCCTCCTCTATATAGGGAATTTTGATGCTTTTCCTTGAATGCTTCTCTTTTATGGAGTGAAACGTGAAGGCAGAGTTATAGTAGTCCTCTTTCAGCCACTGCACTTGTGATTTTTGTCTCAATAGAGCCTCTTCAATGATACATGCATCTTTTAGTTTTATTGTGGAGCTCTAATTCATGTTGCAAGAGATAGTCATCTTTTGTATTCCACATTAACTTGTGTTGAACTGCTTATAATTCCACTTGTAGTTCTTGTACTTTCGAGCATACATCATCAAAGTGTTTCCTACTAAAGACACAAAGTTCTTGTTTGAGAAGTCTCATCTTTCGATATAATATTTGTGTAGGATCACCTGGTACTTGCTGAGTCCAAATTTTCCGCACCACCTCATGGAACTTAGGATTACGAGTTCAATAGTTGAAAATTTTGAAAGGGTGTGGACCACTCTTTGTTGATTGTCCCTAACTAGTACTGTGCTATGGTCCTACATTCCTAGATTGAGTAATTCAACTTCAGTAGGCATGCCCCACTGGAGCCAAGCTTCATTTACTAGAACCTGATCTAGCTTCTGCTTTTGGAACCCCTCAGTGCACTTATTTATCCATGTGAACCTTCAACCTCCAAAAGGAAATTCTACCAAGCAGCAATCCTCTAAAAATTGTGCAAAATCAACCATGCTAGAATCTTTGAATATAGTTTAGTTGTCGACTTTAACTTCTTTTGGAGATTTTACTATGCTAAAATCTCTAAGTAGAACCCGTGGACCCATGATTGAGATTTGGAGGCTTAAGAGATCCTTCCGTAATTGCTTCCTTTCATAGGGGTCATTTGACCCATAGATGAAAGTGAGAGCCACATATTCCTCTGCGAACAACAAGTGAAACTGCATGGCCTGAGTTGTCTGCAAGTGAAGGGTCATGTCCCAAATAAGTTAGAATATGAATAAATGTCACAATTCTAAACTATCACATTCAATTATGAAATATCAAAAACTCTTTATAAAAAAAAACTCTTTCCAATCTTTTATCCTACTTTGGCTAGAGATTCCCCGAATCAACATTTAGTATAACACATAGAACATTTTTTCCATTATTGGAAGTAACCGATTCCTTATTAATTACCATCCCTCTCCATAAAAGTCTTATTATGTCCAAACTATCCTACACATATCTCAAAGAGAGTCATGTTATCACAAGGTGAAATGGTAATCTCAGGTCTAAAGATCACTTTCCCTAATTATCACTTGAGAAATTGCCTATTAACATATATATAAGTATTCATTAGAGCATTTCTTGAGCAAGTTAGTTCAATGAACTCATTTGAAAGGAGCACCTACACTCTTACATTAATGATTCCTCATAAGTAGCTGTAAGATATGTAACAAGTGTACTAGCCCTACCGGATCACTAGTACCCTACATCGTGATCCTATGATTAGGAACTAATATTTACGAGATTTTAGGTCACACTGACATGATCTCATTATAACCCTAAAATTAATAACCTGGTTTATGAGTTTCATCATATACCTATTAGACTTGGAAATCGTTCCGACTCGAGGAGTAGCCCAATGGGCTTAGGCATGCACGAGACCTAACTTGAGACTTAATTGGAGTCACCACTAGCCATTTATAGACTATCCTAAGGTCAATTAAAAACTTGTTATGTACCTAGAGGAGCACGATATTAATCACCTAGATTTTTGTTTTATCGGCCTCGAATCAAAGTTTTGAGTTCAGGGGGTCTTTTTATGTTCGAAAGGCTCGCAACCCAATTGACACACCCGAGATCGATACCCATCCTTATATCTTGGTTGTTTATTTGCTTGAACATTTTAGTTCATCCAATTTTTCCTTATCGAGGTTCAAATCGATTGTCAAAGATCAAAATTAATAATCAAGTTCACCTGCCCTAGCATGCCGCTACACGACCTAGACTATGTGCAGAAAAGTAAATGGTTCCACTATTATTGAGGTTCCAGTTTATCATCACATCTCTCTCTCACACTACCCGCCCTATACAATAATTCATTTAGATACATGAAATCTCCAAACCCCGCCAAGATCATAAAACATGTAATCAAACCACACATCAATTAATCGAGAAAGTAACAAACAATTTATCCACATGAAAGTCCACAACTAATGAGCCCAAGCCCCAAATCAGAGATAGAGGAACAGATGGAAAGAGGCATAAAATAACCATAGAGATACGGCGGCGACTGATAACCCTAAACCCAAACTTTTAATGCTAAAACACACTAGAAATCAAGAGAAAATGCCAGACAAAAATCATCTGCCATAACATACCTTCAAGAGCCGACGTTTTCATCAAAAACATTATTGAAACAAAAAACAAACACCGAGTAAAGATCAGCTGCAATGGCAGGTAAATAACAGCTCTATTGTTTGCCAAAATATCATGAAAACCAAGAGAAATTGGGGAGCAAATTCAAATTACAACCACAAAAACTAAATGGTCTCACTCTTCATCAAAAATATTATTGAAATTGTGTATAAACATTGAGTAAGGAGATGCTACAAGGGCATACAACAAACAACTCTATTCTCATGGAAAATATCAAGGAAATCATGAGATATTATCGAGTAAGAACCAGCTGCAGCTACAGACGCAAAACAGCCCCATTCTTTGTAAAAACATCGCTAAAATCAAGAGAAAACACTAAGCAAAGGGCTACTGTAACCACAGATATTAAACCGCTCAATTCCCATAAAAAATGGCATCGAAATCATGAGAGGTCATAGAATAAAGACCAACTATAACAACAGATAGTAAAAAGGCTAATTTCCATCGAAATGTCATGGAAATCAAGAGAAAACTCCAAGCAAAAGCTACTGCAAAACTAAAAGGATAAGGGCTCTAATTGAAAATGGTATTGAAATTGTGAGAAATCATTGAGCAATGACCAGCAGCAACTTTAGAAAATAATCAGCCCAATTTTACACCATTAGAGTCATCTACAAGGAGGAAAAACAGTAAACAAGGAGCTACAGCAGTGGCTACAAAACTAAGACTCTAATCTCCTCAGAAATGGTATTGACAATAGGAGAAATCCTTGAGCAAAGGGGCTGCTGCAACCATGAACTTTATACAACTTCATTCTTATAAAAAAAGCCATCCAAATAAGGAAGAAAGATGCTGCAAAAAGCAGCAGGCATGACAAGTAGACTAAGGCTCAAATCTCCCCAAAACTGATATTAAAAATGGGAGAAATACTTGAGCACAGGAACTGCTGCAACTATGGACTCTATGCTGCACATTTCCTATTAAAATCTCAAGAGAACAATGGAAAAAACTACTGGCAAAGGGCTGCTGCAATAACAAGCCAATTAGAGCTCTATGCTTCCCTAAATATGATATCGAAAATGGGAGGAATCATTGAGTAAAGGGGCTGCTACAATTATGGATCTTATGCAGCCCATTTCCTATGGAAAATGCCATGAAGACAAGGGAAAACTCCCACCAAAAGCTGATGCAATGACCCATTTAGAGAATAGCCCTAATGGACTATCGATGATGTAGATATGGACCAGCCACATTTGAACCATAAATAAATGTAGAGACCTATTTAACTGCTAAGGGATTCAAACTTCACGTACAAAAGGTTGGCATCCTATTCATTCATGAATGTTCAGAGCACCTTTTACCCATTTATGGAGGTTCAGCAGCTGATTTATGGATGGATAACGATAAAAACTTTTCTTCCCACTTGGAATGACAAGGAACCCAAAACATCCATCCATTACTACCAAGCCAAGAAGGGTGGCCACTGGGAGGGTGACTGTTGAGTTTCTAAATTGGAAGCGCGACGTAAATGGTGTGGGTGACGAAAATGAAGTCTCTCTCCTCCCTTCTTTTCATTAAATACCCTGACTATTTATATACAAGATGACAACAGTTACAAGTCAAGAAAGATGGGAGAAAGTAGGCCTATTCCCACAATTCTTGCAACAGAAGGTTTTCCCACAACTTGCGGTGCACTGTTGGGCTTCATCATGGGCCGACAAGCGCTGACCTAGAAGGACGGGCTTGGGCTCATGCTCCCAGCCCAACATTTGCCCCTGAGTTTCTCGAGGGGCTTGGCGTGGGAAACTGATTCAAGATTTCAAAAATGATTGGTCTCCCCTAGGCAACACGTGTTTACCAGTGATGGAGAGAAAAGAGGGTGCGCTATTGGTTGCTTTCCCGAAACCCTTCACATCAATCACTCAGTCACCCGGCTATAAAAACCCTTGGTGTGCCCTCTACTATCATCCTTTCACAAGGTGCTCCTTTCCATCTTCCCACTCATTCTCTTCAGCACTGTAGCTACTTTTCCCCTTGCCATGGCATCCTCAAATCAGTCAGTTACACCCTCAGCCCTAGGTGAGGAAATTTTTGAAAACAAATTAAACCCTTCCATGTTTCTTGCTACACTGAAGTTGGGTAGAATAAGCGCGGACTTCTGGCCCCGATTTCCAATTGAGGGCAAGGAACCTTCAGAACCACTCTTAGAGGAGTTCACAATCTTCCCCAAGCAGGTCAGGGCCAGGTTTCATTGGCATTTGGTATAGCTGGTAATGGCGATGCTAAAGTATCATCGTATAGCGCCAAGACAGCTCTCACCAACATCCTAGTGCATGCGGACTGCCTTTTATTTATATTGTAGGGAACACAAAATCGCACACAGTAGACTTCTATTTAGATTCTTCTATTTGTTGAACCAAAAGTCAAAAGAAGGCTAGTTTCATTTCTTGCCACACTGGAAGAAGCCCTATGGGGCTCTGGTATGGAACTACGGGTCCACCAACTTTGGATGGAAGGGCTCCTTTTTCTACATGAGGGGCGCCGAGGGTTGGAAGTGGCACCGAGGTCCCCAAGATGAGTTTTACAATGGGGATCCATGGGGCCCCATGAAACGGGATGAGAGGGCTCAGATAGACAAGTTTCATGTTGTAAAGATTGATGCTCGGGAGATAATAACAGAGGATAATCTGCACCACTGCGGCCTAGGTATCCGAAGCTCCCTGGAAGTGGAGCGTGGATTAAGATACGTGCTGCTTACCCAAAGAATTTTTGTTAATTCCCTGGCCTCATCTTTTCTCCTATTGTCCCAATGAAAGTCGAGTGGGCTATCATTTTTGAGAGCCTGTGGATGTAGGAGAAGGTGCTTGATGGGTCCCGCAAGAGAAAATGGGACGAAAGGAGAGGATGAGGATGATGACATCGTGGTGATCCCCTCACTAGCATCTAGGGGCGGCATTAATTTGGTGAGCAAAGCGGCATCTTTGAAGCACTAGTCCACAACGGAGCCGATGCCTCTAATCGAAAAAAAGCTGGCGCAGATTCCTGGCTGCTCAGCACCACGTATGGAGGTCAATCCTCCAATAGTGCCAGCTCTGTTGGCACATGATTCTCCCACAAATAACACGGAAGAGGCTGAAGCATTCCCAAATGAACAAGACGTGGGGTTCATTGAAGAGGTGAGCTCCACCCTTCTATTTTACTACTAGCTACCTCCGCTAACATTTTTATGGTGTAGATAGTAGTTGTCTTAGGGGATACCCTTGTCGAAGTAGCCGACGCTACTTTTGAAGACGGCCCAAGGAAGGAGAGGGGCCTTCTAGGAGATATTGAGACCAAGTTGCTCTTTACCGAGGACCTGCAATGCTTTCAATCAGAACTGCCTCCTATGGTGTCTCGAGAGGAGCTATTCTCTTACGCACGCTACCATTCCTTGGTGGTAAGTGCACGATTTCTTTCATTTCACTAAGGAGAAGAAGTGTTAAAGTTTTAATGTGTGCAGGAAGCGTGGAAGCAAGAGCGCTCTCGCATGCCTAAGCTGGAGAAGAAGGTTGAGCGTTTGACCAAGAAAAGGCGTGATTGGAGGAAAGAGCGTCACGTATGAGCGTGAGCATGCAAGACCTCAAGCGCCAAGTGGACAGTCAAGAAGAAGTGATCGACACTCGATGAGAAACAGAGATGTTGAAGGAGCAACTCGTTGCTAGGAGGGCAGAGAGGGAAAGGCTCAAAGCCCAATGGGATGATGAAAAGGCAGAACTGCACAACAGGTGGGCTGCCGAGAGGGAGGTTCTCCACGGACAGGTCTAGGAGTCTTTACAAGCGTTGTCTAGGGTGGCCTTAGAAAAGGCGGCGGAGATCAAAAGCGCCAAGTTCGAAGCTTTGGAATCCTTTAAGGCCAGTATCGTTTTCGCCCAGGCATTAGTACAGTGTAGCGGTAAGGCCTTGGAGGACTCTTAGTGGGCCATCAGAGATGACTTGAGGCTCTTGTACCCAAACATCGATCCGGCCCAGGTCCCTAGCTTCGAATACCTATTAAAGATCAAAGAGGCATGCTTATCCATGTTTTCCGACAAGTAGAGGAATCCTTGTGTAAATGTGATCCCCATGTATAAATATAATTCCCAGAATGTTAATAAAATGTTTTCTTTCGTATGGCAGTTTGTGTGTCTTAACACTATGAATACTAACATCGAGTTATTAATGGCACTAATAGTTTACCAATGCTCTTGATAGGGCCTGTGAGGGATCCAATGTGACTATCATTCCCTAGCATTGCTATGTGCCCCCCGGCTTTAGTGTGCTCTTGGCTCGTAGAGGCCTTGATATTTTGCCTCAAGAATCTGGGGTCTTTGGTACTTTAGCATGCCCCCGAGTCGCAGAGGTGTTGCTATTTCGCATCAGGAATTTGGGGTCTTTGACGCTTTTAGCATGCCCCTGGGTCGTAGAGGTCTTGATGTTTTGGCCCAGAATCTGGGGTCATTGACACTTTTAGCATGCCTCTGGGTCATAGAGGCCTTGATGTTTTGCTCCAGGAATCTAGTGTCTTTGATGCTTTTAGCGTGCCTCTGGGTCATAGAGGCCTTGATGTTTTGCCCCAGGAATCTGGTGTCTTTGATGCTTTTAGAGTGCCTCTGGGTCGTAGAGGCCTTGAAAGTATGCGGTAGAGTGCATCCACTCATATCCTGTAATATGTAGGCACCAGGGTACATGATGCCCATCACTCAATATGGGCTTTCCCACTTGGGAGTGAGCTTGTTAACCTAGTCCTGGCATTAGAATTTGTGTTGACGACAGCCTCAGATCTATACACGAGAGAGAATGGGGTTTCCTCAGTAGTAGAGGGTGGTGTCACTCTATAGGCCCACAAGATGTTGTCGAGCTCGTCCACCCAACTCCCTCCAAGTGCCATCAGCCTTGTGCGTTGCCCGTGTAACAAGGTTCTATTGGTGACCTTGACTTTAGCCATTTGTTTGTGGATGAGCCATCGATGTGAATCGGTGCTCTGTGTGGAGCTCCTGGCACATTTCTTGAAAGGCTCGCCCCCTGAACTGCATGCTATTGTTTGAGATGAGGACTTGGGGGATTCCAAAGTAATAGACCACATGCTTCGATATGAATTTTTTGGCGGCCCTGCCCGTGATAGTGGCTACAGCTTCCGCTTCCACCTGTTTAAAAGTAATCCACTGCCACGAACAAGAAGCGTCACTTTGACGTGGCCGGGGGGAATGGCCCCAGTATGTCGATTGCCCAATGTTCGAATGGCCAAGCAGAGAGTATGGAAGCTAACTCTGTCAAAGGGTGAGTCGGGTTACGTCCAAATGCCTCGCAAGACTGATAGCTGCTGTTGATATGATGAGTTGTATAATTTATCTGTCCACTCCCGACCTAAAATCGTATGTTTTCGGCCATTTCCCATACATTTAGATGGCAATTGCATATCTTTTCTGTATTGGGATTGAATTGCTATAAATGATCATTTTCAGAGCTCCACATATGGAGTAGATACTGCTGGGAATTGTTTGATGTGTAGGGAATGATGAAGACATGGCTCGTCCGATGCAGCAAATTTTGGGGAAATTGCTCATATTCTACATATGAGAAATAGGGAAAATAATATATCATTGGAAAGCTCATTGAGTCAGGATTCCAACTCATCAAACAGATCTCAAATCGGAGCTGAAATGGGGAAGTTATGGCCGAAAGAAGAAAACTGCACACAGAACAGAGGATGGACCGCGGTCATAGACGGCGGTCTACTGAGAGGAATTCGGCCAGACCACTTTGAAGGATGGTGGGACCCACAAACTTTTATCCCACACTGATTAAATCAAGAAAGGAGGGAGCACACATACTCTATATATAGTAGAGCCTACCCAACAAAGAAAGGGGATAAAGAGTGGGAGAAAAAGGCACCGACTACAACACAAGAAGAGGGACCACAACAACACTTCGGGAAGTCAGGATCGGGAGATTCGACTCCACTATCTAGAGTTCTTTCTATCCATTTTCTTCTGATTTTCAATATGTTGTCTTCTCTTTTAACTCTTATAGTTTATTCGAATATGTGGAACTAAACCCCTTGAATCCTAGGGGGATCAATGGACCCTTTTCTATGTCTTAAGTAAAGCTCTTTTCTTTCACATATATGATTCTGTTGAGGTACGCCTCCTTGGTGTTATTTATGTAATTTCATACTTCATGCTTTTTTTTGGCCTGATCAACCATGAGATCGAACTTGAGATCGCGAGGAGCCTCGGAAGAGGGAATCGATGTTATGCTAGAAATTTCATAATTTAGGTTAGCTTATGCCGGAAGGTGAGGTTATTCGTGCGAGCGCATCGGAAGATGGTGAGCACCCTAGATAGCTATTTAGGGTTAGTTTAGTTTGGCCTTTCAACATTAATCACCTAGGAATAGAGTGGATTAGTGTCTTCCACTAAGGTACATTCGTATGACATCGGAAGGTGCATACGATGGAAGTGGGGAAACCCTAGAACCCTAGGTTAGTAACATGACAGAATTCATCGTGTGAAAGAGAATTCTTGCTTAAGACTAGAATTGGTGAAGTTGTGAACCTTAGGAGCTTTTTATCAACTGATTTCCATATCTTGATTTTCTGTTTGTTTCTTTTCTGTCATTCTAATTACGTGCACTCGACTCAACCGACTCGATTAACTTGGCTTGGAATTAGTTGTGCCAATTTTAGTGTTTAGCATAAGAGTTCTCGTAGGAATGATACTCTACTCACTCTATATTACTTGTCTGGATACGTATACTTGCGTGCACCATCTTTAATTACGCAACAAGTTTTTGGTGCTGTTGCCGGGGACTCTTTTTCTGCTAACCTAAGACCAAGCAATTGTTCTTCGACCAAGTTGTTCTTCTTTATTTCACTTGTTTCTATTGTTGTTTGTTTAGATGAGATTTTCCGTCTTGCATGCGAAGAAGAGACCAAAGAGAGCTATTTAAACCCGATCCGGAAATAGAACGAACCCTTCAAAGAAGGCTAAGAGAGCAAGGGCAACCTTGAGAAGCCGTGGAGCACGGGCAAGGAGGTGAAGTAGTGCCACAGCAACGTCGGAAAACAATCAAGGAATATGCTCAACCCCAATTTCTAAATCAGTCGAGCATTGTCAAGCCATCGGTGCAAGCCCACACATTTGAAATCCAACCATCGGTGATTCAAATGTTGCAAACCTCATGTTCTTTTGGAGGAGCACTGAATGAAGACCCGCATGTGCATTTAGCAAAGTTCTTGGAGATATGTGACACTTTCCGATTTAATAGAGTCTCCCCCGAGTACATCTGCATGCCTCTTTTCTCTTTTTCTCTCAGGGACAAAGCGAAGTCGTGGCTGCTGTCACTCCCACCGAGCACTCTCAACACATGGGAGACAATCACCGAGAAGTTCTTCGCTCAATATTTTCCACCATCCAAAATGATGAAGCTAAAGAATGACATTATGACATTCAAGCAGCAACACTCGGAATCTTTTTATGAAGCATGGGAGCGGTTCAAGGAGTTGCAACGGGCATGCCCCAATCATGGCATTGAGATTTGGACTCTGGTACAAATTTTTTCTAATGGTTATTGGAAAACTGTCGTTCTTCTCTTGATGCTGCGGCAGGTGGTTTGATCATGAACAAGTACCCTAAGGAAGCCTTGAATTGCTAGAGGAAATGGCACGAAATGGCTACCAATGGCCATTCGAGAGGACAATGGGGCGCAGAGCTGCTGGGATACATTCCATTGATGCCGTAACAGCCCTCTCTGCAAAGATGGATGCTCTATTCAAGGAAGTCACATCATGGAAGAACCAAGGAGCGGGGCAAAGCTATGGAACCACCGAGGAAGGAACATCTATGGTACCGGTGCAAGAAATTCATGAGACGGCCAACTACATTGGATGCAACCCGAGGAACAATCTATACTCAAACACATACAACCCAGGTTTGAGAAATCATCCCAACTTCTACTATGCCAACAACAATAATGTGGCTAATCCATCACCAGGGTTCCAACCAACTCAGAAACAACCTTCGGATTTGGATCGCACCACCAAATTAGAAGAGATTTTCATTAATTTTATGAAATCTTTGCAAGAGACACATGCTACTATTAATCAAATTCTAATCAAATTGTTATCTTGCAATCACAGATGTGCAATGTGGAGACTCAAATCGGTCAGCTTGCTCAAGCAATCAACTCCCGACCTATTGGAGCATTACCAAGCTACACAGAGATCAATCCAAGAGGTCAAGCACATGAACAAGTGAATGCCATCACACTTCGGACCGGGAAAGAACTAAACAACCCGCTAGAGGAGGTTGGACAATGGCCTGAGACCGTGGTCCAACAAGACAAGAACAAAGGCACACTAAATAGACCGCGGTCTACGATTGCGGACCAAGAAGGAGTCAGCAATGACCCCCCAGTTGAAGCACTTCAAGATAGCAACATCAGCCAACCTAAGACCAGTGGAGCTAAGGGCAGCACATCGAAGCCGATTTGAACCTATCCACCTCTCCCTTTCCCTCAAAGAGCTCAAAAGGAGAAAATCGAGCAACAATTTCATAAGTTCTTGGATATTTTCAAGAAATTGCATATTAATATTCCTTTTGTTGAAGCTCTTCAACAGATGCCGAACTACATCAAATTCATGAAAGAAATCATCTCAAAGAAGCGTAGGCTTGGCGACTATGAGACTGTGGCTCTAATCGAAGAGTGTAGTGCAATCCTTCAACGTAAGCTACCTCAAAAACTCAAGGATCCAGGTAGTTTCACTCTTCCTTGCTCTATAGGTAAACATTTTGAAGGTAAGGTATTATGTGATCTTGGTGCTAGTATTAATCTGATGCCTCAATCGGTTTTTAGAGAGCTAGGAATAGGAGAAGTGAAACCTAAGTCTATTATTCTTCAATTTGCGGATCGATCAATTGCATATGCTCCTGGAGTAATTGAAGAAATTCTTGTAAAAATTGATAAGTTTATCTTTCTGGTTAATTTTGTTGTTCTTGATTATGAGGAGGATCGAAACATCCCTATTATTCTTCGAAGACCTTTCTTAGCTACAGGTCGTGCATTGATAGACGTGGAGAAAGGAGAGCTTACAATGAGGGTTGATAAGGAAAAGGTGACTTTTAAAGTATTCCGTTCCATGGATCCAATATCTAATGAATGCTTCTCTATCTATGTCATTGATAGGCACACTGATCTCAAATTTCAAGTGGGCCAAAGCAGGGATGTACATGAAGTGAATCAAGATGTTGATCAACATTGTGATAACGACCAACATGAAAACATGCAGCCAGTGGTGATAATTTTAAGAGAGCCAAAGAAGTTGGCTAAACATCTAGGGAAACCCCCCGTCCAACACAAGCATGCATGACAAGGAGACGACGTGGCAAAAGGACTACAGTAAGAGAATTTCAACCTGGTCAATTAGTTCTTTACCATGATCCTCTATTTAAATTCTTTCCAGAAAAGCCCAAGTCATGATGGTCGGGACCATTCCAAGTGATTCAAATCTTGCCGTATGATTCTGTCGAACGATGAATGAAAAGACGAAAGTAAAATTCAAGGTGAACAAACATCATTTGAAGACATATCAAGGGGATACCATCAATCAGGAGGAATCCTCAACTCAAGGAAAAGGAGGATGACGAGATCAAAAGTCGGGCCAATGACTTTAAACGTGGCGCTCCTTGGGAGGCAACCCAAGATCAGAATAAGTTTTTATTTCCTCTTTAGTTGCTTCATGCATTTTAGTTTATGATCACTATTTTCTTTTGATTTGTTTTCATTACATGCAAGGAACCAAGAACAAATCGCCGACAAGCTCGGAATCCCCGTGGAACAATACCCATTCCCGCCTTCCACAAGTGATGAAGATGCCCAAGAAGGGGAAGGGAACGACTCCTCCGAAGAATGAGCTTCAACCTTCATGTGGACCCAAACTAGCAAGGCAAGTTTCCTTTCCTACTCTTGTTTAACATTGAGGACAATGTTGGGTTTAGGTTTAGGGGTGCAAACATATGCCTTGCTTCTGGGAGTCTCTGTTTAATTGTTGGTTTGCTCATGCATTTTGATCTATGTTTTAGGATGAGGTTTGCATTTAGATAGTAGTTGCATAATAGGTAGTTATAGGCTGCATGGTGTGATTTGCTTTTAATGGTGTGATTTGTTCTTGCATTTACAAAAAAAAAAAAACTCGAAAATCTTTTGAAAAACCGGTTGGTCCTTGTTCTATAATGATTACTAATGGCGGAAAATTCGAAACATGATTGAAGTTGGTAGTGCAACGAACCTTAGGACATGGTTTAGAAAGTTGTCAGGATGCCCAAACTTCATTATTTTCACAACACTCTTACATTAGGGATAGTTTAAAATGATCCTTGAAATTGCATGGTTGTATGGCTTACATGGGAATGGACAAGAACTTGAACCTAAATACCCTAAAAAGGCAAATAGAGAAAGAAACAAAATGTTGAAAAATTGAAAAATCATATGAAGTGCATAGTCATGAGCTTAATGAAAAGATGTGCCAAGGTTTTGAGCACCGTTGTACGGGCTTGAGCTGAATTTAGAGCAAAGAGCATATGCAATACGGCCCGGCAAGTGCTTGTAGTGGAAATTGTCCATTAGTCTAAGCTCAAGGATAGATCCGAAGGGGTGTCATAAAACCTAATGCCTTGGACCAACTGGGACGGGAGCCATTGGTTGATTCCTCGCTATACGGGCCTAGCTCTTAGACAAAACACTCAAAGTCGTGCACCACCAAATAAAGCACAAAGATAAAAGAAACGAGCGAAATTGTCAAGGGCAATGTCTAGGGAAGTGTTCAAGTCTTTTGATTGTTTGCTTGACCAACTTAGCTATTGATTGGGTGCTTGAACTATGTTAAGAGTGTCTTGTGCTAACACCGCACAAGTGAGGGCTGAATGATTTTGAAAGTTTGACATCCTAAGGTAGGAGCATTCGAGGTGAAGGTTGTGTGACGAATCAGAAGCCATTTCTGAGAATGTTTTAGGACCAACTTGGTTTAAATCTTTTGGATTGCATGTTCTTAACTTTGCTGGGGACAAGCAAAAGTTTAGGTTTGGGGGTGTGTTGATATGATGAGTTGTATAATTTATCTATCCACTCCTGACTTAAAATCGTATGTTTTTGACCATTTCCCATACATTTAGAGGGCAATTGCATATCTTTTCTGTATTGGGATTGAATTGCTATAAATAATCGTTTTCAGAGCTCCACATATGGAGTAGATACTGTTGGTAGTTGTTTGATGTGCAGGGAATGATGAAGACCTGGCTCATCCAATGCAGCAAAATTTGGGGGAAATTTCTCATATTCTAAATATGAGAAATAGGGAAAATAATATATCATTGGAAAGCTCATTGAGTCAAGATTCCAATGCATTAAATGGATCCCAAATCGGAGCTGAAACGGGAAAGTTATGGTCGAAAGAAGAAAACTGCGCGTAGAACAGAGGATGTACCGCGGTCTACTGAGGCATTTTGGCTAGACCGCGGTCTACTGAGAGGAATTCGGCCAGACCACTTTGAAGGATGGTGGGACCCACAAACTTTTATCCCACACTGATTAAATCAAGAAAGGAGGTAGTACATATACTCTATATATAGTAGAGCCTACCCAACAAAGAAAGGGGATACAAGAGTGGGAGAAAAAGGCACCTACTACAACACAATAAGAGGGACCACAACAACACTTCGAGAAGTCGGGATCGGGAGATTCAACTCCACTATCTAGAGTTCCTTTTGTTCCTTTTCTTTTGACTTTCAATATGTTGTCTTCTCTTTTAACTCTTATAGTTTATTCGAATATGTGGAACTAAACCCCTAGAATCCTAGGGGAATCAATGGACCTTTTCTATGTCTTAAGTAAAGCTCTTTTCTTTCACATGTATGATTCTGTCGAGGTACACCTCCTTGGTGTTATTTATGCAATTTCGTACTTCATGCTTTCTTTTGGCCTGATCAACTACGAGATCTAACTTGAGACTGCGGGGAGCCTCAGAAGAGGGAATCGATGTTATGCTAGAAATTGCATGATTTAGGTTAACTTATGCCAGAATGTGAGATTATTCGTGCGAGCGCATCGGAAGATGGTGAGCACCCTAGATACTCATTTAGGGTTGGTTTAGTTTGGCATTTCAACATTAATCGCTTAGGAATAGAGTGGATTAGTGTCTTCCACTTAGGTACATTCGTATGACATCGGAAGTTGCATACAATGGAAGTGGGAAAACCCTAGAACCCTAGGTTAGTAACATGACAGAATTCATCGTGTGAAAGAGGATTCTTGCTTAAGACTAGAATTGGTGAAGTTGTGAACTTTAGGAGTTTCTTATCAACTGATTTCCATTTGTTTATTTTCTATCCGTTTCTTTTTTTTCATTCTAATTACGTGCACTCGACTCAACCGAATCGATTGACTTGGCTTCGAATTAGTTGTGCCAATATTTGTGTTTAGCATAAGAGTCTCGTGGAAACGATACTCTACTCACTCTACATTGCTTGTCTGCGGTACGTATACTTGCGTGCACCATCTTTAATTACACAACAGCTGCGCAGGAGGGTTTGGGCATCTTCAAACATGGTGGGCCAAGGGTATCCCTGAAGTAGTGCTATCTGGGAGATTGTCCTTGATCCTTGGTAGGCTCTAGCAATCCCCTCATGGATCTCCCGTAATATTTGGTTGCCATCATCAGGGCTGAGGCATCATAGCAAGGGTTGAGATAGGATGCTTCGGTAAAGGACTCCATCTAGCATGTTGACACGCCTATCCTCAATGGGTTCTGTGCGCAACTGGTCCGTTTCTAGGTACCAAATGATGGGAGTCATCCATGTATGCCCATTTTTATTGCAGAGGATTGTGACTAGGGTGTACACTTCAAAGATGCGTCACTCCTCTCTGTATGACACTGTTGCGTAGTTAAAGGTAGTGCACGCAAGTATATGTATCGTAGACAAGTAATATAGAGTGAGTAGAGTATCGTTCCCACAAGGACTCTTATGATAAACACTAAAATTGGCACAACTACTTCCAAGCCAAGTCAATCGATTCGGTTGAGTAGAGTGCATGTAATTAGAATGACAGAAAAGAAACAGACAGAAGATAAACAGATAGAAATCAGTGGATGAAAAGCTGCTAAGGTTCACAACTTCACCAATTCTAGTCTTAAGCAAGAATCCTCTTTCACACAATGAATTCTATCATGTTACTAACCTAGGGTTCTAGGGTTTCCCCACTTCCATCGTATGCACCTTCTGATGCCATACAAAAGTACCTAAGCGGAAGACACTAATCCACTTTATTCCTAGGCGATTAATGTTGAAAGGCCAAACTAAACCAACCCTAAATGGCCATCTAGGGTGCTCACTATCTTCCGATGCACTCGCACGAATAACCTCACCTTCCAGCATAAGCTAACCTATATTATGCAATTTCTAGCATGACATTGACTCCCTCTTTCGAGGCTCCTCACAGTTGCAAGTTCAATCTCGTAGATGATCAGTCCAAAAGAAAGTATGAAGTACAAAATTTCATAAATAACACCAAGGAGGCGTACCTCGATAGAATCATACCTGTGAAAGATAAGAGCTTTACTTAAGACATAGAAAAGGGTCCATTGATCCCCCTAGGAATCTAGGGGTTTAGTTACACATATTCAAATAAACTACAAAGAGTTAAAAGAGAAGACAACATTTTGAAATTCAGAAGAAAAGGGACAGAAAGAACTCTAGACAGTGGAGTCGAATCTCCCGATCCTGACTTCCCGAATTGTCATTGTGGTCCCTCTTCTCGTAGTAGAGTTTGTGCCTTTTTCTCCTACTCTTGTATCCCCTTTTTCTTTGTTGGGTAGGTTCTACTATATAAGAGTATGTGTACTCCCTCCTATCTTGATTTAATCAGTGTGGGATAAAAGTTTGAGGGTCCCACCATCCTTCAAAGTAGTCTAGCCGAATTCCTCTCAGTAGACCGCGGTCTAGGAAAAATGCATCAGTAGATCGCGGTCTATTCCCTGTTCTGCGCACAGTTTTCTTCTTTCGGCCATAACTTCTTCCTTTCAGCTCCGATTTGAGATCCGTTTAATGCTTTGGAATCCTGACTCAACGAGCTTTCTGATGATATATTATTTGCCCTATTTCTCACACAATAAGTATGAGAAATTTCCCCCAAAATTTACTACATCGGACAAGCCATGTCTTCATCATTCCCTGCACATCAAACAACTCCCAGCAGTAACTAATCCATGTGTGGAGCTCTGAAAACTATCATTTGTAGTAATTCAATCCCAATACAGAAAAGATATGCAATTGCCCTCTAAATGTATAGGAGATGGCCGAAAACATACGATTATAGGTCAGGAATGAATGCACAAATCATGCAAATCAGCGAATCAACACACCCCCAAACCTAGACTTTTGCTCGTCCCGAACAAAGTTAAGAACATACAATCACAAGATTTAAAGCAAGTTGGTCCCAAAACATTCTCAAAAACGGCTTCTTATTCATCACACAATCTTCACTTCGAATGCATCTACCTTAGGATGTCAAATTTTCACAATCATTCAGCCCTTACTTGTGTGGTGTTAGTGCAAAACACTCTTAACATAGTTCAAGCACCCAATCAATAGATAAGTTGGTCAAGCGACCCATCAAAAGACTCGAACACTTCCCTAGACATTGCCCTTGACAATTCAACTTATTTCTTTTAACTTTGTTCTTTATTTGGTGGTGCACGACTTTGAGTGTCATGTCCAAGAGCTAGGCCCGTGTAGCGAGGAATCGACCAATGGCTCCCGTCCCAGTTGGTTCAAGGCATTAGGTTTTGAGATACCCCTTCGGATCTATCCTTGAGCTTTGACTCATGGACAATTTCCACTACAAGCACATGTCGGGCCATATTGCATATTCTTTCTTGCACTCAATTCAAGTAAAGCCCGTACAGCGGTGCTCAGAGCCTTGGCACATCTTTTTATTAAACTCATAGTTATGCACTTCATATGTTTTTTCACTTTTTCAGCATTCTTTCTCTATTTGCATTTGTAGGATGTCTAGGTTCATGTTCTTGTCCATTCTCATGTAAGCCATACAACCATGCAAATTCAAGGGTAATTTTAAGTTATCCCTAATGCAAGAGTGTCGTGAAAGTAATGAAGTTTGGACATATTGACAACTATCTAAAAACATATCCTAAGGTTGTTACAATCTCAATTCCAATTATGTTTCGCGTTTTTAACCATTAGTAATCATCATAGAATAAGGACCAACCGGTTTTTCAAAAGACTTTTCTACAAATTTTTTTTTGTAAGAGTAAATCACACCATGCAACCTAGACTTAACTATTATGCAACTACTACTAAATGCAAACGTAATCCTAAAACATAGATCAAAGTGCATGAGCAAACCAACAGCTAAACAGAGAATCTCCACAAGCAAGGCATATGTTTGCACCCCCAAACCTACACAAAACATTGTTCTCGATGTAAAACAAGAGTAGGAGAGAAACATGCCTTGTTAATGTGGTGCTACATGAAGATTGAAGCTCAATAAACCATGGTTTGGAAGTTTGGTTGGCTGTTCATCTGCAATGGACCGCGGCCTGCCAGTTCATCTTGCTATTATTTTCAATGGACCGCGGTCTGCTGATCTGTTTTGCTGTTTGTCTGTTTTCTGCATCTCAATTGATGTTTCCTAAATGCAATAAAAACAAGCAAAATAAAATATCATCTAGAGAAAGGAAAACAATCAAGACAACAAGGCATAATTCCACCAAAACCTAATCCATAAATCATCATTAAAATAATGTAACAAAAATTAAAGGAAAGGTAGGTTACTCCCCTATAATGAAGTATGCATCCTCCTCGATGAACTAGCACTTGCTCCTTTCTTGTTTGCCACTTGATCACCTTCCTTAGTTGATGGACTCTCTCTTTTAGCTCTTGATGAAGAAGGCTCAACAGTCCTCCAAGGTAGTTGATATGTTTGCGGAATTGTTGGTATCTTGGTGGTGACTCGTATGCTCTCCTTGTCGAATTGGAGAATCGCAATACTTCCATTAGAACTAATTGCTTCATTGGTATTTGATTGGGCTCCAGCCAGTGGGAGATGCCAAGAAAATCCATGTGCTCTTTTGGCTTATCAAGTATCCATGTAGCATGAGCTTCTTCTATCAATGTATCGAAGCAATCATTAGATAAATGATTTTCAATGAGTAGAGTCTCATTACCTTATTTAGGATTGGCCATAAGATCGATAGAAGTGTCAGAATTGCAACTTTGGACTTCTATGGCTTCTTCACATATTCCACTACTTGATATTGGTGAAGTCATATCCAGCTCATCCATTGAATTGCTAGTGGTGTCATTCTCCCCCACCCTTGAGAATTATATGCTTTGTATCTCGATTCCATTAGCCTTTTCCTCGTCCTCTAACTCTAAATTTCTCCAAATCTCATTATGCTTGCTATCTTTTGCTTGAAGTTGACCTCAGTTTTGATAGGCAGTGTTCCACATTATTAAGAATTGATTGCTTGAGCAATTTGGCCAATTTGAGTCTCCACATTGTACATCTGCAACAGTAAAGCAACAATTTGATTAGCATTGGCTTGAATAGCATCATGAGTCAATTGAGAGGACTTCATAAAACTAATTAAAGTTTCTTCAAGTTTAGAAAGGCGATTTGAAGTCGATTGTTGTTCAAACACTTGTTGTGGAAGATTTTGGGAGGAATTCATGAAACTGTGGAGCGCTTCCTCAAATCTAAAAGAAGAATCTTGGTCAGAACATTATTGATAGAAGTTTGAACCATCATTCCACTCCGATTGGCATGTTTGTTGATGTTCCCACTCATTGTCATGGCAAGCTCCCAATCCTGATCACACATATCAGAAGGGAAATTATTCCATGCACTATGCTCAACACGATTCATCGACTCAACATAATCGGGATAATAATTGGGTAGATGAAGCTTTCCACAATAACGACAAGAGATGCAATAGTTTTGTATAAATACATTATAACTTTCATTAATTGAATCTCTGTAGGGTCCACCTACCCAATTGAAATTATCTTCCATAATTTCTAAAAGGATTGCTTCAAGATCTATCAAAAGGTGAAATTAAAGTGCACATCACAAAAGAAAGAAAAACAAACAAAATAAAGTAAGAAAGAAGAAAAAGTATATTATACTAGAAAGTTAGGAAAAAGAGAAATAAAAAAGAACTTGGTGAAGAACAGTTGCTTGGTATTAGGTTAGCAGAAAAAAAAGTCCTCTGCAACGGCGCCGAAAACTTTTTGCGTAGTTAAAGGTAGTACACGCAAGTATACGTATCTCAAACAAGTAATATAGAGTGAGTAGAGTATCGTCCCCACGAGGACTCTCATGCTAAACACTAAAATTGGCACAACTAATTCCAAGCCAAGTCAATCAATTCGGTTGAGTAGAGTGCATGTAATTAGAATGACAGGAAAGAAACAGACAGAAGATAAACAAATAGAAATCAGTGGATGAAAAGCTCCTAAGGTTCACAACTTCACCAATTCTAGTCTTAAGCAAGAATCCTCTTTCACATGATGAATTCTATCATGTTACTAACCTAGGGTTCTAGGGTTTCCTCACTTCCATCGTATGCACCTTCCCATGTCATACGAATGTACCTAAGCAGAAGACACTACTCCACTTTATTCCTAGGCAATTAATGTTGAAAGGCCAAACTAAACCAACCCTAAATGGCTATCTAGAGTGCTCACCATCTTCCGATGCGCTCGCATGAATAACCTCACCTTCCGGCATAAGCTAACCTAGATTATGCAATTTCTAGCATGACATTGATTCCTTCTTCCAAGGCTCCTCGCAGTCGCAAGTTCAATCTCGTGGGTGATCAGTCCAAAAGAAAGTATGAAGTACGAAATTGCATAAATAACACCAAGGAGGCGTGCCTCGACAGAATCATACATGTGAAAGATAAGAGCTTTACTTAAGACATAGAAAATGGTCCATTGATCCCCCTAGGAATCTAGGGGTTTAGTTACACATATTCAAATAAACTATAAGAGTTAAAAGCGAAGACAACATGTTGAAATTCAGAAGAAAAGGGACAAAAAGAACTCTAGATAGTGGAGTCGAATCTCCCAATCCTGACTTCCCGAATTGTCGTTGTGGTCCCTCTTCTCGTAGTAGAGTTTGTGCCTTTTTCTCCTACTCTTGTATCCTCTGTTTCTTTGTTGGGTAGGCTCTACTATATATAGAGTATGTGTACTCCCTCCTTTCTTGATTTAATCAATGTGGGATAAAAGTTTATGGGTCCCACCATCCTTCAAAGTAGTCTGGCCAAATTCCTCTCAGTAGACCGCGGTCTAGGACTGCGGTCTATCCCCTGTTCCGCGTGTAGTTTTCTTCTTTCAGCCATAACTTCTTCCTTTCAACTCTGATTTGAGATCCGTTTGATGCATTGGAATCTTGACTCAATGAGCTTTCCGATGACATATTATTTGCCCTATTTCTCACACATTAAGTACGAGAAATTTCCCCCAAAAGTTGCTGCATCGAACAAGTCATGTCTTCATCATTCCCTGCACATCAAACAACTCCCAGCAGTATCTAATCCATATGTGGAGCTCTGAAAACTATCATTTGTAGCAATTCAATCCTAATATAGAAAAGATATGCAATTGCCCTCTAAATGTATGGGAGATGGCCGAAAACATATGATTCTAGGTCGGGAATGGATGCACAAATCATGCAAATCAGCGTATCAACAGACACCAGTGAATATAGCTTTGGCACATGGCAGCCCTACTTAATAGGTCTGCCAAATGATTGGCTTCATGTGGAATCCTCACGAACTCTATCACGTCAAACTTACGTGGCAACTCCCTGGCCTTCTCCGAGTACCTCTTCATGTTTTCCCCTTTGACTTCATAACTGCCATTAAGCTGGTTAATGACAAACAGTGAGTTACATTTAACTGTTATCTTAGGGCTCCTGCATGCTGAGCTATCAGAAGCTCGGTGATGAGGGCCTTGTAACCCGCCATGTTGGTAGCGGGGAAGGAAAGGATCAAGCTATAAGTCAAAGGTGTCCCTCTAGGAGGGATGAGGAGACATCCCCCGCCAAACACACTGGATGTGGAAGACCCATCAGTGAGTAATTCCCATGTATCTGGGAGGCTTGTCATTCCTCGTGTGGGCTCGTATTTTCTGCAATGAAGTAGGCCAAAGCCTGAGCTTTTATCGCTCCTCTTGGCTCAAAGCACACCTGCGGCTCGATAGCTCTGGTTTGCGCATTACCTGCTTTATGGGTTGGCTTGTCATGACGGCAACTATGTGAGCATGGAAATAAGGCAAGAGCTTGTGCGCAACCACCACCATTGCGAGGGTGAGCTTCTCCATAGAAAGATAGCACTGCTTGGCTAGGAGCATGATCTTATTGACATAGTATACGGACTGTTGAGAGTGCTCTCTTTCAACAAAAAGGACTGAACTCAGGGCCAGTTCACTAAGCCCTAAGTAGAGCTTCAGTACTTTCCTTATTAGGGACGTCACCAGACACTGCGGCAAGTGCAGGTGTTCCTTAAGCTTGGAGAGGGAGGCTTCACATTCCTCTGTCCAGACGAAGTCTTTGTCCGTTTTTATCTCGTGAAAGAAGAGGCAGCACCTGTTGCCGAATCTAGAAAGGAATCACGACAACGCCGCCAGTCATCCACTGAGGCACTGCACTTATTTGACAGTGGAGGGCGAGCGTATATCGTCATTGCTTTGATTTTTTCAAGTTTTACCTCAATGCCACATTGCAAGAGCATGAAGCTCAAGAACTTCGCAGTTCTAACCCTGAAGGCACCCTTGTCTAAGTTTGGGCACAAGTTGTGGTGCCTCATAATCTCAAAAGCGACACAAAGATCTTTTGTATGAGCAATTCCTTTTACTGACTTGACAATCATGTCATCCACATACACCTCCATGGTCCGTCCCAGCTGCGTCAAAAATAGCCGATTGATTATGCATTGGTAAGTAGCCCCAGCATTCTTCAACCCGAATGGCATGACCTCGTACCAATAGACACCATTGGCAGTGTAGAATGTCGTCTTGTGTTAGTCTTCAAGTTGCATCATGATTTGGTTGTATCAGGAATACACATCCACAAAGCCTAGCAAGTTGGGGCCTGCCATGGCATCCACTAGTCGATCGGTGCATGGGAGGGGGTAGGTATCCTTAGGACATGCTTTGTTGAGGTATATGTAGTCAACGCACATCCTCCATTTGCCGCTTGGTTTGTTGACTAGCAGTACATTGGCCACCCGGTGTGGAAGCAAACCTCTTCGTTGAAGTTAGCTACCATTAGACTTGTGACCTTCGTCTTGACAGCTTCTCGACACTCCAACCCCATTGTGGGCCACTTTTGGAGAACTGGTCTTGCCATAGGATCCACTACCAAGCGGTGACATATTGTGGCCGGGTTGATTCTTGGCATATCTGCGAGTTTCCATGCAAATAGGTCATAAAACTCATGCAGTAGTGATATCAAGCTTTCCTTACCCTGGTGGCTAAAATCCGTGTCGATACTGACACTTTTCCCCAGCGCTAATGGTATATCCTCCAGTTCCCCAATAGGCATAGGGCATTCCACTTCCTGCTTCCACTTGCAGGGTGGGCTATGTCCTTGCCTCCTTCAGCAAGGCCATGGTGCAACACTTAGCTGAGTGATGATTTCCATAAACAGAAACCGTCCCTTGCGTGGAGGGGAACTTGAGCATTTGGTCATATGTGGACAGGATTGCGCACAACGCGTTGAGTGTCGGTCTACCCATTATGGCATTGTAGGCCAAGGAGATGTCTACCACCAAGAAAGTCATTGCACAAGTCTCGGTCCTTCCATTGGTTCCCAGTTGCAAATGTAGCGTAATGGCACCCTTGGGATGCACTGTCCTGCCATTGAATTCCACGAGGGGTGCGTCCGTCAGGACTAGCTTCCTTTCATCAATTCCCATTTGTTTGAACATGCCGTAGTACAATATGTCTGCTGAACTGGCATTGCCCACTAATACCTACTTTACTTCGAATTCTCCGGTAGTCGCCATGATGATCAAGGCTTCATTAGCCACTGATGGGGAAACTGAGGCGGCATCCTCCTCCGTGAACGTTATTGCATAGCCGGGATTCGATTCTAGGCATTGCATTTTGCTAGCCACCCGCTTGGTTCTGGGTCTACATCCTCCAGTGATGACGTGGATTGTTCCAGTATTCTTGGGGGCATTGCCCTCATGCCTTGCCGTCTGGGGGGCTCTATCTTGCCCTATGGGAGGAGCAGTCCACTGTTCATCTCTGTTGCAGCACCAAGTGTTTGCTGTGTATGTTCGCTGAACATATTCTTTCAAATGGCCTTCTTGGAGTAGTCGTTCAATCTCAAACTTCAAATGTCGACAATCCTCCATATCGTGGCTCGTGGCCTTGTGTTAGCTGTAATATTTGTCTGCTTCACGACCCAAAGTTTCGTTTGTTTTGAGAGGAGTCCTTCTCAAGCTACAAGAACCCTCGATTTCTCTTGGAACGAAGCTATGATTTTCAAATGAGAAACCCTTGATTTTTCTCTTCAGCGGTTGTGGAAGTTACGATTTTAGATTGGCTCTAGCAATATTTTGAAACCCCAAACTTAACATGACCGTTCGTGTCCCTTGCCATTCCCCACTTCCTGCCTAAAGCCATGTCATGAAAAATATGAGTAAGTAGTTCCATATAATCATATTAGGACACATAGGCATGCCAGGTCAGAAAATGATGACAGTGTCAAGAGAAAATTGATGGAATGTAACCTCGTTGTTACAATTTTAAAAGGTTTTGTATCCAGATGTTACATTTTTTTAGTTTTTGTACCAAAATGTTACATTTGGAAACGGTTTTGTACCCTGGGGACAATTATCCCCCTGATGCTATCCCATCAGGCCCCTCGAGATCGATATGTCACCTTGACACTTTAGAGTAACTTGAGAAGAAAGTGTTCCCAAAGCCCTAGCACTAGCCCTAGCCCTAGCCATAAGACAAGAATTCAAAGCCTACTAGGAATGGTAATGATCCTATCTCTTGTCCTATTCGGTTTCATATTAATTGAACTTTTTCTCATAGAAAAACAAAAAGAACCCAATATATGAGGAAGGTCTCACCACGCTAGGACCATATCAAAGTTATTTTCAAAATAATAAAGGAATGCAACTCGAAGGTGGTCACAGTTTTTGTGGTTATATCGTCCTAGGGTGCCTTCATGGAGATAGTGAAGGGTAAAAAGCTTAATTCGCCACTTTCCTATAATATGATTTTCAGTTTCTCATACTATGTTATGTTGCATGATGATTTGCTCGAGTGATTGATTACATTGAATGAAGATGTGCTTAGCACATCTCTGCATCTTATCATCGTTTGTGCACAACTCCTTCTTTCCTTACCCAAATACAATCTATAATTTTGACATCTGAATTCCTTTAGAACTTTGTACGAGGTGAGAATAGTGAGGCTAGTGCAATACTCGACTTGATCATCGTGACATCCTCCTATACCTTCCTGATTAGGTACCTATTTCCCTTATAGTGAATTTCTAATCCTTTGGACAGTAAGAGTCTAGATCAGCGAATAGAAAAACCTCGTATGGAGTTAGATAATCATCCTCAGGCGACTCCTATGGTTGCAACTTCTACTCTCCTTCCTCTAAGTGCATTGCATGGCTCTTGGGTATTCCTCAGTCAAGTCAGGTAAGATAAAATTAATTTTTCTTAAAATTGGGATTTTCATAATTAAATATGAACTTTTGTAAAGATTAACCCCTATTTTCCCATAACAGAAAAGAAAACCCCAGTTCAATCCGATTCAAATAGCTTTGTCTGCCTCATGGCGTTTTTAAAAACGAAAATGTCATCAGAAAATGTTTTTTCATTCATGTACTAGGACATGACACAACAAAAAGTAATGAAGATAAAATCACAGAGAGAAATAGAGGGGAGGTAGATTAGTTCAGTAGAAAGAATTCGGTTTGATTACATGTTGAATTCAATCTTAGTTATACTTTCCTCATGCTAATTGTCATTTTTTTTTTACAATGTTTGTATTTTACTCCCATTTCTGTTGATTCATTACAATTCAATATATGCTTTCTTTTTCTCTTTTATAGGATAGTCCTCACACACTATATCAAGTATCTCTCCAGTAGAAAACCCTTCGAAAAGTTCAGTTTAGGGAATAGATCATGTTGGAATCCCAATAAGGCATCCATAGGAGAAGCCATCAATAAAGACGTATTTGTGTAGCAGTTACCCTGTCTCAAATATAGCTTGAGAATAAAGTGAATTATCTACATCCAATTATTGTGGAAGCTTAGATACTTATGCGATAGAAAATCTTTTAGAAGGGAGACATAGACAGCGGATGGATCTTCGCAAATCAAGGGAGAGAGAGCTAGCAAGCATCCTATTCAACCTTCTCTAGGATTAGAGAAGTCCAAAATACTTAGCAGTTAGCATATGAGTTTGCTTAAAAGCCAATGAATTGTAAGGTTGCAGTTTTCAGTACATCCAATTATCATGCAAAAAATTCAATAATTTCTCTTAGTGTTAGCCTAATTTGTCATCCTCTATATAGTCTCTTCAGTTTATGTTTGAGATTTTGTATATGGACTCTCTTTTTGTCAATTGAATGCTGAGTCTTGAGAAGTGACTCCTTGAATAATTTTCTATAAGACAATATTCAATTACTTGTTAGAACATATAAACTACTACATTAGTTGCAATCACCATGTTGACTTCTCCACTAGACAGCCTAACAGCAACCTTTATTCCTTGGCCTGAATCATTTATCGCCATATGGGAGAGCTAAGGCGGGTGCTCAAATTAGCAGCCATGAACTTTTAAAAGTTGATATAGTGATTTAATTTCATTGTGATCCTACCTTCTTCAAGAGCTTAGTGAGTGATAGAAGGCCATACTCTCAAATAAGGCTCCCATATTAGCTTGACCTTAAAAACTTGAGCTACTTGACATTATTAAGAAAAGGTTAGTCCTTCAAAACTTGTGCTAAATGTATTTTATTATTTAGGAAATTAAATAAAATCATATTTGATCACTATACTAGTTAATGTCAATGAATTTGTATAGTCATTCAGTTTCCAATTTAGGTATTGATATTTTCTACTTACTAAATTACTTGTCTCACTTGGCGTATATAAAGGTACTACTCTATATAATTTCTTGAATTACTATGTTCAATAAACTTCACGGATGAAAAAACTTCATTTTATTGTTTGATTAGATATGTAAACTCCATATAGGGAACAATAATGCATTGTAAAATTTTAAATGCACTATAATGTTGTATCCCTCATGTCTTAAAGTCACTTGGTTTAATGTCTAAAGTATGGAAGCCCGTTAGTCACCAGAATGGCCTAGTTGTTCAAATTTTTTGAATTTAGTGTAATTAATTGTTCATGATTGAAAGGATGTTATTAAGAATGATATGTAAGGTTGACTGAATAAATGAGTAAATTGACCGTACCATTAGGAGATCACGCAAAAGTGGAGCATGGCATTCGATCAATAATATTAAAGGAATTGCTCATCATTCTTGGGTTGAATAGTATGTATATCCAAACATAACATGTTTATTTAATTTATGTTATGATTGTCTGTTATTCCTTATTTATTTGGAACCAGTTATATTGTTTATTTTTCTGGTTATTAAGCAAAACTGACCTTGAATGCATGTATAACATTTTATATCAAGATTTTGAATTTATTTAATGTTGACTCAAAGTATTAATAGGTATGTATGTATGAAAATTTGACAGCTTCTTTTAATTTCTTAATGTTGTGTGAAGTTCAATGGGCTGAACAATGCAGACTGATCTGAATAAATCCGATTTTATTTGGGTTGTAATAAATCTAGATCTTGAATTGATGACTGATGAGCCCAGCCATTATAGAGACTAGCACAGAAGTTGACAAGTCCTTCTATGAGATTTGGAAGTAGTCTAACTAGCTGAGTCTGAACCTCATGAAGATGTCCATGGCTAAAAATGCAAAAATGATGGTGCTAGGGAATTTATGGAAAACATTAAGGAGTATTCCCAATCAGATTTGCCTAACAAGTCGATGGTAGGCAACCGGAATGAGTTAGCTAACTCTTTTGACTGGTCCTACCCTATCAGTGATCATGTGACTCAAATGTCCAATATAACGGTATGGCTAAAGACTATGGGGATGGAGTGAATGAAACATTCTTGTTGCACTTCATCATTAATTTCTTGTACGCTAAATTTGGCCAGTTTGAAGTGAATTGTAGCACCATTAAGGACAAGTGGAAATTTTAGGGGCTAATGGTAACGTTGGTGCATGAGGAAGAAAGATTAAAGAATATGAGAGAACAGTCTGTCCACTTTGTAGTCCATGATGGTGCTGCTAGCAATAGCAAAAGGAAGATAGGAAAGAACGATAATAAGAAGGACAAGGCTCCAACGAAGATTAGTGAGGGCCTAGTTAAAAATGAAAAAAAATGCTCTTCTGTAAGAAACTTGGGCACTTCAAATAGGATTGTGCAAAAAGAAAGGTACGGTTCGAGAAGAAAGGTTCATTATGTTTCTGTTTACTTTAAAAATCGAGCCTTATAGAAGTGCCTAATAATACATGGTCGTAAGGTTCTACTACAACTACTTATATATCTCATGTTGAACTGTAAAATGTTGCCCATAAGAGGAACTAAGTACTTATTTGTGGAGAATAGAATTTAGGCATGAATAGCAGAAATTGGGACTTATCGGTTGATCTTTGTTACTGGGTATCATTTAGATCTTCAATGATGTCTCTATGTTCCTAATTGTGCTAGGAATCTTGTTTCTATGGGAAAGTTGAATGCTTTAGGTTTTTATATTAAGTTAGACATTGTGGTTTTTCCATTTATAGACACAAATATTTTTATAGATCCGGTACTATAATGGATTCACTTACCGATCTAGTCTTGATATTAAGCTCTTTGAATCTCTGTTTGTTACTGAAAATCACGTCGGCATTAAGTGTATTGCATTAAATGAAAGCTCAACATTATTGTTACATCAAACATTGGGACATATTTCAAAGAAAAGATTGATGAGATTGGTGAAAAGTGATTTCCTTCCTTATTTAGATTTCAGTGACATAGGTGTACATATAAAGTACATTAAAGAAAAGCAGACCAAACACACAATAAAGAAAGCAGCTAAAGAAGCAGTCTGCTTCTTGAATTGATTCACATTAAAATGTGTCCGCCATTTGATATTCCTTCTTTCAATGGAGAAAAGTACTTTATCACTTTTATTTATAATTTTTCAAGTCATGGATATATATATATATATGCTGTATAATAAGTCTTAGTCAAGGAACATCTTTGAGGTTTTCATCAATGAGTTGGAAAGGTAGTTAGATGGAAAAGTAAAGATACTAAGGTCTAATAAAGGTGGTGAGTATTATGGAAAATATGATGAGAATGGACAATGTTCGGGATCATTTGCAAAATTCCTCAAAAGTAGGGGTAGTTGTGCAAAGTATATGACACTCGGTACACCTCAATAGAATGATGTAGCTGAAAGGTGAAACAATACACTAATGGATCTGGTTAGGAGCATGTTAAGCAAATGCTCTTTACTCTATTCATTGTGGATGCATGCATTAAAGATAACAACATATTTACTAAATTAGGTTCATAATAATGTAGTTCATAAGACACCTTACAAATTGTGAATACTTAGGAAATCGAGTTTAAGGCACCTTCATTCTTGGGGTTGCCTAACTAAAGTAAGTGTTATACAATCCACATGAAAAGAATCTTGATCCCAAGACTATCAATATAATTTTCATTCGCTATCCTAAAAGGTCAAAGGCGTATAGATTCTATTGTCCTAACTATAACATGAAAATTACGGATATAGGTAATGCTAGGCTCATTGAGAATGGTCAAATCATTGAGAGTGGTGAACCATGAAAAGTTCATATTCAAGAGATTCAGGTTAGAAGTCCTTTACCCAATATTTCTTCTAAATTTGTTGTTTTCGACGTCATATCACTGTCAAATAGTATTATAGCATAACAAGACATTGCCAAAACCATAAGATGAAAATGTTGCAGATGAACCGATCACAATATAGGAAGAGGTTTGAATGACAAGTATCCTTAAGTCAGTCTGTAAGACCAAAAAGACTAGCTATTTCAGACAACTATATGGCATACACCCTTGAACATAAATGTGACTTAAACATTGGTAAAGACTACCCATAGATGCTTGAACTACCTTTTCCTTTTGAACTTAACCTATTGCTAACCACATCAAATTTTTTTTATAAAGGCTTCTTGAAAGCTAAAAGGGCAAGTTACTACTTGAAAGCCGATCTCCATCAAGCGGACCACTGAATAGTAGCAATTTCGGTAAATGATTTGATGCTATGAAAGAAGAACTTAAGTCAATAAATGATAGATAATAAAATCTAGGACTTAGTTGAGTATGAAAGATCAAATAGAGTCAGTTGTAAATGGATTTTTAAGACAAAAAGTAACTCAAATGGTAAGATTACACCCAGAAAGATGGCATCGGCTATAAATAGACCTTCTCTCTAGTGTCAAAGAAGGATTCTTTAAAAATTGTCTTGACTTCGGTGGCTCATTATGATATGGAGCTTCACCGTATAGATATAAAAACCGTCTTTCTGAATGGTGATTTAGAGGAAGCAGTATATATGGACCAATCATAAAGATTTTTGGGTAAAGGAAAAGAACATTTGATTTGTAGGCTGAGAAAATCAATATACATGCTAAAACAAACCTCCCAACAGTAGTACCTCAAGTTTAATGATACCATTGCATCTTACGATATTGTAAAGAATACCAATTGATTGATATATCTACATGAAGGATAGTAGAAATAAATTTATGATTTTGGTTCTATATTGTCAATGTTAAGAAGTTTCTCTCTAAGAACTTGTAAATGAAAGACATGGGTGAGACGTGTTATGTTATTGGAATAGAAATATTTTGGAACATGTCACGAGGTTTGTTAGGATTGTCTCATAAGATTTTAGAGAGATTCAGAATGCACAAATACTCTACAAGGACAGTTCAGGTACAGAAAGGGGAAAAGTTCAATCAAATGCAGTGTCCTAGATATAATCTAGAATGAAAGATAATGGTGAGAATTCCCTGTGCATCAGTGATTGGGAGCTTAATAAATGTTCAAACTTGCACTTAGCCTGAGATAGGTTTTGTTGTTGGAATATTGGGCTGATATCAAAGTAATCCCAAAAGGACTTCTAAAATGCTACAAATAAAATTTAATTGTAAGGCACCAAGGAACACATTCTTACATATAGAAGATTTGACCATCTTGAGGTCATTGGGTACATAGATTCAGATTATGCTAGAACCATGGATACTAGGAAATATACGCTCTATTATCTGTTCTTATTAGTCGATGTAGCAGTGTCTTGGAAGAGTGGAAAGCAATTTGTCATTGCTGACTCTATAATGGAAGCTGAACTTGTGGCATGCCTACAACCGACGATGATGACGATGTCGAGGAATGAACAAGACTTCGGCTTGGTTGATGTCGAACCCGAGCACCTTCGAGATTTGAGGAAGACCCATCAATTCACACGGACTCAGGCTTGGTCTTGATGATTTGCACGGGCTCGGCTCGGATCGATGAAGAACTCCAAGTTGGTGTCGGAATCGGGCTCGGGTCGGCGGCGGATCCGAATTTGGAACGGGATGAAGATTCTTGATTTTTTTTTTTTTGCTCAACACATGAGTCTAAGAGTGGATATTCAAGAGAGAGTTCAATGTGTGTTTTTTTTGTATTCAAGATGTGTAAGATCTGCAAATGAATGGCATATTTATAGAGGAAATGTTGTGGGGGCTGAATTGTAACACACCAGAAACTTCAGGGGCTAAAATGGAGAAACAGAAAATTGAATTAAAAAAAATGAAAAACAGAGCTGCAGATCGTCAACAAGACAAAGGGGCTGACGAGCAGGGACGGGAGTAGTACGGACTGGACGGGAGAGGTCCAGCAAAGTCAACAAAGGTGGCCGGAGCAGGACGGCACTGTATGGCCGATCAAAAGGCCAGTGCCGTGCACGGCAGCTGGTTGTACGAATAGGGAGGGAATGGTCGTGAGTACGAGAGAGAGGGAGAGCTCGGGGAGGGTGTGAACTCAATCGGGAAGGTCAGCGAGGGCGGCCTGCCAGAGGCTGACACCGGCGAGTGTCAGAGGTGGCGTGCACGGGCCGGAACAAATGATTTCGGTGACGAACTGCAGAGAGGGAGTGAAAGTGACCGGAGAGGGGGAGAGAGAGGACTAGGAATGAATGGGGATGGGATCCGGACAGAGCCGGGAGCTCAACGGAGTCGCCGGTGTGGCCAGAAGTGGTCGGAAGTGGCCGAGAAGGCCACCCGTGGCTGGCCGTGAAGCCTCCGCGCCTCTGTTGAAAATCTGGGGGGAAGACAATGAACAGTGTTGCATTAGTCATGCAAAAAAACCTTTTTTCTTTCATTTCAATGTGCAAATTTTTGCCTTACTGTTTCTTACGAAATAAAACAGGAAAAAATAAAAAAAATTAAATTTGAAATAGAATTTAAATATAGGACCCCAATGGGAACGAATTGAGATTTGACCGGGTCAAAATTGGGTGTCCATAAACATTGCATTCCCTGTCCACTTAAAACCTCATCTTTTTTTCTTCTTTTTTTTTAATATTTTTAGTTTTACTTTAATTTTATGCATGAAATAGAATAAAATAAAAATAAAGATAAAAGTAGAAAAATTAAAATTTTGAAATAAAATTTAAAATATGGGATACTAAAAGGAACGAAACGGGATTTGACCGGTTCAAAATCGAGTGTCTACAGCTGCCCCTCTTTGGGCTGGTGCTCGTAGAGTGACTGTCCCAAAGATGAATAGAAACCGATTTTGACCTAGTACACCGTCGTCCTTGAAGCGTGAGGTTGATGAATCGATGGCTCCTGAAGTTCGGCGGAGTTTGAACCAGCTTGCTCACATCATGTGATCCTTGAGTTATGCTTCGGTTCAGGCCTGTAATTTGAAGAAAAATCAATTAGCAAGACATGCAGAATAATTCATGTGCATTCAAAATTAAAAAGATTCGATGGAATGTTCCTACTGTATTGAAGGAAGACGGATTTACATGACGTTCCCACTGTGTTCAGTTTTACAGAACGTCTAAACTGAAGAAGACAGATTTACAAGACACTCCCACTGTAATTAGTTTTACAGAATGTCTCCATTGAGAAGACGGATTTACAAGACGTTCTCACTGTGTTCAATTTTACAAAACGTCTAAATTGGAGAAGACAGATTTACAAGACACTCCCACTGTAATCAGTTTTACAGAATGTCTCCACTGAGGGAAAACAAATTTACAAGGCGCTCCCACTGTGTTCAATTTTACAGAACGTCTAAACCGGAGAAGACAGATTTACAAGATGCTCCCACTATAATCAGTTTTACAGAATGTCTCCACTGAGGGAAGACGGATTACAAGACGTTCCCACTGTGTTCAGTTTTATAGAACGTCTAAACCGAAGAAGACTTTTCTCAACTAAACCTGCAATGGTCAAACAATGATGAGGGATCTTGATCCTGATCACGATGTGGTGATCGTGCTTGAAATTGGTGTTCTTTGTGCTCCTTGTTGTTGAGACATCCAACTCTAGGTACGCCTTTTGAGAACTTCCTCTACTAGCCCTTGATGCTTCCTGAAATTCTGAACCCATAGAATAGAAAGTGAAGGTAGCCATTGGACGCAACCCTTGTTACCCCTTCGCCACGCCACATGGGGATCACTCCTTAGCAAACATCTCCAGGAGCCCATGATCTGACAAACTGCGAGAAAGATTTACTAACCAAGCTTTTCGTTAGCTCACTTGCGACCCCTCATGGCTCAGATAAGTAAAAGAGTTCATGAATAGATGTAAGGGATGCATAGCTTGCAGCAGATTCAGGAATTGACCGAGGTCTTTTATGTCCAAAATTTCAAGAAAGTATTTTTATGAGGTATGAGACAAAGAGGGAACTCAGATGGGCTTTTGAGATTGCCCCAAATTTCAAAGGATACATGTAACTCAGTTCTTTTCCAAGTGACCCCCCTTTTGAGATCCTGTAGGCCTTTGGCAACTTCCCGAATTACGCGCTTAGACTCCTTCTGTCATGGTGTGATGCAACAATAATGGCTTGTGTGTCCTTGAGGCATTTTGTTTATTGCAGTAATTCAACCCCTAACTTTTGCCTAGAATGGGCAGAGTACCGCATCCTAGCGGGCATGTTTTATTTTTCTCTCCATAGCTCTCCTTTTGCTACGGCTGTTTGTTCAAATTTGGCCGCACCACTCAGTTTCCCTAACTTTTGCCTGGGCCGCCCTTTTGGGTTGTCGACCTAGTGGGAATATTTCACTCTCCTTTTGCCACGATCGCCCTTTCGGGTTTTCGACCGCACCGCTTTTCCCTTGTTTTTGCCTAGGCCGCCCTTTCGGGTTTTCAACCTAGCGGGATTTTTGTCTTTTCTCTCATTCTCCCACAGGATTGTGAGTCACATGGGTTCTTTATCAAGAATCTCTTTCTACTTCTTTTCTCGTTCTAGGATCACATAGTAGATGGCATCTGAAAACATGTGCCTTGTTAAGCATAATATTTCTTTATAGAATCAGCATTGACAATGCTTGGGAGCTCATCCCCATCCATATCAGCTAAAATCAAGGCACCTCCCGAGAAAACCTTCTTGACTATGTAAGGTCCCTCGTATTTGGGAGTGAACTTCCCACGTGAATTCTGAGTTATGTGCAATATCTTTCGGAGTACCAAGTCCCCCGATTCAAACACACGTCGACGCACTCTCTTATTGAATGCCCGAGCCATGCGCTTTTGGTAACATTGGCCATGACAGTGCAGTTAGCCTCTTTTCATCGACCAAGTTCAACTGCTCGTATCGTAATCTAGCCCATTCTGCTTCTTCAAGCTCTGATTCTGCAAGGACTCTCATTGATGGGATCTCGACCTCTACTGGCAAAACTGCTTCAGTCCCACATGTAAGCGAGTAGGGAGTTGCCCCTGTCGATGTGCGGATAGATGTCCTATATGCCATGAGAGCCCAAGGAGCATGTTATGCCAATCCTTGTAAGTTACTGTCATCTTTTCGATGATCTTCTTTAAATTCTTTTTTGCAGCCTCGACCGCCCCATTCATCGGAGGCCGATAAGGTGAAGAATTGCGGTGCTTGATCTTGAAATGCTCGCAAAGCTCATCGATCACCTTATTGTTGAAGTTCTTTGCATTATCTGTGATGATGGTCTGAGGAACACCATAACGAGCCACTATGTTGTGCTTGAGGAATCGAACTACCACCTCAGTGGTCACTGAGGCATAAGACTCAGCTTCGACCCATTTGGTGAAGTAGTCGATGGCCACTAGGATGAAGATATGTCCATTAGATGCCTTGGGTGAAATAGGACCAATTACATCCATTCACCACATGGAGAAAGGCCAGGGTGAGGACATTGGTTGCAGTTCGCTTGGAGGAGCATATATTCGATTCGCATAGACTTGACAATGGTGGCAATGTCGAACGTGCTTGATGCAATCCGCTTCCATGGTTGACCAAAAATAACCCATTCGCATGATCTTGCTTGCCAACATGTGCCCGCTCATGTGAGGTCCACAACTCCCTTCATGGACTTCACTCACCAAGTGCTCAGCCCCCTTAGTGTCCAAACATCGTAGTAGAGTGGTGTCGAATGAGCGACGATAAACCACGTTCCCGCTCAAGAAGTAATGGCAGGCAAGCCGACGAATAGTCTTCTTGTCATTCTTATTTGCAACATCCGGGAACTGACCGAATTCAAGGTACCTCTAATATCCGCGAACCAAGGGGCTTCTTCTCCCTGTTCGATCATGCAACAATGTGCGGGACAATCGTTGACTTTGATCTCGAGGGGGTCAATCATGTTATCCCCTGAAATGCACACCATTGAAGTGAGTGTTGCTAAAGCATCGACGAATTGGTTCTTGGTTCGTGGAGTGTAGGAGAAATTAACCCGATCAAACTCTTCTGATATCCTTTCCAGGTATAGGTGATATGGGAGTAGCTTCTCATCCTTCGTCTTCCATTGTCCCACTGTTTGGAAGATGATAAGTATTGAGTCACCAAACACCTCGAGTTCACGAATTTCCATATCTATTGCCGCTCGTAAGCCCAAGATGCATGCTTCATATTCCGCCACATTATTTGTGCAAGGAAACGTTACCTTGGCAACTACTAAAATATGCCGACCTTGTGGAGAAATCAACACTGCTCCTATCCCATATCTCGTTGAGTTGATTGCCCCATCAAAATACATCTTCCATCCTTGTATTCGTTCCGACTCTTCTTCCATAGTAAAAATCCCATCATCTGGGAGTTCATCCCTAAGTGGCTCATCATCCTCAATTGGAAATTCGGCGAGATGGTCTGCCAAGGCTTGCCCTTTCATTGATACTCTAGGCACATAATGGATATCATACTCGGCCAGCTGAACTTGCCATTTCGACAAATTCCAAGTTGACACAGGCTTCTCTAGTAGATATCAAAGTGGATCTGTCTTGGATATTAGGTGTATAGTGTAGTACAAAGTATATTGACGTAAACGTTGGACTACCCATGCCAGTGCACAACACAATCTTTCTACTTCTAGGTATCGTGCTTCTCCTTCAGTGAACTTCTTGCTTAGGTAATAGATAGCTTGCTCCTTGTGTCCCTTTTCATCCACCTGCCCCAACATTGAGCCTAACGATTCTCGTCGCACAATTAAGTACATGATAAGTGGCCGACCTGGAG
This sequence comes from Lagerstroemia speciosa, assembly GCA_037672795.1. Taxonomy (NCBI): domain Eukaryota; kingdom Viridiplantae; phylum Streptophyta; class Magnoliopsida; order Myrtales; family Lythraceae; genus Lagerstroemia; species Lagerstroemia speciosa. Next base: position 5,648,122 of record CM075307.1, on the reverse strand, counting down.
TGGGTGGGACTAGTATCGGAGGACTAGCCAAGTAAGCTTTTATTGTGTCAAAGGCCCGCTGACAATCATCATCCCAATTGATAACAGCATTTTTTCGTAGTATTCGAAAAAGAGGTTGACATTTATCAGTGAGATTGGCAATGAAACGGGCTATATAATTCAATCTACCAAGCAAGCTTCTTACTTCTCTTACTGTAGCTGGTGGGGGTAGATTCATGATTGCTTTGGTTTTATCTGGATCGACCTCTATGCCCTTTTTACTAACAATGAACCCCAAAAGTTTTCCTGAAGCGGCTCCAAAAACACACTTCGCCGGGTTGAGTCTGAGCTTATATTTTTGGAGGCGCTGGAAGAGCATGCGCAAATTCACCAGATGGTCCTCCCCTTCACGTGACTTTGCGATCTTGTCATCCACATAAACTTCTATCTGTTTGTGCATCATGCCATGAAACAAGGTGACCATGGCACGTTGGTAAGTGGCACCTGCATTTTTTAGCCCAAAGGGCATAACTCGGTAACAAAATGTTCCCCCACAGGGTTATGAAGGTTGCTTTTGACTTATCTTCTTCCACCATTCGTATTTGATTATAACCCGAGAAACCATCCATGAAGGAAAACATCGTGACATGCAGTGTTATCGACAAGCACATCAATGTGAGGTAGTGGAAAGTTGTCCTTTGGGCTAGCTTTATTGAGATCTCGATACTCCACACAAACTCGTACTTTTCCATCTTTCTTCATGACCGCGACTATATTGGCTACCCACTCTGAGTAGTTACTCACCTCCAAGAAGCCGGCGTTAATCTGTTTCACGATCTCCTCCTTTATTTATAGAATCAAGTCTCTCTTCTACCTGCGTAAATGTTGCCTTACAGGAGGGAATTTACTGGTGTCGACTAGTAGAAAGTGTTGCACTATCTCGGGATCAAGTCCAGGCATGTTGGCGTAGGACCATGCAAATACTTCATGAAACTCCTTTAACAAATCGATCATTCGAGCACGTTGAATTCCCTCTAGGCCAACCCCGATTTTAAGCATACGTGGCTCCTCCTCTGTGCCAATATTGATCATGTCAGTAGCTTCAGCAGTCACAGGCTTGTTTTCTTCGAACCACTCCCAGCTTTCCACGATCTCTTTAGGGGTGTCATCCTTACACAACTCTTCCCCATAAAGTATTGGGTCAGAGTCGTCAAGAACTTCTCAAAAAATGACTGAGTTACTGCATCTTTTGTCATTTAGGTACCTGGAAAAGAAGTGCTGGAATTATTCGAGATTGACAGATAGAAAGAACAGGAGAAGATCAAACTGAAGTAGGAGAAGATTAGATTGAAGCATGTGATATTTCATAAAGGGATTTCTTTAGAAGGGTAAGCCATGGGAATATCCCTTCATCCGTCATGGGCTCATGGCAAACCACATGCTGATAACATCATTTTCTGAACTTTCTTACTCATCACGAAGCATGAGTGGAAGCCTGGGAACTGCAGTCCAGTTGGGTAGCTCCTCATTTCCTGCAAGCGGGCGGATCAGGGGCTCCCAAGACGTCTCCTCCAGAATAGCCCCGACATGGGACGCAACGTTGGTTGCTCCAGAAGGTTCAGCCAAGACCTCCTCCACATTCCCTTCGATGATGAGTACTGGCTTTTGGAAGGAGACGGGGCTAGTCAGTATCATGGTGTCTTCCAATGAGCTGTGAATGCGGGCAGTTAGACCTGAGCTGCCAAAGGTGCAACAGGGATGCAACTACGTTTGCTCTTAATGTTCTCAATCCTGTATCATGTTCCAAGCTCACATGCGGGTAGGACCCCTATCAACCGAAGATTCGGCAGTCGCACCCTGCATGAAAAGAAAAAGAAAAGCAAAAGATGTGAACAATTGGAAAATTGAATCGGAATGCATGAGAAATCCGCTAGCTAGTTGCCATTCTTATCGGTAGAATGGTCCTGATTATATATCACGAGAAGGAGATGAGATGTGCTCCTTTATGGGGTATTTAATCAAGGCACCTCTCGAACGTCCTTAAATTGCCTGATTCGTGCCATCAGCTTGTTGAGCACTTTCAATACTTATTCAAAAAATAATGACAAAATATTTGGAGAAAAAATTTTTTTTGAACCTTTTTTATTTTTATTTAATATTTTCCATGAAAATGCTTAATCAAACTATTTGTTTGCCATGGTTTGTGCTCTTCTTGTGGGCCTGAGAGCGCTCCTTGTAAGCTCATGGGGTGCATATTGTCCAACTCCTCATCTGGTAGACTGATAAATGCTTCTACTTCTTTGGTCACATTCTAAATGATCGAGTATCACTTGCCTAATGACTCCTTGATGCCAATCGAATCCCTAGAAAGCTCTGACACTCCTCCGACATTATAGCTATATTGGTTTATGATTGTAAAGGCAACACATCTTCTATCAACTATAGCTTCCAGCAAGCTCCAATCCCTTCGACATCAACTGATGTCATTGACAGCGCATGAAAGATGATCGATGTCAGGGCAAGCAAATATGGGCTCCATCCCCGTTCAGACGGATGAACAAGCGACTTAAGGATGAATGGCAACTCTAATAGGTTTTATTTTGAAAACATGATGCAAGTTTGAAAAATAAAATCAATCTACTAATTTAATCATAGTTACATGTACATCAGAATTTTATTAGCTATCTAACCTAAAATTAGCTAACCTAGGAGCTCATACCAAAATACAAGAAAAAGGCCACTCTATCCCTACATAGGCTAATCTATGGGCCTCATCGATAAAAAAATACAATAAAATCTCAATACAAAAGAAAGGCCCGACTAACCTAAGATGAGCTAGCCTATGGGCCTTGGAAAAATTACAATCGACAAGGGTGCTTGGAGGTTTAATGCTATGCATGAGGCTTGGATCTAAGGTAGGTGCTAAAAGGCCCTTGATCAGCAGTGTCCTCGGTTCCCCTTTCAAGGTACTTTGGGCTTACGAATCAAGCGAAGGTGTTTCAAAGCCGTTTCTTGTGGGAGCTCCCACGACGGGCGTACTTCTACTGACCCCCTCCTAGGGAAGTTCCTACAATCCGGGTTCGATCGTTTAAGGCATGCAATGCTAAAGTAAAGTGTACAAACAAACGACCAGGGATTATGGGGCGCGGACCCTCAAAGTGCCCCCAGCGGAGTCGCCAAGCTGTCGGACGTCGAAATTTCCGACTTGAGAAAAAGAATAAGGATCATGAGGCACACACGAGGCCTAGCTTGGGACTTTGAATCGGTGTTGGATTGGAGTCGCCACTAAACCGTTTATTAAGGCCGTTTAGGCGCCTAAGTCACTAAGTGATCATGATACTAACCACCTAGGTTGTTGTTGGTCTTGAAACCGAGATTTGAGTCCGGAGGTCCTGTTACATATCTTGAAGCTCGAAAGCCAAAATATGCCCAAACTTGGTACCCGTCCCTAAGTCTAGGTCGTTTGTTTGCACGTTTTAATTTATCCAATTATTTCCCTGATCGAAGTTCGAATCGATGGTCCAGATAGAAATTCGATAATTCGTACCACGACCATAGCATACCACTAACCGTCCTATTCTAAGTGCGGAAAGTAAAGATTTTCACTATATTCGGGATTACATACATACATCCATCATCATCTCTCTATCTCACACCCACCCAACTACATTGATTCATTCAATACATTGAATTTTCCCTTCCCACATACAATCAAAGTAATACACATCGATGAGAATTCCTCAACAATTATATATCGATCGAATCGATCAAAACAAGTTTTTTCAAAAAAATGAGAAAGTTAAACGTACGAAAAATTGTAGAATGACGTAAAAATTGGGTTAAATCGTTCAGGACCCTTAAAGATTTCAAAAAAAAATTCCAGCTTTAAAAGACTTGAAAGTATCCCAAGGATTGATTTGAAGCATTCCATGAAGTTCTGGGGCCATATAAAATTTTCTGGACTGATTTGAAACCTCAGGGACTAATCTGTAAATTTGCTGAAGTTTTGGGCTGACCTAGAAAGTTTGGTAAAAATCTGTGGCTGATTTGTAAGACTTTGAAAGTTCAAGGGTTGCTCCCTAGAGCCTACCAACACTTAGGATTGTTCTAAAGAAAACAAAATTTCAGGGACAGATCTGAAAAATCTGAATGGATGTTGGACTGATTTTTTAAAAGATGATAAAAGACTTCGATTCGATCCGAAATGATCTGAAATTTTCAAGGACCGACCCTAAACCTTAACAACACCTAAGATCACTCTAAATGACACAAAATACATCAGAAACAAACCTGAAAATTTTCGGAATAAATCTGGGCTGATAAAAAAATAACCAAAATGATCCGAAATGATTCAAAATTTTCAAAAAATGATCCCTAAACCTTGGGAAATATTTAGACCCACTTGGAAACGCATTTTTGACCCCAGAGCTGACTTAAAAGCTTCGAAAAAGTGGTCGGGTATATGAACAAAATTTTGAAACCCGACTTTGAACGATTTTTTTCATCACTACGATTTTTGCACAACCCATTTCTTAGTCATTTCCCGATTTTCTTATATAAAAAAAATATTTTTATTGATTTTCTTGATTTTTCTATTTTTCATTTTATCATTTCTTATATTTCCTAAATAAAAAAGATGAGCAATATATATTCATTCTATAAAAAAACCTAACTAACAAGTTTTCATTTGTTTCAAGGATCCTTTTCCATGTTTTCATGAAAACATGAATCCTATTTTTTTTATTTTCTCATTTTTTTTGTATTTTCTATTTTTCGTAAAACATTTTTGAAAGGGAGAAAAGAAAATAAAAGAAAACAAAAGAAATTATTTACAAGGACAAGGCCTAAATCCCGATCAAGAATTTATACCTACAACCGACGATGATGACTATGTCGAGGAATGAACAAGACTTCGGCTTGGTTGATGTCGAACCCGAGCACCTTTGGGATTTGAGGAAGACTCGTCGATTCACACGGACTCGGACTTGGTCTTGATGATTTGCATGGGCTTGGCTCGGATCGATGAAGAACTCCAAGTTGGTGTCGGAATCGGGCTCGGGTTGGCGGCGGATCCGAATTTGGAACGGGATGAAGATTCTTCATTTTTTTTTTTTTGCTCAACACATGAGTCTAAGAGTGGATATTCAAGAGAGAGTTCGATGTGTGTTTTTTTTTGTATTCAAGATGTGTAAGATTTGCAAATGAATGGCATATTTATAGAGGAAATGCTGTGGGGGCTGAATTGTAACACACCAGAAACATCAGGGGCTAAAATGGAGAAACAGAAAATTGAATAAAAAAAATGAAAAACAGAGCTGCAAATCGTCAACAAGACAGAGGGGCTAACGAGCAGGGACGGGAGTAGTACGGACTGGACGGGAGAGGTCCAACAGAGTCAACAGAGGCCGCCGGAGCAGGACGGCGCTGTACGGTCGATCAGAAGGCCGGTGCTGTGCACAGCAGCTGGTTGTACGAATAGGGAGGGAATGGCCGTGAGTACGAGAGAGAGGGAGAGCTCGAGGAGGGTGTGAACTCAATCGGGAAGGTCAACAAGGGCGGCCTGCCAGAGGCTGACACCGGTGAGTGTCAGAGGTGGCGTGCACAGGCCGGAACAAATGATTTCGGTGACGAACTGTAGAGAGAGAGTGAATGAAAGTGACCAGAGAGGGAGAGAGCGGACTGGGAATGAATGGGGATGGGATCAGGACGGAGTCGGGAGCTCAACGGAGTCGCCGGTGTGGCCAGAAGTGGTCGAAAGTGGCCGAGAAGGCCACCCTGGCTGGCTGTGAAGCCTCCGCGCCTCTGTTGAAAATCTGGGGGGAAGACGATGAACAGTGTTGCACTATTCATGCAAAAAAACCTTTTTTCTTTCATTTCAATGTGCAAATTTTTGCCTTATTGTTTCGTACGAAATAAAACAGGAAAAAGTACAAAAAATTAAATTTGAAATAGAATTTAAATATAGGACCCCAATGGGAACGAATTGAGATTTGACCGGGTCAAAATTGGGTGTCCATAAACACTGTATTTCCTGTCCACTTAAAACCTCTTCTTTTTTTTTAATATTTTCAGTTTTACTTTAATTTTATGCATGAAATAGAATAAAATAAAAATAAAGATAAAAGTAGAAAAATTAAAATTTTGAAATAAAATTTAAAATACGGGATACTAAAAGGAACGAAACGGGATTTGACCGGGTCAAAATCGGGTGTCTACAATCAATATCACAAGAAGCAAGGAGTTCCCTTACATGGGAGCTGATGAATGGAGTCCCATTGTCCATTGACACATTTTGGGATTCCAAAATAGCATATAATATGCTCCTTCATAAAACTTGCTACAATTGCTCCATTTGCCTTCTTTAAAGGAATTGCTTCTACCCACTTCGTAAAACACTCTGTTGCTACCAAAATCCATATATACCCTTTGGATGCAGGATTGATAGGTCTAATGAAGTTGAATGCCCAAGTGTGAAATGACCACGGAGTTGACAAGCTATGAAGTTCAATAGTTGGAGCATGAACGGCATCACCAAAGAGCTGACATGGAAGGCATCTTTTGGCAAATTTGAAGGCATCTTCCTCAATAGCAGTCCAATAATAGCTGATATCTATCAATTGCCAGTAAATTTTCCTCGAACCTTGATGTTCTCCACAGGAGCCAGAATGAACTTCTACCAATGCCTTTTCTACTTCTGGCGATGCAATACATTGCACTCTACTTAGTTTAATCAAGTTGTCAAGGAAAGTTGATTCTTGGCTACTCTCACTGTCAAAGAGGTAAGTAGTATGATAGGGGAGTTTCTTCACGAAATCCAACAAATGTCTGCCTCTTGGTGTTGAAAAGGGATGGGTCATGGTGTACTTGTGTGGCAGTCGAGCCATTAACAAGATCACCATTAAATATTGTTTCCCAATTCCTTGACTTCAAGATATGTTAGACAAATTGTCTAGCTCTCAAGCATTCTCAAAGCTTGACCTCAAATTGGGCTATCATCTAATCTGCATCAAGCTAGGCGACTAATGGAAGATGACCTTTAAAATCTAAGAATAGCTATGTAAGTGGCTTGTTATGCCATTCAACCTTAGTAATGCTCCTAGCACTTTCATACGACTAATGTATGAGGCACTAACGCCATTTATTGGTAAATTTATTCTTGTTTAATTTGATAACATCTTGGTTTTTAGTAAGTCTATGCATGAGCATTTGGAGCACTTATGAGAAGGATTTGTTGCACTTCAAGGCCATCTCCTATACATCAATGCCAAGAAGTGTTGCTTCCTTAGTGATCAATTTCTATTTCTCAGGTATGTGATCACTCCACAAGGGATTCATGTGGACCAGAAGAAGATATGAGCCATCGAGGATTGGTCGACTCCTCCCATTGACCACGAGCTCCGAAGTTTCTACAACCTAGCTATTTTTTATTGAAGGTTTATTTAAAACTTCATTTTCATCTCTGCCCTGCTTATGGACTATCTAAGGAAGGGCAAATTTTCATGGTCCAAGCCATAGGAATAGGGCGTTACTGCCCTTAAACACATATTCACTCAAGCCCCAATCCTTGCTCTTCACGATTTTGAAAAGGTTTTTGAAGTGGAAATTGACACTAATATGACCTGCATTAGGCCTGTGCTCATTCAAGAGGGGTGCCCGATTGAGTTTTTTAACGAGAAGTTGAATGATGCTCAACAAAAATGGATCGTATATGAACAAGAATTCTTTGCTATAATTCATGCCTTGCACCACTAGGAGCACTTCTCATCTTCCACGAGTTTGCTCTTCACTATCACCACCAGGCATTACAATTGTTGAACTTGCAAAAGAACCTGAGTCGAATGATGCATTTTGGATCTTGATACTCTAGAAGTTAACTTTCACCTTTTGGCACTGCTCGGAACTTAAAGAACACATTTGCTGACGCTTTGAACTAACGAACTCATCTCTTTGCCACCTTAAAGAATGAAGTTATTGGGTTCAATCCTTTACCATATCAATATGCCACTGATGAAGATTCTGGAGAAATTTGGAAACATTGTCAAGAAGATGTGCCACCACGTGATTTCTATTTGCTGAGAGGTTTCCTCTTCCAAGGCAATTCTTTATGCCTCCCATGATCTTCTTTGAGGGAGCAATGTATTTGTAAAGTTCATTCAAGTGGCATGGTTGCTCACCCGAGAAAAGACAAGACCTTAAGTGTTCTGGTCGAGAGGTTCTATTAGCTTAGGATGAGGAAGCAAGTTGAGAGGTTTATTAAAAAGTGTGGAACATGCCAACAAGCTAAGGGGAATGTGCAAAATACACGGTTTTACATGCCATTACCTATCCTAGAAGACATTTGGCAAGATCTCATCACAAAATTTGTGTTGTGTCTCCTAAAAACACCTCGGTATGTTCAAAAACTTGTTGCTTAGTTTGACAGAATGCCCGCAAGTACACGAATCGCCAACAAGTAATATAGAGTGAGTAGAATATCGTTTCCATGACTACCCTCCTACTAATCACTAAAATTAGCACAACTAATTTCAAGCCAAGTAAATCGAATAAGTTGAGTAGAATGCAAGTAGTTAAAAAGACAGAAAGTAAACAGACAGAAATCAGTTGATAAAGAACTCCAAAGATTCACAACTTCCCCAATTCTAGTCCTAAGTAAAAATCCTTCTTTCAACCCATTAATTCTATCATGTTATTAACTTAGGGTTCTAGAGTTTCCCCACTACCATCATATGCACCTCTCGATGTCATACGAATGTACCTAGGCGGAAGACACTAATCCACTCTATCTCTAGGCAATTAATGTTGAAAGGTCAATTAATCCAACCCTAATTGGCGATGTAGGGTGCTCACCATCTCTCGATGTGCTTGCACGAATAATCTCACCTCTTGACATAAGTTAACCTATATTATGCAATTTCTAGTGCATGACTTCGATTCCCCCTCTCGAGCCTCCTCTTTGTCTCAAGATCATTCCCGTGGGTAGCCAATCCAGAAGAAAGTATGAAGTATGAAATTTGCATAAATAACACTTAGGAGGCATACCTTGACAGAATCATACATATGAAAGAAAGTCCTTACTTAAAACATTGAAAAGGTTCCATTGATCCCCCTAGGAATCTAGAGATTTAGTTCAACATACTAGAATGAAATACATGAGTTGGAAGAGCAGACAACATTATAAATATCAGAAGAAAAGGGATAGAAAAAACTCTAGATGGTGAAGTCGAATCTCTTGATCCACACTTTACGACCTGTCTGTGTGGTCCCTCTTTCGTATTCCATGACTATTGCCCTCCTTGCTTCTCTTCTACTTTTTTCTCTATCTCCTTTGTAAGGGGTACACCACTATATATAAAGCACTTGCTCTTGCTCTAATCTTGGTTTGAACAATGTGGGATAGAGAGTTGTGGGCCACAACAAATTTGCTTAGTAGACCGCGGTCTAAGTCTTCTAGCTAAAATTTCTCTATAGACCGCAGTTTACTGAACTCTACTATGCGCACAGTTTCCTTTCTTCGACCATAACTTCTTTGTTTCAGCTCCGATTTGTGATCTATTTGATGCGTTAGAATCCTAACTCGACAACTTTCCGATGATATCTTATCTTCCATATTTCTCATCAGGAGACTACGAGAAAATTCCTTTTAAATTCACTGCATCGAGCGTAGAATCATCAAATAAGCTATTCTTCATCTTTCCGCATATCTCCTTTCGGTTTCCTACACATCAAACAATTCTCGGTAGTATCTTTTCTTCATTTCTAGAATTCTCAAACACATGATTCGGTTCCCAACATGACATGATATGAATTACTCACAAAATGCATGGAAGTATCTAAGATACGAATATCTAAGTCGGGAATGGGTGAACTTATACAAATCATAGTATCAACAGCATGTTGAATTAGTGTTCGTAGTGGTGGTTTAGCTCTCGAAGTTGGCTCACTATTTGCCCTGCAAAAAGGCATCTAATGCGAGCTATGTGGCTAAACTACTCTTTCATGAAGTGGTATGCGTCGACAAGACTCTGCGTTCGATCACCTTGGACTAGGATGTTAAGTTTATAAGTTATTTTTTGAGGGTTATGGCAATGCCTTGATACCACTTTGCAATTCAGTAGCAAGTGTCTCACAAACCTATGGCCAGGCATAAGTTGTTAATTGATCACTTGGGAATATGCTTTATTGTGTGGTTGGTGAACACCCAAATAATTGGGATCTTGCTCTTCCTCAAATTGAATTTGCCTATAATAGCATGCCTAATCAATCAATAGGCCCATTCACCATTTTCCATCGTCTATACCAAGGCCTCAGACCAGCCCATCGACCTTTTGGCTATTGCAAATCTAAAGAGTGGAGCTGTTGCAGAACTTGCTAAACCAATTGCTTAGCTACACCAAGACATGAAGCATAAACATTAAGCAGGCTAATGCTCAATATAAGACTCCAGCTAATTGACATAGATGACAAAAGCTATTCAAGGTGGGAGATTTGGTTATGGTACACTTGCTAAAAGACTGATATCCTAGAGGAACATACCATAAACTGCACGCTCAAAAGATTGGCCCATGTAGAATCACCCACAAGTTAAATGATAACGCCTATGTGGTGGAACTTGCAAAGGAGTTGCAGATCTCCAACACATTCAATGTGGCTGACCTCAATAAGTATTGCCCTCGTGATGAAACATCATTTCTCGAATAGAACTTTGGATCAAGGTCTTTTCACAGTGGGGGAGAATGATGCAGCACAGGCTTTTGGGAACCGAGTATTGAATTTGTAATTTTCTAGCTTTAAATTTTTTTTCCTGTCTTTCTTTTATTTCCTCCGAGTGGTTGTGCCACGAATACTCTGCTTTTTAATTAAGGATGTAAAAATATTGCATTTTTGTATTGACAGGTTACTTAATGAAGAGTTGGAGCTGAGAGATGGGACAGCTTTCCATTTTGAGAAACTTTTGAGCGCTAAATTTTTTAAACAAGGCCTTAAAGTGAACTTAAGTTGGTTACGTATTCTTTGAAATTCAGTTAATTATACTTAATTGGTGAGGCAATCATATTATGTTGTATTTACGAAGTCGACTGTCGTTGCTCATGGTGCATACTTTGTTTCAAGTGGGATTCATAGAATTTACAACATTCCTCCCCAAACCTGGCCCGGCGAGTAACTATCTCAATTACTTAGTTGCCAGTGAATGTCATTTTTCTAAAAATGTAATAAGGGCAAATCAGTTATACAAATGATGATTTTTTCATCGGCATACAAATGTTATTTTTTTTCTTATTTATTTATGATAAAATAACTAAACAAAATATTAATAATTTTTAATCTTTTTATAACTAGAAGTTTTTCTCTTCCCAAACCCATGAACACCCCCAACAAATTCATAAATTGAAGTAAGTTCATGTGAAAGCTTCATTTGTGGGTGGTCTCCCAAGGGCTATGCACTTAACAGGGAATTGAACTTCCAATCACATGGATTTCCACATGATTTAAACACGCATTCTAACCACTTGAGATTGTAATAAATTTAAAAAGTTATCTAAATACAATTATTTAATGATTATTAAATATATGAAATGATCGAAGTAGTCTATATAATAGAGATAGGAGAAAAATAATAAATGGACTCCAAAAAAAATCTAAAATCTGTGGTATCTTTTAAGTTTTGAATAAGATCCAATTCCAAAATTTAATAAAAAATTGTACGGATACTATAGAAAAATAAGGTATCCGGCCCAATCACCCGACGTCCGGCAAAGTGACGCTAGAAAGCTCCGCTATGTCAACAATCAAAGAGCAAAACAAAGATTGATTGATTAATTAGCTTCTAGAAACGTGGGGTCCAATTGTTGTCTTGTCGGCTTTCCTTTCTAGAAGACTTCGATTGACAAATAAAACTCCCTAACGTAGATTCCTTCCAAGTTAGCAACTTTGTAAGTAGGATTCGATCTGAAAATAAAGTTTTAAAAAAATGAGTTAAAAGATATATTTTAACGGGTGAAGTAAAATAATTTTAAAAAATGTAAATAAAATTGGTACTTACAATAGAGTTTATCAATTTTTTGGAATTTAAAGAATGTGGTTGCCTACCGCGTTACTCAAAACAGTTCCTATAACATAATAAGTAATTATGTATAAATGCTTTGGGATAAGAGCAGCCAATACTTCAACGGTATGATCTATCTCAATCAATACGTCGAGAACTTTTTACATTAAACTAGGCAGAATTGAGTTTCACATATAAAAAAAGCTCATACCTGATTCACTGTTCGATATTGTTGTTGTTAAATTATTGTATATAACATTTCATTTTTTTGCATGTTTTTTATTTAACATATTATTGATATATGATAACGGGATTCGGTGTGATGATATTGTCATCGATGTGGGACCAAGAAATACAGGAAATTGGTTCTGTTGAATTCTTTATGTCCCTCTATTCTTCTCTTTTTATTACCAAACATGTCTCCTTTGTAATTGATTAAAAAAAAAAGGGCATACCACTGTTGATATGAGAATTCTTGTTCGATGAGAATATGAGGTGTCATGGGTGCATTGTTTAAGAATAATTAACCATCACATAGACATGGTATTAGACACGAGGTGGTTCCTAGTACTGGGTTTTCGACTCTAGCACGCGACAAAAAGGAAAAAAAAAATCCGATCTCGTAATGTGCAATCCATCAATTGTACAGTCACGTGATTTGTTGAGAAGTCAATCCCACATCAAATAAATAAGCAATTGAAATCCGATTTATAAGAGTACGGGTACCACCATCATAGCAACTTGGACTTTTGGGATGGACATGAGCCCAATCTCTTATAGGTCGAGTGAAAATTTCACATGGTAGTTGATCTTGAGCTCACGTCATGCCAGTTCCGAGTGTGGAACTACTAGTTTGTTAAGTCTAACTCTGCCAAGTTCCAACTTATCAATTCTCCGATGTAGGATTTATATATCTCAACATGATTTGAATATAAAATATAATATTATGTGATAATTCCATGTTGCACAATTTCTTCTAGAAGCTAGACGCGGGTTTTAGGTAACCATCAAAATGATATGATGTACCTCCCTCCCCGCAAGAGAGTAAAGCGTGTGATAGATATATTATATGTCAATATTAATATAGTATTATAAATTAATCAAATTTAATTATTTTAAGATCTTTTCCATAAAATTATAAAAATAAAATAAATAATTTTTTAAAAAAATGATTCTCATTAATTTGTAATATAATATCAGCACTATTACATAATATGTACATAATTTATAATACTTGCCCCATCCATCATCTTTTCCTGTCCCTCATGGTCTTCTTCTGTCTGCTTCTTGCCCTCAAAAACTGGAAGGGGCGTGGGGAAAGAAACAATTCATTCTCATCTCATGAATTTCTCCTCAGCGTCCGCTGAGAAGCACTTGATTGAGTAATAAACAGGTTTCACTCCGTAGAAGGGTAAAAGCATGTTCGAATTTCGGAAATTCCACTTTTCAAAGTAAATAATTACGATAGAGAAGTTTTAATATTATTGTTCACACTTTTACTATATTATAATTTTTGTATTCAACTGCGAATGTATCAATTGAACTAAACAATTAGCAGAAGTGTTGACTCTATTATATTCATCACAAAATGACTAATATAGTTCACAGAAGTCAGCGCCCTCCAAAGATAGTCTAATGAATGCACTTTTAATAAATGTTATTACACAAAAACATGGGAAAATTTTGAATTTGAAACATTAACTTTATCAAATCGATTGAACAGACTTTCAAATTATTAGATGGCTTTCTTTTTTTAAAATTTGTGAAAACCCACTTATTAGAGTAGGTATTAGAATAGGAAGTAATGTTAGAAACTACATTTCCATATTTTCAATATTTACAAAAAGAACGTATTCCAGTATTTATATTTATTATTATTTTTATTATTTAGAAATCTAATTAATTTTTACTACTTCATGTTTGAATATAAATTTTCATTTTCCTCTTTTTACAATATCTGAATTTAGGATCTTAAAAAGGGAAAAAAACTTTCAAATAAGCTACAAGGCGCTGGTTTGTAATTCGCATTTTAAAATGGAAGAGAAAAGGTGCATGGTACAGATGGTATTGCCTTCGTTCCGAAGAAATTCTTAGATGATCTCCGCTCACAACGCGGCGTGAGTGAAATATCAATTAAATTATGACAAATGGGTAAATTAGCGTTAATCACTCGAGCAGCTGTCATAATTATTACTAATCAAAACAACTTAATTAGTGTTTCCTCACTAGGTTATTGTGAGATAAGTTCATCTAAGACTTTTTTCCTCGACTAGGTCCTTGGTTCAATTATTATTGGTAGAATTCCTTCTTCCTCTTGATTCTTCTTTCCTTCTATTCCTTTCAAGACATATGCGTCTCCTTCGAATGTTGAATAAATAAAAAAGAAAAAGTAAAAAATGAAAACCCCCCACTTCTCGGTGTCTCCTTTTTTGGTAGACATCTCTCATTTGTATAAGAAAGCCCTCCATGGATAATATATATCATATCATGTGCCAAGTCCCAATAACACTTGCAAAGAAATCCTCTTCTTTCATCAACCTTTCCTTTCCCTTGAGAGTGAAGAGAGTATCAAACTTGTCCAAGGAGACTAACAGATAACAGAGCTTTACTGAAATCTACAAGAAAAAGCAGAGAGAAAGTAATGGAGAGCAGTCAATACAAGCATCCTCAGATCAGCAGTCCTCTAGATTTACTCTCCTCCTTCATGTTTGAAGCATCCGGAGACTCCGAGGTTGATTTTCTCGGTGACCCTTATGTTGAAGGTCCTCGTTATCATCATCATCATCATCATTGCAATTGTTATGAATCGAGTAGTACTACAGGAGAAGTGGCAGACGACGACGAGGATGACAATGATGCAGAATCTTGTGTCTTTGGCTCTCCTCAGTCCTCATCGGAGTATCACTTGAATGAAGTGGACGTTCCCCATAAGGAGATAATCGAAGCAAAGAAGGCAGGTGATGATCCGAGGTCAGTACACGATGTTCAGGAAATTATCATAGCTTCAGTGGATCATCGTCCCAACGATAACTGAGAGAAGTCGCATGTTTTTGGTGATTCAATTACCGTTGATCATCATCGACATCATGGTCGGGATAGATTATGTATAATCTCCGATGATTCCATTAGTAGTAATCATGTTCATCACCAATATAATAAATTCGTGATAGAAAAGGAGAGAGACAAGCTTTTCTGGGATACTTGCCTAGCATCCTAGTTAAAACATACTATAGTGAATTAGACTCTGTTTTTTCTCCTTCCTTTTATTTTTATTTTTATTTTTTTTTGGCTTGTGGGGAGTATAATTAATATTTCTAAGTCTTTTGTTTCCAGAGAATATTCGAATTTGATGGCTGATTTTGATTTGTTTCTAACTTTGAGAGATTTCGACCATTGTACTTCTTATACACAAGGATGTGAACAGCAAACATGTTGCTTGGACGTGTCGAGGAGATTTCATTGTGTGTGTGTATATATATTTGTGATAAGGGAGATTGATGACCTAATACATAAGGAAATAAAAAGAATAAATAGACATAATTTCCACGATATTAAATTGAACCCAATACCTCTTAGTTATAAGTTGACGCTGTGTACCACTATTAAAATCATATTCTTCCATATAATTTAACCAATTGTTTATTGCGAATTCGATTTCAATTTGACTCGGATATCTTTGCTATTATGACAGATTTTCAAGTGATTTTTGCCAATTTTTTACGTGCAAAGAAAACATATAAGTTTAGAAGGTTAATAAAAGTATATAGAGCCCCCATTGATGAAAAATTGAATATTGGGACTTGTGATCCCAAGTTGAAAGAGATACCACTATATAAAACCCTCTTACTCGATTTTTTGTCATTTTCAATCAACGGAGATATATACATTTTCTTATAGGGCATTGATATAGACCTACATATTGACACCCGACCAAACATCCCAATTGAAAATTGAGATGTCGATTCCAGTAAACCCTAGCTCTCCAAATGGCTATGATGAGTCCGATCCCCCAACGGGACACCAACTCCTTGGGATCAACATTGGACCCCCATGGGACCCAAGTCTGACTTCCGACGTGTACCGACCCTCCTAGTTGGACGTTGGAGCACCACCCATGTGTTCAATACATGGGAGGCATATTGATTACAGCTTTCTGTATCCATACTCCTCCCTCTCTTCTCTTCTTACTCAAATCACCTTCACATTAATAGAGACAGATTCTATTTTTGAATCATTTTGAGAGCACCAAGATGATAGTATATTCAAGTGATCTATTGGATTGAGAGATTTCTGAAAATGTTGGACAGAAGACTTAAGGGTTCCTCGTCGAACACTTGTAAGAAGCCAGGGGAGGGTGGTTCCTGGCGCTCTGCAAGGCTTTATTTGAATATTGAATGCATGTAAGATGCCATCACTAAAACAAAAAGCAGAATTCCTAAGTGCAATAAAATTTAAAGATAGATGTTAACTAATTGCAGTATAAATTAGAGCTGTATTTCTCGCAGTCTGCTCCAAAATATTCCTCAATACATGTGAAAACGGAAAAATCATGGAGACCAAAATAAAATATGACAAAAATCATTAGTATAATTTACATAACATACACAAGCCTAATGAACTTTTTCTTCTCTCTCTGCTTCTTTCGGTTTATTGGGCAGCACACAATGCTTGTAGTAGCTAAGTAAGGTCTTACATACACTAAACAAAAGAACGCAGCCACCCCCAAGTGTTAAATAAACTTCCTTGCAAGTCCATCACCCTCAAAAGCAATAGTGTACAATGGCGCAGTGAGAATTCCCTCAAAACCATACCGTGGAAGTAGAACAGTTCATATGCATCTCCTCTGATCTATATGGAATTACCGAGAGGGTTAAGCTTGGGCCTCCAAGCCAGAAGTGTTGGGAGTACTAGTAAGATTAGATGTATGCCAGAGAGCTTCGATCATGTTCAGGTTGGGGACAACCCCTGATCGGAGTACGGGGCTGTTGAATGTTAAGTTCCTGCAGGGATAAACGAAGTGAGATTTTGAGTTGTTCCCGTTCTGTGAGACAATGTGTAAACTTTCTTCGGCTAACATACTGACTGATTTGGTCCCTTTAACAACCAGCTTATCCCTGATGCCCGTATTCTTGGTTATTTTGTCTTTCTACAGAGAATTCTATTGACAGTTGAGAGCTTGTTGCACAGGAAACTAGAGATGCTAGACTCTTTATGGAAGTTTTGAGATGAGTCAGCATACGTTATGTCTCCTGCTGTGGATGGAAAACTGTATTCATCAAATACTCGCATAAGATCACCAAACTGTCCATGGAGATCTCCGAACACTTTACTGGAGCTTTTAGCTGAAGAACTGTTGGCTCCTGCATGAATATCTGTTCTGCTGCGTAACAAAGTTCTCTGACCTCGTAAGACCTCCTACTGGCCGGAACTTTCCAATTTCGAGGCCTGAGCAAGGTAGATATAATTTGCACAAGAAACAGCCATGAAAAGTCTAAAACTTTATGAAGGGAAAATATTGTTATACAATAGAGCTTGCTTTTTCCCTAGAGGAATTTCCACTGAAAAGCCAAAATTAGCAGTTAGTCCTCAGGAATTTGCCGATTCCAACCAGCTTGCCCCACATAGCAAAATCACAGGAGCAAAGTCAGTTTTTACGAAAGAGGACCTTATTGTTAACCAAACTGCAGGTGATGACCATATATCTGATTACTAGTGTGAAGATCTCTTTTTTTTCCCCCCGGTATTGACCACTGTCAAGAATCAAGATCTCACTAATCACCTTTTTATGTAACCCTTGAGGAGACTCTTGCCTGGTGGACTTCGCCCGATAGGAGAGACTTTTATTCATGGGAACCATTTTTCATTTTCAAATTGACCCAGAGATAACTGTCTCACCATGCCACCTAGCTTGCCTACAACCTCTTTAGCAACAACCACCTAAAATAGCGGGACTATGTATTATGAGAGGTCCCAAAGAGCTCTCACAATGAGACATGAACATGTTGAAATAAGACATACAGCTCTTGGATGAAGCCGAACAACTGCCCCATTGTCGCTGCCATCTTGAGTTCTCATCTAATACTGATGTTTCCTCTGCAGATACAGCAGAAGCCTGCACAGCAGCAGAGGCTGCCTCAGCTTCTGCTTCTGAAGCCAACCTCAGCTTCTCCATTGAGTTCTTGTCCATGCTGGAACCGGACAAAGATATATCAACAGATCAGTAAGTACTTCAAAGTAATTGTGCTTCAAGTAGAATGTAGATTACGTTTAAGCTTCCAACTACAACAGTTGTTAGAAGCCAATCATGGACATGGTATGATGGCCCTGATATGATCGAACCCACACGATATCTTTGATAAACCTTCAAACCAAGAAGGTTAACCACAACGGATTTCATATTCACTAGGAGTCAAATTATCTCTTTGCTTCCAACACATGGGAAGATGAACAATGTATCACATGCTAGTCCCTATGCTTAATGGCTCCAATTCTGGGACTCCAGCCCACATCTATAATTACGCTTGGTTGAAGGCTATTCAATTTATGTTCCTAAAAGCTGCAAGTTCAAGTTGCACAAGTAATCCAGGCTAGATAGACATGCACCTTAGAAGTGCTTACATTTGTAGAAAAATATCAATTTCCAATTTACATCAAGACAGATAAAGGCAGAAGACACAAAGGAATAAATCAACAGAACAATAGATCAAGGAACCCAAAGAGGCGTTCTCAGGTTGGCCAACAACATCCGTGGGTGTTTCGTATGAACCGGAATTGGAAATACTCATCTTGGAGCCTAAAATAGGTGATGCTCTATCTGACGTCAATAGAGCTGAATTTCCATCAATTTATTTAGGAATAACAATCTAATTAGGCCTATATTTCTCTTCCAAGTTTCTTTTGAAACGTCATCTTCAATGTCCAACTCTTTTACATTACATCCTCCTCAAGATTCTCTCAGAATCCCCAATTTGAGTTTAACCACATTCATCTACTCTTCATTTTGACCTCACCACCATCATTACAAACATCTCAATCGAGCTCCTCTTCCTCTCTCAAAGTCAGCTCCTAACATGTTTGGTCTCAAGCTTGTGCATCGTACAAAAGCATCTACACCAGAATGTATCATGATCCAAATTATCCTGAACCATTTTCTCACAAATGCTCTTTACAATATCATTCTTAGACAACAACCCAATTTCTTCTCCTTCCCCCATAATTCAATCTTAATTTCCACTTCTAACATGCCACATGAAATCGCAGAAACCTCTTAAATAGCATGTACATGAGCATTGAACCTACCACATTCCCGATAATTCTGATTGCTATCATAGCTATTAACGTTCCCTCTCTGTGACCCTTTCAATATGAGATACATAAAGAAGATCGTTTCCTTATCTAAGATATGATCCGCTCTTTCCCCTCTAGTCTGAAGGAACAGTACTCGTCATCGGCTGGTCTGACCATCTAGAGAGAGTAGTTGTCACTGATACAAATAAATACAATTGTAAATTAATTACGAGAATTACAAAATATACATACCCAAATTTCATTTCACTCTTGTAATGTCGGTTGGTTGAGATGACATTACCTCCTAATAAACGTACACCACATATTATGTATTATAATGCGACTGAACATTTCAAAGAGGACAAGAGCTCGACACAAGAAAAGATCATTACCAGATAGCTCCTAAAAGGCGCAAAAATAGGAGAAAGTTTTCAATAAAACGGTCATACCACGTAATCGATATAGATATGATATATCTGTCCAATCAAAATTCACCATTTATACATTTTTTCAATTAGGGTTCACTATTTATTAGGTTTTTTAATGTTCTTCATCACTTATATATTATTTCCAATTAGGATTTACCATTTATTCAAGATTTTTTTTTATATATTTTAAAGATTTTTAAAGTTTTAATAAATATAAATGTATAATTATTGATTACATGTCAAGTCCTAATTGGACAGGTAAACCATGTCAGCATAGTCTATGTTGTATGGCCGTTCCACTGAAGATTTTTTCCAAAAATAGAATTAAATAAACAATGATAATCAAATTTTGGAAAAAGTTGAAGGAAAAGGATTTAAAGTACAAAATTTGAGGAAAGTGCTGCGAGAGTTTTGAGTGTAAATAGGGTTAATTTTTAAGATATTTCATCAAAAGTGGTTCGTTTGAAAGAATTTATGAGAATAGGGTTTTCTAAACACAGGTTCAAAGTGCGGTTTTTGTTATTAATAAACCGCATGTTCAAAATACGGTTCCATGAAAAAAAAAATTTGTTTGAGAACCGCATCTTAAAGATGCGGTTCCACTCGAAATTTTTTTTTTTAATTTACAACAAAACCGCATGTTCAACATGCGGTTCTTGGCAAGTTTTTTTTTATTTAAGAAAAAAGTAATCAACTTCCCATGCAGCTGCCAAAGTTGTCGGTAAGAGTCAAAAGCTAAGCTAGGGTAATAATTGTCTAGCTTGAACCTCTCTTCCCAGTCATACGGCTTCTGTCGAAATTTAAAAAATGGAAATTTATTTCTTCTATGAGTGAGAAAGAAAATAAAAGAACCTGCCAATATTGGCAAAACTACAATTATTGTTAACTAAGGAAACTAATTGGTGGTAAAGACAAGATATATCATTGATATTCTTTTTCTTTATTTCTCTCACCCTTCCATTTATCTGCATACTTTTCTATCTAAATTAGATTGGTTTTTCTTTTGTTTATACATATAAAATTTAGTTGCTATAATGATATGACCAATATATCATATCTTGACTGGTTTTTTATATCCAGATAATGCAAAACAATGAGTTGGTTATTAGTTCTATACTTATTAACTTGGATGATTGTATCATTAACCATTTTTTGATTTTTGTGTGAGGAACTTATTATGAATCCACTAATTTCTGCCACAACAAAACAATGTGTGTATTACAATTATTAATTAATACAATTCTATTTTTTTCGTTGTTCTTTTTATTATATTAATACTATCGACTATTCTTACTTCTTACTTCTTACTTCTTACTCTACGAATAACCAATTATACTTTTTTTAATTTCGATAGAAGCTGTACGATTGGGAAGAGAGGTTCACTACAAGAAACTTCTCTTTTACTGACAGAGGCATTAGAAGGAAAATGGTCGAAATAGTGTCGGTAAACCTCAATACCGACCGATTTATCGACCAAAGAAGCTTAGACGGAAAAGTGCTTGTCGAAAGCAATTATCGAGCAAATACCGACGAAAAATGTGCTCGGAAGTTACTGACCAATATTTGCACCGCTAGTTGGTCGCTAATTGGTCGAAATTATTGACAAATAGGTTGGTCGGTAATTCGTCTAAAGTTATCGACGAAGAGGGCTGGTCGGTAATTCGTCTAAAGTTATCGACGACTAGTTGGTCGCTAATTAGTCTGAAGTTATCGACCAAGAGGGTTGGTCGGTAATTCGTCTAAAGTTATCGACGAAACGGTTGGTCGCTAATTAGTCTGAAGTTATCGACGAAGAGGGCTGGTCGGTAATTCGTCTAAAGTTATCGACGAAAAGGTTGGTCGCTAATTAGTCTAAAGTTATCGACGAAGAGGGTTGGTCGGTAATTTGTCTAAAGTTATCGACGAAAAGGTTGGTCGCTAGTTAGTCGCTATTGCATCTCAAAAAGTTATCAACCAACTAATTGGTCGAAAACTAGTCGAAAGTTATAGATATATAAATTGATTTTAAAAAAATGTACTGACATGTATACAAATTTTTTATACATGTTAATAAACAAATGATCAGTTGGAATATTTTATTAATATGATATACATTTAGAAGTACATATTGGAAAGATACATAATCGATACTTATCTTTTACAAATCTTCATATGTAAGATACCTACACATCAAATAGTAGAAGAAGCAATAGCGAAAATGAAGTATGATCGTTAACCACTGACCTTCCTTACTGAACTTTAATCTAAAAAAAAAAAAAGGAAGCAACAAGAGCTCCATTGGTCTTCGAGTTTGATAATCGACTTGTGCTAAAGCTGTCTGAAAATGGTGAAGAAGTTCATGAACATAGATTGCAGCTTGCAAGATATGATGATAGCATGGCCGGACCTAAATGTGATAGTCTTCTGATGATGCTCAGGGCTTGAGGGAAGGAAGAGGCGAAGGCAACGACAGTGTGGAAGGCTCCCAGCAGTGCAAGAAGAAGGTTTAGGTGGAGTTGTTGGATCGGCAGGATGGTGGCTTTTCTTCATCTGTCTCTCTCCCTTTGGTGAAGAGAAGCAACGGCCTTTTTATAAGGGAGGTTTTGAAATTTAAAAAAATAATAAGAAATGAAAAAGAAATACAAGAGAAGACAGTAAGGACAGGAAGATGAGGCACAGGTGGCGTGAAGATTTGTTCCACAGTGCACTATCACCGTAGCAGACATGGAGGTCGGCTCTGTGTTTGATTATCTCTACATTGTTGCGTGTACGTATATCCTTGAAGAGACTGGAAAAGTATGTTGGTCGGTAGTTGGTCGGTACTTGGTCACAAAGTATATTGGTCGGTAATTGAGCGGTAGTTGGTCAGTAAATATGAAAAAGTACATTTCGCTGGTAGTTGGTCGATAGTTGGTCTGAAAGTGAAAAGAATTAAAATAATAAACTATCGTAAATTAGTGATGTAATAAAATTCATTTCTTCTAACATCTATTTGTAAAATTTTTGTCCGAACAATAGTTGCACAAAATGAGGATAAAAGAGAGATTTGCTAAGTAATTTCATTCATAACATAATTTAGAAATACATATTTAAAAGAGATAAATATATAAAATATTATTACATCATAACTAAATATTCATACTAATCTTCAGCCTCGGTATTAGGTATATATTCATCATCATCACTGGAGGATGCATTCGTGCTGGAAGAATTCATTCTCTGAGAGTCGTCGAACAATCTGCGAGCACGTTGAGATGGACCATGTTGAGGTTGATTATCATGCGAGCGATGCCTACAAGAATTTTCACGAATGGCATTCAGTATTGACTGCATCATCTCTTGATTCGACTGCATCATCTCTTGTTGTGCCCGTCGACGTTCATGTCGATCAACTTCCACTTGTCGACGATACTCTTCATCCAACAATGCCACATGTTGACGCATATCCTCTATCGCCTGACGCCAACCACTTGACGAACCGGCTTGGTCATAGTTGTGGGCTTCTGTATTAGATGGGATTATGTAACTCATCCCATAAACCCGACCAGCATGGCTCCCGCCGGCGACATTCTCCCATATTTGGGCCTCTACCTCCGGAGTTAAAGATTCTTGTGAATTTTGGCTTAAATATTGGGCTACAGCTGCATCATAATTTTCCTAAAAATAATACAATATATTGATAAAATGTAATAAGTTCATACTGTTTGCATAGAATTAAATATGCAGTTAATATTACATAGTTTAAAAAGTGTATATGACTTACTTGAGTAATACGTGATCGTTCATCTACCCATGTCTTGTCAGCCTTTTTCAAATGGAGTCTCTGAAATATCTCTGTATGTGTTGGCTTTTTCCTCAATTTCTTCTCCTACAGTTATTGAGAATTTATTTTTGTCATCTAAAAAATATAATACAAATAAAAAATAATTAATTGATAGGTATAAATACCATAGTAGCTCAATGGTTACCATATTTAAAGCATGAGTCCCAGCCGAAATGCAGCCGCCACAATATCCAGAACCACCCTTTTCAGATTTACGGTTATTTTTATTTATTTCAGAACGTTTCTTGAACTCCTCTGATTGCCAGTGATTTTGCAAGGCTTCCCACATTTGGTCTCCAATCCAATTTGGACGATGTTTTAGTCTTGAAGCTCGGTACATCTCACATAATCTTTTACCAGCCTTTTTATTAAATGCTTTCCACATATGTTGTTCGTCACTGGGATGCCAATACACGTATTGCTGAAACAATATTCACCAAATAATAATATAAAATTAATCAAAATATTATTCATATAATTAATAAAATATTTATTATGTGTATATTACCTTCCACTCAGAAAATAAAGCACGTCTAAATTCTTCTGGAATATCGGCCCAGCTCTTAAAAAATGTTTTGACATGATTACGAATAACCATTGAAATTGCTTCAGTTCCCCTCTTAGATGGTTTATACCTGCATTATAAGATATTGACAAGTACATTATAAAATATTCATATTAAGATGTATTTTTGTATAATAATATTAACTTTAACACTTACCCATTGGTACCCTCTCGCATTAGAAAATATTGGCCTGACGGTTCAGAGTCTGAATGAGAAGGCTGGGTGGGGGAATCATCAAGTTCACCTTCATCACTTTCTTCTCGTTCGTCGTCCATGTTAACTGGCCGTGTGGAAGGTGAAGTACGGGTAGGTACATTTTCATCGGATCCGAACATCTCTTCATTCGTGTAAAAAGGGACATTGAACCGGGGTGCATCATTTGCTTGGCTCAAATCACGGGCGGGAGGTTCTGGAATGTAAACATTGTCTCTTGGACTGTATATGTATTGACCTTGGGAATCGACAGGTGCACGATACATCCGTTGCAACTCTGAATCTGTTAAAGGTGTATATAAAGTGTCTTCGACTTGGTGTATACGTGTTCCTGACCCCCATTGATGCAATAATTGATTATATTGTTCTGACCGAAAAAGAGAGCTACCTGGCGCCGTAGATGGTCTCGAAGCAAAGGCAAATCCGCGACCAGCAACTGGTGTCGTTAATGCGGGATTCGGAGCAGTCATAGGTGTCGTTAATCGATACGGAGCTTGGAATGCCGGAAACCTTAATCCACGGTCAATATTTTGCGATTGAGGAAGCTCCGTATGTGTTGCCTCTGCCGATGATGTCGCCGCTTCACACCTCCTGATCATCTTACCTTTGTTACTATTATTGGCGGGTCGCCTTGTAGGTTGCGACATCTTTGGAGAAGAGCAAAGTTCACCAAAGAAAACTTGAGGAGGCAGTGAAAGAGTTGCGTCAGAGGGAGAGTAGGAAGAAAAAAGGATGAATGTGAATGTGTTGTTGAAAAATGGTAAGTTTATATATAATGGAGGGTGAGGAACAGTAGGATTCGTTCATATCTGTTTGCAGACATCATTATTCGAAGTTGAGATTTAGGGTGAGGTTGACATATTAATATTTTGACAAACGACCTTGTCGCTACTTGGTTGATATAGTATTTTGACCAACGATATGGTCGGTAGTTGGTCGGTAGTTAATAAATTATTAATAAAAAATGGACAACAAAACATTTCTCTATAGCTGGTCAATAAAACTCTGACTATGGTGTGATTGACATGATATATTTGTATAGTACGTTGACATGATATTTAACTTATATAGTACGTAATATAATAAATTGCGATGTGATTGACATGAATATTTACCTTGTAGAGTACGCAATAGTACATTGCTTTGCAGAATAAGAAAACTTTCCATGATCTTATTTTTCAAATATATTTTATTTATTATTGAGTAATTGATATAAAAAAATTATGTGTCACAATATTCTAATTTTGAGATTATAAGATTCTTTTAATATATTATAGGTAGTTAATAATATTTCATTTCTTCGATGATATTATTGTAATATATTTTAGGAAGTTATAAATATTCACTATTTCTAATTTTGGGCTGCTATCCTTGCCACACGATATATATATTCTTAATCATTACTGATATACTTGTACATGACTAAAAGATTTACTTAGACAAATAACCATGACAGAGTGGAATATATGTAATGATCACGTATATACTATTGGGATTCATCATAAAAAAATAGCCACATGCATGTAGATATATAAAATTATTCATATTCCATCACTATAATTGTCATATTCATCGTCATCATCACTTTCTTGTGGTGTACATGGTACTTCTTCATTTATACAAATGTCTTCATTATTTATATGGCTTCCACTACTTGTGGTACAAAATTATCATCATTTAAGGGCTCATTGATCTCATCGCAGGGTACTGGTAGGACATGCTGATTGGATTCATTCTGGTAGGCCACTTCTAATAAATCGGGAATTTCTATACGGCCAGCTGATTTGGTATGAATGACTGCCCACCAGTTTAATTTGTTTTTAACAGTTGGTGGGTACGGGACAAAGTAAACTTGTTTACATTGTCTCGCGATAATGAATGGGTCATACTTTTGATACCTTGCCCGATGTCGAACTTCAACAATCTGGTACTCTGGATGAACTGTACGTGTACCCCTTCCCGGAGTTGGGTCAAACCAACTACAATGAAACAGCACAACAGTATGACTACGTGATCCCATATACTGCAGTTCTACAATCTCTTCCAATATTCCATAGTAGTCACTTGAAGATCCATCATCAGCAGCACCTTTTACCCATACACCACTATTGCATGTTTTCCTCCCTTTGCTCCAACTGTTGGTGTGAAACTTATACCCATTCACATAATATTTATTCCAACTTTTGATTTGTCGATTAGGTCCCCAAGCAAGTGCATGGAGTGCTGGATTATTGATTCCGTTACTCGGCTCAAAAACCTACATGATAATGTAAGGTTAGTTGACTAGATTATTTATCATTCAAATTTAAGAAAATAAGAAATTCATATATAAAATATGGAATCACGTACGTACGTATTCTTTAAACCATGTAGGGAAATGCTGCTCAATGAAATAATTAATCTCTTGAACATGTTGTGCGTGTGAGAGGATGAAGTACCTAAGGCAAATAATTTACCGTATCATGTCAAATGCAATTATAATAAAAATAATTGATAAGGTCATCTAGTATATTTAAAATTTTTTGGTTCAACTTACTCAAGCAAATGCTTCACCTCATCACAGTTGATCAAAACATGTAAGCTTGCAGACGTCAATTCTTCGTCGCTTAAGTATCTGCATTTATATGCACCCGCTGTGCGACCAGAGTGATTAAAAATCTGTAATGACTCAGGAGATGTGACACGTGGTCCACCATCATCATTTCTAGGTACTCGTGTTCTAGATGTCAGTACATTTGAGTTAAAATAATATGAACAGAAATTAACAGTTTCCTGGCATAAATATGCTTGACAAATTGACCCTTCCACACGCGCCTTCTGCTTAATGGTTTTCTTCAACTTTCCTAAATATCTGGAAGAACAAAATTTGTAATGTTGAATATATAATTATATGATTATTGAAAGCACAGTTAAAAAATTAAGAAGGTAATACCTTTCAAATGGGTACATCCATCTGTATTGAACAGGTCCTGCAAGTCGAACCTCTTGTACCAAATGAACAGGTAAATGCTCCATACAGTCAAAAAATGCAGGTGGGAATATTCGCTCAAGCTTGCAAAGAATTATTGCAATGTTTTGCTCCAACCTCGGCAAATCATCTTCTTTTTGGCTAACTGAACATAAATCCTTAAAGAATTTGCTTACTTCGGCTAATGGTTTCCATATATGGTCAGGTAAGTCTTTGAAAGCAATGGGCATCAATTGTTCCATGAAGACATGGCAATCATGGCTCTTCCAAGAGTATACTTTCCCTTGAAAACTGTCAACACGCCTTGCAAGGTTTGAAGAGTAGCCATCTGGCATGCGTAATTGACTAATCTATTCACAAACAGTTCGACGTTGCTCAGTTGTGAAAGTGAACTTCGCCTTCGGCTTCATCAATTGTCCATTCCCTCTGTCAATTAAGTGCAATTCAGGTCTTCTACAGTAGTTGATGAGATCCATTCTAGCCTTTATATTATCCTTCGTTTTATCCTTTATATCCATAACTGTGTTAAAGATGTTATCAAAAAAGTTTTTCTCTATGTGCATGACATCCAAGTTGTGACGAATCAAATTATCTTTCCAATACGGTAAGTCCCAAAAAATACTCTGCTTGTTCCAGTTATGGTTAGCTCTATATCCTGGAATCTTGCATAGACCACCATGTTGAACTATTGTTGGAAGAGTAGAAACAATTGAGTGAAGCTCCATAGCGGTTGGAAATGGGGGTGGAACAGACCGATCAATTCGTCTTTGGAAGAATTTTATTGAGTTGGACCTATATGGATGTGTTTCATCAAGAAACTGTCGATGACAATCAAACCAACTAATCTTACCACCATGCCTTAGCCTGAAAGCTTTAGTGTTGGACATGCAATAGGGACATGCAAGCCTACCGGAAGTCATCCATCCAGACAACATACCATAAGCTGGGAAATCACTTACTGTCCACATCAATGCAGCTCTCATTTGAAATGTTTGCCCTGTTGCCACATCATAAGTGGGCTCCCCAACTTCCCACAGCAACTTTAGCTCTTCAATCAGTGGTTGAAGGTATATATCTATATTACTTTTTGGATTGCGGGGACCCGGTATGATACAAGTCAAGAACATGTATGGAGCGGTCATGCACATTTCTGGTGGTAAATTGTAGGGTGTAACAATGACAGGCCAACATGAGTAGGGGACACCAGAGGTTGTAAACGGACAAAAACCATCTGCACATAATCCAAGTCTCACATTACGAGGATCGGCCGCAAAATGAGGGTATTTTTTATCGAACTCCTTCCATGCTATCCCGTGTGAAGGATGAGACATGACACCATCTGATCTCCGGTTAAGATAGTGCCATGTCATATGTGGTGCTGAACTCATTGACGCATACAATCTCCTCAACCTAGGGATTAATGGTAGGTAATGCATTCTCTTTAATGGAATTTCCTTACTATTACACCCTCCTTGTGTAAGACGCTGTCTATATCTAGCTGAACCACAGAACTTGCAACTGCGAAGGAATTTGTTATCCTTAAAGTAAAGCATGCAACCTTTCGGACAACAATCAAAGCTAATGCTAGTTAAACCAAGTTTTGCTAAAAGTTTCCTTGCCTCATAATAATTTTTTGGAACATTATGACTTGATGGTCCACACTCACCAATTAACTGGAATATTTGATCCACGGCATCATGAGAAACATTCCAGTCTGATTTAATACTCATCATCCTAACAGCAACGGAAAGCGGGGAATGTTCCGTGCATCCCGACCACAATGGCCTTTGGCATTCTTCTAGCAAATTGAAAAAATTTTCAGTATCATCATCTATCTCAAGTTCTTCAAACATTTCTTGCTCGTCACAATGGTCATGTACATTAAAATCATTATCATGAGTACTCATTACTTCCGTAGATGTTTCATAACCCCCCGTAAAACCTTGCATTGCAATAGCATCATTGACCATATGTCTAGATCTGTGGCGAGGATCATCATACTGATCTAAAGCTGGATGACTTGAAGAACCACATTCAAAAGATTGTTGGAATATATCAGATTGATATTCTTCTCCATGATCAATCCAACACCAATAGTTTGGTCTAAATCCCCGTTTGTAGAGATGTTCCCTTACATCATCAGGCAATAATAAAATGCCCTTTTTGTAACACTTCACACATGGACATCTAATCTTTCCATCTGTTAGAAACTCTATCAAACCAGTAGCATGGCTAATGAATGTTTCAACACCATCTAAGAACTCAGGTGTTATTCCTCTACGGCCAGGATGATTTCTATTATACATCCAAGTTCTATGTGATGGAATATTCATCTGTAAAAGATTTCATATATTAATAAATTACTTACGAAAGAAATTTTTATCAACACTATGTGAAAAATTTAAAATATATAAATATTGATGACTAAACACGAAAGTAACATAAATAATCTTGTGTCAAACTGAATTATCACATAATCAAAAAATAATTACAATCGAAAAATAGTTAAATACCTTCAAACTAATTGTTGTAACCAGCTGTGCACACAATACTTGGATTCTTCTTTACTTTCAATACTTGTTTTCTGCAAGTCTTTTACATGAAGATCGGTAAAAATATGTAAATGCAATAGGGGATGGACTGAGTATATGAATATATGAACTCCTCCGCATATATATATTGATGAAATAAAGAGAACAAGTCACGAGAATAGAATTAATAAAAGTCTGTGCTACCTTCATACTTGCGTGCATATCTCAACAAATCTGTGAACCTAATAAAGCCTGTGCTACGTTGCGTGCATATCTAAATAAATCACTGAACCTAATAAAGTCTGTGCTACGTTGCGTGCATATCTAAATAAATCTGCGAAGATTGATGGGAAGTGCAAATTATTGATTATTTTCGACCATTTACTGACCCATTATCGATATGTGATTAATGACCATTACAGTATTTTTTATTTACTGACAATTTAGTGACCAATTACCGACAAATGATTTATTTATATCGAAATTTTTCGACCTTTTAGTGACCAATTACCGACAAATAATTTACTGACCATTTAGTGACCATTTAGTGACTAACTACCGATAAATGATTTTGCGACCAATTTCCTGCCAATATTTTTTGTCGAAATTTTCGACCATTTAGCGACCAATTACCGACAAATAATTTAGCGACCAAGTACCGAGAAAACTTTGGTCGGTATTTTGTCACAAAAGCAATCAAAATTTTTCGACTACCTTAGTTGTCTAAAATTGGTCGCAAACGATTGTATTAGTCAAAAAATGGTCGCAAGCCTCTCGAAAATTTTACCGACATTTCATTCATCGATAACATCTTCTCGCTAAAACATAATTCTCTTGTAGTGGTTCAAACTGGACAATTATTACCCTCAGCTCAGTTTTTGACTCTTACTGACAACTTTGGCAGCTGCATGGGAAGTTGATTACTTTTTTCCTAAATAAAAAAAACTTGCCAAGAACCGCATGTTGAACATGCGGTTCTATTGTAAATTAAAAAAAAAAAAAATTTGAGTGGAACCGCATCTTTAAGATGCGGTTCTCAAACAAAATTTTTTCACAGAACCGTATTTTGAACATGTGGTTCATTAATAACAAAAACCGCATTTCGAACATGCATTTAAAAAATCCTATTTCCGTAAATTCTTTCAAACGAACCACTTTTGACGAAATATTTTAAAACCTAACCCTATTTACACTCAAAACTCAATGCTGCGACACTAGACAGTTTAGAACTTAGGTTACCAGGATGATGAAATTGGGGAAACGAGATCAGTACTTCAGAGCAAGTGCCATTTGGCACGTACGCACGCGGCTAATAAGAAGACATGATTGGCTTGTAGTCCCGATTGATATTTCACCATAAAATGCCGATTGGCACTTGTCTCCACCCCAAGTTTATGTAAATAGCAGCCTAGGAATGGTAGCTGGGGGAGTTGGAGATAGGGGTGAAAATTGTTCCAGTTGAGTTGTTTTTTGTGTAATTTGTTGAGGTGCAATTATTCTGATCAATTTTTTCAAGCTTAACAGAAAATTATTTAGAGAAATGTAATTGACCATGGTGAGTTCGATTTTTTCGAGTCACGATTTTTCAATATAATAATAAATTAAATGAAAAACAACTGAGCAAGATTGAATACTACAAAAAAGAAGTGTTAACCATGAAAACTAGATCACTAATTTTAAAAGTTTGGATGAATATTAAGTTAGGTAGCATAAATATAAACAAAATATGAAGTTTAAATATATTAAAGATATCGTTTTTATTATCAAAATCAAATAATAAAATAAATAATTAAATATAATATTAGATTTTTATAAAATTTTTTATCAGACTTGGGCTCGTTTGTTTTTTCAGTTTAGGGCCCAACTTGATAAGTCAATTTCTATTCACATAGAACCCCATATCAAATTTTATATCCTGGGTCCAAAAATTCACTTCTTTCATATTGGTTTTGGTGATTTTCTTCAAGTTTTTCGAGTTTTAGATTTTTTACTTGCACCCCTGGTTGGAGGTCTACTCGAAGTGGACAAGGGAGGAGGAGAAGAAAGAATGGGTGAAGGAATGAAAAAGGAAGGAAAGTAAGGAGGAAGTCCCGATGTTGTCCCATCAAGCCTCTAGAGATTGATGCGTCACCTCGACACTTCAGAATTACTTGACAAGAAAGTGTTCCCAATGCCCTAACACTAGCCCTAGCCATAAGCCAAGAGTTCGAAACCTCCTAGGAATGGCAATGATCCTGTATCTTGTCTGATTCGATTTCATATTAATTAAACTTTTTCTCACAGAAACACTAAAACAACCTAATATATGAGGAAGGTCTCACCATGCTAGGACAATATCAAAGTGGTTTCAAAATAATGAAGGAATGCAGCTCAAAAACTCACAATTTTTGTGGTTATATCGTCCTAAGGTGCCTTCGTGAAGATAGTGATGGCAAAAAGCTTAATTTATGTTGCATGATGATTTGCTCAAGTGATTGATTGCATTAAATGAAAATATACTTAGCACATCTCTTCATCTTATCATCATTTGTGCACCACTCCTTTCCATACCTAAATACGAACTATAATGTTCACATTTGAATTCCTTTGGAACTTTGCATGTGATGAGAATAGTGAGGCTACTACAATACTAGTCCGGGTTGTAGTGCTATCCTATTATACCTTCCTAATCAGGTACCTATTTAGTTTAAAATTGAGATGTCCAGTCGAGTCACCCATGTTTCTCCAAATGGATTTGATGTGTCAGATCCCCAACGGGACCCCAACTCCTTGTTACTGCCGTCTGACTTCCGACGTGTACTGACCTTCCTAGTCGAATGTAGGATCACTACCCTGGGACCCGATAACGGATATCAAACCTCTGCTTAGTATCTCCATACCCCTCTCTCTTCTATTCTTACATAAACCACCCTCACATTCAGGCAAAATAGAGAGCTATCCTATTCTTAGATCATTTGAGAGCACCAAGATGATAGTATATTCAAGTGGTCTATAGGACTGAGAGATTCTTGCACTGAGGGTGATGTGCAAAAGACTCGAGGGATCCTTGTCGAAGGCCTGTAAGATGCCACGTCCCGGGTAGTTCTTGGCGTTCTGCAAGGCTTTATTCGAATATTGAATTCATGCAAGATGCCATCACTAAAACAAAAAACGTAATTCCTAATTGGAATAAAATATAAAGATAAATGTTAACTAATTGCAGTATAAATTAGAGCTGTATTTCTCGCAATCTGCTCCAAAAAATTCCTCAATACATGTGAAAAAAGACAAATCATATAAACCAAAGTAAAATATGAAAAAAATCATTAGTATAATTTACACTACATACACAAGCCTAATGAACTTTTTATGCTCTCTCTTCTTTCAGTTTATTGGGCAGCAGTCAATGCTTGCACGCAATGTAGTAGCTAAGTAAGATCTTACATACACTAAACAAAAGAACACAGCCACCCCCAAGTGTCAAATAAACTTCCTTGCAAGTCCATCACCCTCAGAAGCAATAGTGTACAATGGCGCAGTGAGAATTCGCTCAAAACCATACCGTAGAAGTAGAACAGCTCATATGCGCCTCCTCTGATCTATATGGAGTTACCGAGCGCTGTGAGCTTGAGCCTCCTAGCCAGAAGTGTTGGAAGTAATAGAAAGATTAGATGTAAGCCAGAGAACTTCGATCATGGTCAGGCTGGGGACGACCCCTGGTCGGAGTAGGGGGCCGTTGAATATTAAGTTCCTGCAGGGGTGAATGAAGAATGAGATTTTGAGTTGTTACCATTCTGTGAGACAATGTGTAAACTTTCTTCAGCCAACATACTGACTGATTTGGTCCCTTTGTCAACCAGTTTACGCCCTGAAGCCTCTACTCTTGGTTATTTTGTCCTTCTACAGACAATTGTATTGACAGTTGAGGGCCTGTTGGTCAGATGAAACTAAAGATGCTA
The DNA here is from genome assembly GCA_037672795.1 of Lagerstroemia speciosa. Lineage (NCBI taxonomy): Eukaryota > Viridiplantae > Streptophyta > Magnoliopsida > Myrtales > Lythraceae > Lagerstroemia > Lagerstroemia speciosa. The sequence goes on along the minus strand of CM075307.1, from coordinate 5,614,368 downwards.
GACTCTTTATGGCATATGGAACAGTTGCAGTATCTCCATATCAACGGAAATAACCGAAGATCATGAAAAAGAAAAGGCAAATACTGCAATTCCCTGACCTAGAATGAAGAAAGTGCACAGGGAAAGTGTGATGTAAGTGTTTCTCATCAGAAGGAAGGTGATTTCCGGTACTACATGAGTCATCCCAATCACCAACAACCAAATATCTCCTTTCACGGACATCTACGTGGTATCAGTCATTGTCCTAACGAGCAGGTAGAGAATTTGCCCCAAGTGAATCTAAAATGTAGCAACATGCTGCAAAATAGAGAAGTTGCCAGTTAAAGACCACTCACCTGCATCCATTTGTCTTCTACATAACGTTCAGGGGAAGCCTCAGGAGATTGAAGGGGAGGCGGCAAGGGATGGATCAGCTTCGGAACCACAACCAAGCCTCTTCCTATGACTAAGATTGCTCCTGCATTATTTGCCGTACCTAGAAGTATGTGTATTTTCTACATATTAGAAATGGGATTTGGACTAGTTTAAGGTCTCAATTTTATGCACGAGTTTTATCTAATTACCGCAATAGTTGGTTGCAGAAAATAGAGTTATCAACTGTCCCTGAGCAAACCGCTCGAACCCATCCATCACACACTCGTGAGCCCTTATAATAAGCTGTAGTTTGTTTCTCTTACAGAAGTCGGTAACTCTGTCAGGCTGCAATTTTGGCAAACAAAAAAAATGAAAATATGAGACAGAAATGAGGAATTCTCATAAAATATTTTTGTATCATTGTATCGACAGAGAACTGCAATTTATATTAGGCACCAGAAGTGTATGTGCATTAACTAAGCTAAGTGCAAAACGAACTGAAGTGTCATACCCCAAAGGTGACAAGGCCTGGTCCTCTAGCATTCGGCCTGAGACCTTCAACACTGTCGTTCTCTGTGGGATCTGACCTGTACAAGATGCTTGTAGTAACACAGACAAATGTGTTGCACTGAATAGATGCACAAATATTATCAAAGCATACCAGAGAAGGTCCATCAGAACTATAGATCCAGCATCCATTGTTATGGGCCTTTCTATTTTCTCGATCTGCTCTACCGAGTGTATTGACCGTCCTATACCACCGTGCATACAAACTATCTTCTTTTCAATGAGTGCAGCAAGTGGAAGATAGTTGAACAGTTGATTGAACCGTGTCCACGCCCATATGCCATCATTTTCTCCCTGAGAATTATTTATTAATTTAAAAAACAACAATACAATTTAGTTCAATTTTCAAATAACTTCCTTGGCTAGAAATCAGATGAAGGCCTGGAGAGCATCAGTCACTTATGTTCCTCCTCGCTATCAAGAAAGCACAATGATGAAGGCCAAACAAGTGTAGCTGATATAAAAGGCAAATACATAAAATGGATGTAAATGGTCTGGAATAAAGATTCAAACCCAATACCTTTTATAGACAAACAATTGCCTGTTAATCTTAGAATCGAATTATCACATGACTTAAAAGAGTGTTACGTGCTGGAATGCTTTTATATCTATTATTAGACGCGGATTTATGCTATTCAACTCTTACCATTCGCTCAATACATTCAATACGAAAACCAAAAAGTGCATTTATGTCAGCAGCCTCATGGTTTCCCCGTATCAAGTGGACATTCTCTGGGTACTCTATCTGCAAAATCACGCTGATGAGTCAATGACGAGGTGAATTTTACGTAGCAGAAGATACTTGCAGGTATTAACATGTTTACAAGTGGAAAAGAAGATAATTTTGCATTTTAGAGTCGAGGACTTGCCTTAAGAGCAAGGAGAAGTGTAATGGTCTCTAAACTGTGTTGGCCCCGATCAACATAATCTCCCAGAAACAGATAGTCGATATAACTGCTCCAATAAAAGTGAGGGTCAATTAGACTAACATCATGACAAAACTTCCTCAAAATAATCAAGGCAACAGTGTTTACAGCCAGAAAAGGGGAAAAGAAAATAAAACTGCAGATTCTAACAGAGTTTAATTATCTGAATGGTGTTTAATTCAACCTCATGTTGTTACTAGGTATGCTCAACAAAATCAATAAATAACATTCTGCACTATAGATCAGCTGAACAATAATTTTGTGCCCAAGAATCAAACAGGCAGAATTATAGTATTGTAAACTGAACGATTGATTTTGTTTCTTATAAATCAGCAGCACCGTAGGAACTGTAGCACGAGGAGGTAATGAAGGCAAGTGTGAAGTTTTAAGATGATTGAGCATACGTTATGTCTCCTGCTGTGGAAGGAAAACCGTATTCATCAAATAGTCGCATGAGATCACCAAACTGTCCATGGAGATCTCCAAACACTTTAACTGGAGCTTTTAGCTGAAGAACTGTTGGCTCCTGCATGAATATCTGTTCTGCAGCGTAACAAAGTTCTCCAACCTCGTAAGAATCTAGGAAAAACCTCCTACTGGCTGGAGCTTTCCAGTTCCGAGGCCTGAGCAAGGTAGATATGATCTGCACAAGAAACAGCCATGAGAAGTCTGAAATTTTATGAAGGGAAAATACTGTTATACAATAGAGCTTGCTTTTTCTTTAGAGGAATTTCCGCCGAAAAGCAAAAATTAGCTGTTAGTCCTCGGGATTTTGCTGGTTCCCACCAGCTTCCCCCACATAGCCAAATAACAGGAGCAAAGTCAGTTTTTACGAAAGAGACCCTTATTTTTAACCAAACTGCCATCTGATCACTAGTGTCAAGATCCCAATAATCACCTTTTTATGCAACCCTTGAGGAGACTCTTGCCTGGTGAACTTCTTTGTTGGATAGGAGAGACCGTTATTCATGGGAACCATTCTTCTGCTCTCATTTTCAAATTGATCCAGAGATAGCTGTCTCACCATGCCGCCTAGGTTGCCTACAGCCTCTTTAGCAACAACCACCTAAAACAGCGTGACTACGGATTATGAGAGGCCCAAAAGAGCTCTCATGATGAGACATGAACATGTTGAAATAAGACATACAGCTCTCGGATGAAGCCGAACATCTGCCCCATTGTCGCTGCCATCTTGAGAGTTCTCATCTGATACTGATGTTTCCTCTGCAGGTACAGCAGAAGCCTGCACAGCTTGCCAAACAGCAGAGGCTGCCTCAGCTTCTGCTTCTGATGCCAATCTCAGCTTCTCCATTGAGTTCTTGTCCATGCTGTAAAAGGACAAAAATATATAGCAACAGATCAGCAAGTGCTTCAAAGTAATTATGCTTCATGTAGAATGTAGATTACTTGGTGGTTTAAGCTTCCAACTAACACAGTTGTTAATAGACAATCATCGACATGGTATGATGACCCTGATATGATTGATCCCACATCACATATCTTTGATAAACCTTCAAACCATGAAGGTTGGCCCCGATGGTTCTCATTCACTAGGCATCAAATTATCAGTTTGCTTCCAACACATGGGAAGATGAACAATGTATCACATGCTAGCCCCTATGCTTCATGGCTCCAGTTCTAGACTCCATCCCATCTCTATAATTTGTGCACTCATCCAAGATCAATCTATTTGTGTAACATCAGACTCACACATGAGAAGGTACTACGCTAGCTTGAAGGCAATTCAATTTATGTTCCTAAAAGCTGCAAGGTCAATTTGCACAAGTAATCCAAGCTAGACAGACGTGCACCTTAGAACTGCTTAAATTCGTAGAAAAATATCAATTTTCAACTTACATCAAGTCAGCAATCATGAACTTTGGATGCATTTGAGACAGATGAAGGCCGAAGACACAAAGGAATAAATCAACAGAACAATACCTCATGGAACTGAAAGAGGCACTCTCAGGTTGGCCAACATCCGTGGGTGTTTCGTCCGAACCAGAATTGGAAATACTCATCTTGGAACCTGAAATAGGTGATGCTCTATCTGATGTTAACAGAGCAGAATTTCCATCAGGCTGAAATGGGGCATTTTCGGCAACCAGGCAATCGTCTAGCAATAAATCTGCAAAACATAATATTGTCAGCAAGACTAGGGATGCATAATATTACCCTTAGTCTTTACGTTACCAAGGGCATGCTCTTTCAATAGGATGAACACATCTATCATCAACAGAGAAAGAAACTTTCTCCATGTAGAATTAAGCATGTAAAACCTCCTCTGCAGTATAAAATGAATCCCAACCACACTATTAAATGAAGTTGGCATGCTTCTTTTTTTCCACTAGATCAAAAATCACTTGGTTGACAACCCACATCCTTGGTTGGCCGAAGTTTCTCTAACTTAGTTAGTTGTTCTTCTTATAAATATTTTGCTATGTCCTACAAGCAAAAGCTCTTAAGGAAACTCGTGCCGCTTAAAAATTTCGCGATCCAAACTCAAAATAACCAGATGCAGAATTTAAGATGGAAAATAAGTTGAAATAAATCATCAAGATCAAATACTATGTAGACAACTTAGATATACATACAGCGAAGTCACTAGAAATGCTACATTAACTTCATCAGTGTGCCAGGTCACTGAACTGTCCCTTATAGATATAGAATAAGACTCAATATAAAATTGTTCACCACCTATGCCTCACCGTACTCTTGTTTACAACACATAATCAATTTCTCTAAATAAAGATTGCTCATGTGAAGCTCACAAGACAAATAGTACAGCAGATGTGTGTTATAAGATATTTTAGAAAAACAATCATACACTGCTAGAGTTTCTATCCCAGCTTCTATTTCATCTTTAACTTTATCCCAGTTTTATTTCTTAAAATTGGCCAGCATCTTTCATACATGTATATCCTTGCACCTTCACAGTATTAAGCATATGCTTGCTCCTGCACTATACGGCTGAAGCACCACGCCAGTCAGTCACTAGCTTTCAGAGTGAGAAGCAATGAGTTATTCCATCTTTATCATTCTAACAAAAAAAGAACAGAAATGATATTTTGATAAGAAAAAAAAAGGTTCAGAACAACATTCATAGAGGATACCAAATTTATATTAGATTTGCTGACTGAGTCGTGGTAGCAGTAAAAAAACAGAACTGGAAGTATAATCAATCTACATGCACGGCTCTCTAAAATTGGTTATAAGCTTATTGACTATTCACTCAGGATTACAATGCCAACAACTTAAGTAAAATTAGCCCTTTGTTTAGAATTAGTTTATGTGATAAAAAGAAACATAAATTACAATAGTGCTGATCTAATTTGGTTTCTCAGTCTACAGAGAATTTATTTCTGTTTTAAGACCCAAAAGCATATTTGGTTTCACAAGTCAGTAGGTCTTTAAATTAGTATTGAACACGTTCAGCTCTATTTCCATCTGGTATGATACTCTCACCTCCTCTAAGACCACCATAGACATAAATGCGACCACCAACTGAAGCAGCAGCATGACGACAACGTCTCATGAGCTCCAGAGATGATTCGTGTTCCGTGCTTCCTTTGCTTGTGTGTTGGGAGCTCACCAGTCCATTTCTATCCAGCCAAACTCCAGCAGCAGTGTCCAAAACTAACACAAAAGAGAGAGGAGATTATCGAAAGATAATAGGATTCCAATGACCTAAAATTAGCATGGAATTGGCATTGAAGTCGGTAATATAAGAGAGATTGTAGATGCAATCATATTGAGGGACAATGACCTATTAGTATGAGGAAATCTTGTGGCACAAAAGATGATAAGGGCCAATGACCTCAAATTGGCATGAAATCCCACACTAGAGACAATGATGTAACCAAGGACAGAATGAGAAGGCAATCATCCCCAATTTACTGAAGTTTTACCAAGATTTTGTAAAATTATATTTGCCTTGTCATGACCTACAACTAGCATGAAATGCCTCTTTGGAGTCAACAACTGAACAGGGAAGGAGGTCGCAAGGCAATCCTCCACTCATCTTCACAATTTCTACCTATTTATGTGCGGATATTCTTGCTAGCATTTTTTTTAAGTGTCGTTTCCTATGCTGCAATCGCCTAACAATAGTATTCACATTTTATCCTTTTAGTCACCCCATGAAATCTCATGTTACTTTTACATTAGTTGGAATGCACAGGTAAAATATATCCTGAAATAGAAATATGAGAATGCTCCCACAAAAAAGACAGGTTATACATGAACAAACATTGAATACAAGAGTTACCTGCAATGGCTGCTTCACCTTCTACAGCACGGCCACCCTTTACGACACCACCTGTAACATGCAGTCTGGCTCCAACAAAGACCTACAACCACAGGGTCAAACTCAGTAAAAACTGAGGGATAAAATTTTCCAAACCAACTACAATTTCCATTTTGGATAGAAAATTAAAGATACCAAATTTTAACAAAGGAAATATTGCTCAACAGAGAAATAGGACATGAAATATATGAAATATCTAAATTTATGGAATCAGTAAATACATCATGCAGAGTATGCAAAAGAGAAGTTTCAATGGTCCAAAAAAAACAATGCAAAAAATTCATTTAATTTTTTTAACCAAAAGAGGGGACTGAATGAAAAATGTAATTGATACTTATCTTATGGAAGTTTTGGTTTACTAACAAATTTAGCAATTATTCAATAGACATATATTCTAGTCAATGTTGAGATTGCAAGGACACTTGAGCATGAATCTTACTATGAGCTCAAGGCATGCAGCAAAAAAACTGTGAACTCAAGGCCGTAACTGAATCAAATCAAAATCAGCATCATGTCACTATAAGATAGAGGAATTAAAATAATACTAAACTTACCGAAGCATGCTGGTACCTTGGTGAAGGAGATACCCCAGGAGCAAGAGTCCACTCCCATTGACCATTCCTATGCATAAGGAGGCCATAAGCATCTGCCAATGGCTGCATCACCACTCAAGGATCAACTTCCAGAGATATATCACATGAAAAAGCTAGTAATGCTTCGGAATATGCTTCATCCGACTTTTCAGCTAACAAATATGATCATAAATAAAGAGAAATTGCCAACAGACTAAAAAATTGCTACTTAGGAGTATCTCCGGGGAACTTGTTATCACTATAGCTTGACAGTAAGATTTCTTTTAATAGTGATTGGTCTCACGGGGGGGAGATGAACAGAGACCATACCGCGCCTAAAGAATCTCTCCCACCACAAAGCAAAAACATTCCATCTGAGCGGGCACTAGCTGTTGCATACCTGAGAACATTTAGTAAATATGTGCATGGGTATTCAAATTGGTAACCAAAAATTAGCTCATTCAAGAGCAACTTTAGCTCTAATATCCCATATACCAAGAGAACAGAAGGTTCAATACTTGAGACAGGAAGAAATGGATGGAAGGTTCCAAGAAACCTGTAGTCATTGATTGAAACATGGTGCTTGCATTGGTGATCAAAAAAATTGCATGGAAGATACTCACATTCTAGCAGGTGGTCTATCACCCTCTGGATTGAGCCTCACCCATACATATGGTTTCTGTGCAGTATCCAAAGCCCAACCATCAGATAGAGCTCTTTTCCCTACAAAGGAATTTTTTCCATTAGAAATTCCCTGGAATAGAACCCTTACAAAAACAATGCAAATACAAAATCATTATTGGGAATAAAGAAAGCCAACATATGACTGGCACACAGGCAGATCCAGAACGTGCACAAGAGATCATAATAAGGCGCAAGTAATAAGGGGCAATTGCTGTATGAGAAGAAGCAGACAACTGCATCTTATAATAGCTATGATTTCACTTTTATTTTATTGTTATATTTTGTCTTGACGTTGGGACTCAGAAGGTACAAATGCAAAATTCTCAATCCCAAAGAGATTTATGTTGTTGATTAGCAGAGGCACCATCTCTTATATGCTTCTTAAATTTTATTAGAAGGACAGCACCATCATCAAACTAGTAGTCCTAGAAACACTATTAGATCAAGACTAAAGTACTAAACCAAGCCTAATTAAGCTACGTGTAGTGGATCTTATCATGTCGACTGAACATGAAGTAGATGGTGGAAATCCTGAGACAATTTCAAGCTGCAGCCAAAGAATGCAAATGAAACATCAACCTTTTTTTGAAGGACGCATGATAAAGAAAGAAAAAACCTGATTAGAAGACAAGTCGCTAATAATTGAAATCAAAGAGCAATATTAATTGTTGCTCCATTTTCAGTAGAAATAATGACACTGAGAAGTCCAAGGACAATCCACCACGTAATTGGAAATCCTATAGGACTTGCAATAAGCAAACCAAGGGGACAACTAAACTGAGAAAACAAAATGGACAAAGGAGAAGACATGAGAGTGGGATGAAAGAAGAAAATGCAGTTTCATTTGATGGGACAAGTTCGGCTCTTTCCCCCTTTTCCTAATTGAACTTGATTAGACAAAAAAAAATGCATCAAGAAATTCCATCAAGAAACAGCTTACGTGATTTCATTTGCATGCCACAAACACATTTCAACAATTACACGAGATATTACCATCATTCCCACTAACAGTAACAAGATATCTCTGGGCGACCAAATCCATTACATGGCCATACCGAGGCCCGGGGCCCTGTCCTTGCACTACCACCCTGTATTCAAGTTTTAGAAGAAACAAACAGCACACACACAATAAAAAATGCAATAAAGAAAAAAATACTAATTCAACTGAAGTCAGCTGCATTTGCTAACCTGTGCCACTTGAACTTATTATTTGTTAAGTCTAACACATAAAGATCGTCAGTGGAGTGCCCTGCTGGACCAATGCCACCCTATCCACAAAAAGAAACCAATAGAGAATATCGGTGTAGCAACTATTAGATATTCAAACAACGATCAATGTTTGCCATCACATCAAAAATTTTCATATTTAATACTAGCCAAAACACCATCTAGTGCTCTAGCACAATATATTTGCAGTTCTTGACAAACAGAAAAAGTAGAATCACCATTAGCTTAGATTGGATCAAGAATGAAATGCTGAGATATTTGCACAGGGAAGGTACCTGAAAAACGACCATAGTTCCAACCGCAGCAGCTGCGTGAGCAGCTCTAGGAGAAGGCGGCTCACCAGCAGGCCTAATTCTGCATTAAATAGTTCAGACTTCAGCTCAAAATATAAAACAGCAAACTGGAAAAAGGAAAAGAACTTCGTGGGAAGAAAAGCAGTTGCCTGGTCCATTTCCTGGTGAGAACGTCATATGAATGGACTGAATTTGTCACCCCAGCTAATCCTAATGAGCAAGCATTAAAGTAAAAAGCCGAAATATGCAGTGATCAGAGTAACAGACGTTATAGAGAGTTTAACATCCAACGGTGATTTGGAACTTCAGGAAGCAATGATTAACAATTAAGCTACGGAAATCAAGCTGGAGATCAGCTAAAGTTTGGCAAGTTCAGTAATTGTAGGATTCAGGAATTACTAATGCCAGGGGCAGAGGAGGCTGGGCCGCCCTCGATGGCAGTGGCACCGCCGAAGAGGATGAGACGGGGACCGTGATTCTTGGTCGCGGCGACGGGGGTGAGGGTGTGGCTGCAGCGGGGGCCGGGGGCGTCCTCGTCGGAGTCCCAGAAGGTCTCCAGAGTCCGGTAGGTGGGAGCCGGCTGTAGCCAAGGCTTCGAGCCCATGACTGCACCACCAATCAGAGTACCAAAATCCGATCACCGGAAGCAGATAAGATTCTGAAGCAAATCAGAGCCCTAATAAATTTCAAAAGGTCAATTCAGCGCTCGCGTCGCCTTGCTGGGGCCGACAAAGTGGTCATCGAGCTGGGACCCGGACCCGCTTCTTTTACGGGTTCTAATTATCTTCTCTCTATTTTCCCTTAATGATTTTTTTTTTTCAAAATTATGTAAAGAGAAACTAATATAAGTCAGTTCAAGTGTTTCTATATTTATTCCTCTAAAGAAAAGTATTGAATTCAATTTTTTAAAATAAAGAAATTTCATATCGAGATATATAATTTTACTCCTCATTAGGTCGATTTGGTTCGAACTAAATACACAAATACAGAAAAGAATGATGATGGTTTCTAGGATAAGATGAAAAAGTCTTTTTGTTGCAAAATGAATTGGTTGGAGGGTTGGTACGAGTGGTAAGCAGCTCGGCACCGCTCAAGGTTGAGACCTCATGTACGCAGACACCCCCCTTGAGAGCCTCACCCGCCATTGCCAGACGTGCGACCCAGGGCGACCAACGGATTAGTCAAGTATGGTTAGCTGAAAGATGTCATTTCACCGTTGGTGGGACCTGCTTAGATGCATTGGCTGGCGACCAAAAAAAAAATAATGATTCAATAATATTAGATCTGAATTTTATAGATTGGAAAATAAATAATAAAGTTTACTGTTTAATAGAGCTGTCCGGTTATTCAAGTTGGAAGGGATTATTGTAAATTTTAACATTATATTGTGTTCATTCCAATATTGTGGCAGGGAAGATGGTCCAGCGTCTAGTGTGCAGTCCATTGAGCCTTGCTTTTCTTGAATGTTTTTGTGGCCAATCAAATAAGTTATTAATTAATGGCTTAATTTTTCGGTTAATTTAATTACTTGGGTGAATTATTGCCACATCTAACCGTTTGGCGGTATTCAAATTTTTTGAACATTTTCATACAACCAATACATGCTAATATTATGCAAATGTATGATGCAATGGAATTACCCTATACTTTACAAGGAAATATAAAATAAATGAGTACTAGATCCCATTAAGGAGAGTTGTAATGTAGAATTCATTGCTTTAAGATTAGGAAGAAAGCTACCACATTATACTCCAAATCTCTCACATTAAGTCGGGTAAAACCAATCATCCCCTTTATTGGTCGTGGCCGTGTGCTGTTCTGTTTTGTTCCTCGGGTTTATTGAGTGGACTATGCATCTTTGGGCATCATTTGAGTAATGAAGTGTTTAGACACTGCGTGTTAGTTGAAAGGCTGACTCATTGCATCATATGATGCTTCTATTCATTATTTGATACTTGCTACTACATCGTGTTACTGTACTGACTTGGTCTGTCTCACTAGATGTATTTTTTTATTAAGAGTCGAGATTGTTAGTTATTTCGTTTCCTCATGCATATCTTACTTTGCATGTGTATGGTTGTGTACTTTTGATGGAAGAGGCATTGGCGCTACTAAGCCAAATGAAGGAGCTAATAACTCGTTTAACTGAAATGGTGCAATTGGGTTCCTTCATTATCTTTGAAATTGGCACTTAGTGCAGCGAATCTTCAATAATTGGTAGCCCTTTGTCAAAATAATTTGTTTGGTTGGATGTTTAATTAAATTCATTTTTGTTTAGACCTCCGTTGAATCTAACACGCTGGTCACAGATATGCTGACAACAAGTTGCATTCTTGATTTTAAAACGACAATGGTTGCCTTTGATGTCAATGAGGTTTGAGTGTTTCTGATATTCTTTTGTTCTTTAAACAATTTGTCAAGGGAGAAAATGATTTAGTCGAGCTTAAGGAAGTTGGGTGAACTCAATTGAACATAAAAAAGCTAGTCAATCATCGAGGAAAAACTATTGAGATTGGGTTTCGAGAGTTGTCATGATCATCTTGAGATTTTATTCATATCTTGGTTGAGATGAATTCGATTTATTTGTGACTGAATCATGTCATATTCAGTCACAATTATGTGGGAGGTTGGGAAGGGGGCATGAGTTTTTCATTTTGTGCAATTTTTTAATCGGTGATTTTGACTGTGTGTGATGATGATGGGTGTGTGCGAAAACAAGTATGAGAGAGATTTTATTTTATGTTATTTTATTTCATCAAATTTTAAATTTATATTTTATTATTTGAATTTATATTTTAATGCCATATCAACATGGTTTCTCATATGGAATCCCAATCACTGCTGCATCACAAAATTTAGTGGTGTTGGTGAGCAGTTGATAATTCGTACTAAAAAGTTTTACACTAGAAGAATGGGTTAGTAACCTAGTTTGAGCCTATACTTTACTCGAATTCTCACTTTTAGCATGAATTTTTTTATGTGACTTACAAATACATAAACTTTGAGACGTTTATCCGGTTTAACACCACATTAATATTTCTATTAGAATTGACATGTACGTCCTACGTGGCACGTTAATATCGATTGCATGGCAATTGGTTGTTCACATCGCAAAATCACTTGGAGCTTGTTGGCCCAGATTATTAAAATGTCAAATTTGTCCCTCGTTTCTCTTCCATAGTTTAAAATTAAATAAGGGCATGTACGTAAATTAATATCCTTTTTCTTCCTCCTTCAATCCTTTCTTACAAACCCTAGTTTCTCTCCTTTGTCCTTCTCTAACACTCTAGCTAGGAACGAACATCTCATCTAGTTTCTTCGCATCCCTTGAACACTACTCTTGAATCAATCTCTCCAACTCCGAGAATGATGTCGATCACCTTGTAGAGACTAATGGCCTGTTGCTCATGAGCAGATGCCCCAACCCCGCATATACTTCCAATGACTCTTCCAACTTCTCCAATCTTCTCATTTGAGGAATCCTCTCCACCCATCTTGATATAGTTCTTGTTTAACTATTATGATATTGTTGCTTGGGCCAATTTTGTTTCTTGGTTTACATAATAATTAGGCTTATAACTTTCTCTTTGTTAGGATGAATCAATTAAATGTTAAGAGGCTTCACCAATTTGATGATATGATTGGTTGTTTCCTGATATGAAAATCAAACCCTTGGATTCATTCTCTTTCAAGGCTCATTATGAACAATGTTAGAGTTAGATCATTTTTATGCTTAAAAGATTCATATAATCAATCATATACTCTAATAGAGTGAGCTCCAAAAAGATGCATTGAACAGCTTTATGTTAAGTATGTGACTTGGTTATTAATTGAGTCTCCTTAATCTTCTCTTCCGGCTTAAGCCTCAAGTTTCATTGTTGCGCTTAACATAACATTTTGCTATTTGTCACTTGAACGATACCCGATTGACAGATTCTCTAATTCATAATTAGGTTTACCCAAAAAATTTCGAGTATGGATCAGGACCCTCTTTTTTTTTTCTTTTTATGCTTGCGAAAGGGACCTGGTGCCTAGCTAATGTATTGGAGAGAGAGAGAGAGGGAGGGAGGGGAGAGAGAGGAGGATTTGCAAAGGAGGAATGGAGGAGGAAAAAGGAGGATAGTAATTTGCATACAGATCATTGTTTTATTTCAAATTGGTGAAGAGAAATAAGGGGTAAATTTGTCATTTTAACAAGCCAGGCCCACTAACACCAAGTGGATTTGCCACATGAGCTACCATTTGCCACGCAATTGATATTAACTTGTCACATAGGATGTACATGTTAATTCTAAAGGAAATTTTAATGCGGTGTTAAACGGCACAGACATATCAAAGTTTATGCATTTGAGGTTACGCGAAAAAATTCGCACTGAAAATAAGAATTCAAGTATGAACTTTATTAGGTTATTTAACAGTAGAAGAATTAATAACTGGTGGACTAACCATCGATGGTGATGACACAAGATTAGATGAAGGAAGAATAAATGTAGAGGTGGTCTGTAAATTTGTAGGAGTCATGGGGGAAAGTGGAGCCAATGGAAGACCTACTGGAGGGGGACTACATGTTGTAGAACTAGATTAATTTAATGCAAAAGAAAAGATTAATTCATCAAAGAGTATTGTCTTAACAACAAAAATGCGATCACAATGGGGATATGAAATAGCAATAACCGTAGTTGTTAAATGGAAGCCTTAAGAAAACACATTGATGCGATTGAAATTCTAATTTATGAATAGCATAAGGACATGAGTAAAACAAAGACATCTAAAAATACAAAAGATATAATCGGAGGAGCACCATGTAAGACTTGACAAGGAAAAATAAATTTGAGGGAATTAGTGGGAAGATGATTTATCATGAGAATGACAGTCTCAAAGTAGTAGTCCCAGAACTTAAGATGGCAAATGGAAATAGTCTAGAAGAGAAAAATATGTACATTTATATTTATGTTTCCTTTTATAGGATTCGTTTTGATGGCATGTGTGGGAACAAGATATTTGATGTATGATTCCATGTTTCTAAAACTCTTTTTAAAATCAATGGATATAAATTCTTTGGTACCATCAAACTAGAGGGCCTTAATTTTTCCAATCAAGTAGATTCTCAACTTGAATTTAGAATGCAAAGAAAACTTTATGGGCATCATTTCATGAGTTCATGACAAAAACCATAAGAATTACTATAGTTTCAAGAAAATATGCGTAACATTTGATAAGGTCACCTGCACATATGCATTGCACTTGGACTTACTGGATTTATGGGATTGTGGGCTGTTTATGGTCCTAGGGAGAATAAACTCCTCGTTATAAAAATGAACATAATATGAATGTCCACTATGAGATAGTCATGGTGCTTGGACCATAAATGTTAGTATAAATTAAAAGAAACATTACTTTTATTCAATGTAGATGGAAAATGGAATTGGAATATCTAGCCAAGTTGACATGATGCATAAATTTGATGATCCACATGTTGATGCCATAGACCAATTAAGGAAATGGTTCTTAGTAAGACACAAGGAATAGAAACACCCTTGATTATGGATTGTAGGTAGTACAACTCACTTTTAAGCAATTTTGAAAAGAGTTGAATTAGAGAGATGAAAGCAAAATTTTAAGAACATGATGAATAAAAAGAAAATTGTTTAAGACAAAGAATTGTGATGGCATGATGCGGGAAGTGGAGTCAAATGAGGTCACCAGAAAAACTCGAACTGCCATTAATTAAGATTTGGTTTGGGCTGGATAAATCTTCACAAATATTGAGATTAGAGAGAAATCTGTCGCGTTGTCGATGTACCAATCCATGATTTGTATAATGGATGAATCGTCTCCTAAGATCATGTGTACGTATGGGAGTTGAAAATTATGAGGTAAGTTGATAAGAAGGTCCAAAAGTTGTTGGCTTGAAACCTTCCGGTCCTATAGTTGTTGAAGGTCTAATCCTCTATTTACAATAATAATGCCAAGGAAATGGGGTTGGGGTTCATGAAGGAGGCACATAGCCATCTACAGTAGGCTTTGAAATGAGAGAGAATTTAAGTAGGGAGAATTTCATTGCTAACTCAACTGATTGTACCCATGCCCGATATTATATCTTCTTCTTTCTCTAGAAAAATTAGGGATTTCTCCCCCAAGCATGAACATAACCAAGACGGTGGACACCGATGGAGTGATCAGCTTCACCGTGACCAGCTCTAAAATCATTTATACCCTCAACACCACCAAGACCACATCCTCCTCTAGCTATCATCATGTTGGTTTGTGGTTGTGGTGCATTTAGGAGAGTCAAGAGAGAGAAGCCGAGTCCCTTGTAGCTTGAAAACCTTTGAGTACATCCTGCTATAGAAGAAGAGTCAGGAAACTATCCATAGATATCGAATTAGTAGATGGTGCAAGAGTTAGAATAAGGGGCTCCTATTCCTCACCAAGGATATATAGGATTTAGGATTTAATGACTAATGTCTATAGTTTCCTAAGGTTCTTAGCTAGTTGTCCAATCTCCTTGAGGTAACCTATCATGAAAAAAAATAAGCTTTTTGGAGCTTAGGCCAATACTATTCGAGAAAGTCAAACTATGAGAATGTTTTGGAACAAAAAAAAATCATCTTAGCTTACCTAGACTTCATGTGCAGATGATAACCAATCCTCAATTGAATAGGATAAAATAAGAGGATTACAATTTTTCATGCTCTGATACCATAAAGGGAAATGATTTACAAAGGAAGAAGCTCAACCTTCATGTTGGTGTGAGCATTGTTAATAAGTGATTGTTAACAATATATATATATATATATATATATAACTAACAAGTAGATCATGTCTTGATCATAGTTTTCAAAACCGAACCGGACCAGGAACCGGTCAAAGCATGGGTTCTCGAGTTCTAGGTCTAACCGGAGTTCAATGGGTCGAACCGGGTTTTTATAAATAATATTATAATAATGATAATAATATGAAACTAATAATGAAGAAGGTAAAATATTATATTGTAGACATTAATTTAAATTTTCAAGTTCAAACCTAGTAATTATAATATAATAAGTTCAACAAAGAAACATAAATTTAAGTCCAAAATAAAATATATCCATCATCCAAATTCAAATTCACTTGTTGTTGTCGTATCCAAGTTACTTGAATTTCTTAATTGCTAAACATACTTCTTGAATGCTCAAGGCTTAAGCTAATGGACTTCCCAGTAATTGTCCCTATTATCCGTGTTACCTTTTCCTGGCAGTAAAGGGTCGTTCTTCCCAGTAATTAATTGAAGCCCCATAAGCCACTCCCATTGATCAGAATCATAGCCTAAAAACATAAAAACACCACTCCCATCGATCAGAATCATAGCCCAAAAACATAAAAACAACATGAGATGAAAGTTGTAGCAAACTCAAATCAGAGGAAGAAACGTTGAAAAATTCGTTCAACAGATAACAATATAGTACTAACTAAGCATCAAGGCAAGACAAAACATGATAAGTTTATCAATGCACGGTAGTGTAGCAGCACCACCAGTCGACACACGGCGACAACAGACCAGCAACGGACAATAGAAGCAACAATCATCCGACGCCACAGCAGCACCGGTCGCTTGACACTGCAGTAGTAGATTGTTACGATTCAAATTAAAGAAGTAGAGGAATTGGAAAGAAGAAGAAGAATGAGGATTGAGGAGGAGAAGAATCGCAAAGAAATCAGTGGGAAAAAGGATAATTCATTTCATCATTCATCGATCAAAAACCTTCCGTGCTCTGTTACAATATTAATACTGACTGGTTTACTGCAGAATAGAGCTCTTACTATCTAGTCCCTTATCTCCCTATCCATTAAAAACAAGTCCATTCCACTTTTCTCCCTATTTACACATTAACCCTCCAACTAAAAAGCTCATAACATTTCTCCCCCCTTAAAGACAACCTTGTCCTCAAGGTTTGAATGAGCAGTCAAGTGACAGATGGAATCAACTTCTCAGCATTTTTCATGTCCCATGTCATTGGTCTAGAACACCCCCATTTTGTACTCCCAGATGTGGCCAATTTAAACCTGAAACCTCGATATCTTCCGAGTGAACAACGAACCTTGAGTAGGCCCCAATTCCTCACCACCACAGCATTGTTCAAACTACTTCCAGGGCCTAACTTGCCATCTAAACCATCACCAACTTGTCGTGCAAGACCATCCTCTATGGTTGTTGTTGGGAAGCCCATCAAGTGGTTGTTGTAAAGAGCCTATACACATTCAAAAGCATCGGTAATTTGTTTTTGAGCACTGCTGCCATAGATTTGGGAAAAGTAATACTCCACCAATGCCATCAGGAATCGGGGGTCCAAAAACACCACAATTGACATACCCAAACTACAATTTTCCCAGTGGTCATCAAGCTTGCTCCTCATCTTCACAGCCAAAGAACTGATAAATTCATTTGAACTCTCACACCATGAAATCAACTTCAAGGGAATGCCACTTAACAAAGGAAAGAATATATTTGCTGTGAGGTACTTGCATAGAGAAAAATCAATTAGGATATCTCCGAAGACATTTAGGAAGCCAGTAACGAAACAAACTTTCTTCCACTATGAATCAGAGGGTCTGAATTCACGCAGAAGAGGAATTGCTCCCTTGTACACCAAGCTTGTTTCGAGCATTCTTAAAGTCGAGTCCCATCTCAGTCTGTTGTTAAGAGATGAGCACTTTGGGCACTCAATGTTCTCTTGTTGTGCCATCTGCTTGAATTTATATAGCATCATTTTCAAGCTCTTGACATACTGAATGCTTTCTCGGACCTTAGGAATCACCTCACGTAGAACTTCCATGAATTCCTTAATTATTTTCCAGGAAACTTGCTCAGCAATGACAATACTGAATATTTGAGGCCTATAGATGAAGCATCTGATAGATTAGCATTCTCAGAATTATAGGGTCTCACCATCACAATAGCTTGTTTTCCATCTTGACAAGGAACTTTTATAATTCCCAGGATAATTAGGAATTTCTTTACCTTCTTTCTCCTCCCACTCCACGCCTCCCTTCTTACCACAATTATTGTGACATAGGCAACAATAGCAAACACAGGTGTAGTTGCAATGGAAAATATGAAAAGACGACCCCTGGATAGCATCGATTCCTTCACTTTATATCTTTTACTGCATGCTATAAATGCGCCCTGGCAAGCTCCACCCTTGCTTAGGCTTCCAACATAGATATCCACATTTCCTTTACCATTGAATACTGCAGTGACTCCACCACCATATTCACCATAAGCAAATGTTCTGTTACCATCATCAACAGCCAAGGAACAACCATGTTTCAGTTGAAATCTTGCAAACTTAGGTGAGAATGTAAGGTCTCCATCCATGTCAAACAAACTATTGGTCACAACAACTCTCTTCTTCATTGAGCAAGAGGATAGCAATTGACCCAGATAAGTCATGTCACTACATTGATGTACAAAGAAATGATTCCCAAGACAAACCTAGTTGAACATGTGTCTAGCCTCTCTGCTTGTAGAAATGAATTCTTCATTAACATTTAAGCCTTCATTAACGAGTGGAAGCTCGTACTCCTTGTCAGACCCATTATTCCCATATTCCTCACTAGAGTAATCAATTTCGGGCTCACTTTGGGGAAAAACTGTCAATGTCAAGATTTGCTCATCTTTCTAGCTTTCGCTGTTAGAATTGCAGTCAGAATCATTCAATATAGTAAGGTTAAGGGCAGTGTCCATCATTCCCGGCACAGTGATTGTGGCAATTCAATAAACTGAATTGAGCATATGCTTAAAAGGGTCGGGGTCACCGAGAAAAGCTCCCATTTCCTTCCCAACAACCTTGAAGGCTCTCAAAACTCCCTCCCATGGGCTATCAGGTAGCTCTTTCCCTTCCAAAACATAGTCCTTACATGCTTCAGTTATGAGTTTTATGACTTCACCAATTGCTAGATTAAGAACCCTAATGGCCTTCCCATAATAGGCCTCACTCCACATCCCTCCAATCAATACCTGACTCTACAGAAAAGCCAACTCTTCTAACCGAGCCGTAAGACTTTGAGCCCCCATTCTTCCTCTCTTTAGTCCATCCTTCTATCCAATATAGCCACAAGAGTGGAAGTGAGATCAAAGTAAAAATCTACATAGAGGTCTGTGATGATTATAAATCAAACATGAAGTGTTGGCCTTAACAGATACATCAGGACCTCCGGGATAAAAAAAATTGGCACTTTCTTCTCACTGGCATCAGTGGCTTTCTTATCAATACCATAAAAATTGGCTGAAACAATAATCTGATTTATAGTGAGCACGATATTCAAATCAACAATCGCTTCATTAGCTCTATAACCTTTCTGGTAAGAAAAGACAACAATTCTAGCAGTTCTCTGAATCTCATTGGCATTAGATACAACATCTTGAAGCAATTCATTCCCAAGATTCTCATTGTAGATCTTGTTGAAATTTTTGTGCTGCTCAGCCCTACTCATAAATCTTGCCAAGGGTTTTTCAATCTTGACCTTTGTTTCATCGAGCTCGTCACAAACTTGGTCATCCTTATTTCCCATGTTGGTGTAGCACGCTTCCAAATTAATGTCTTCTTGGGCTTCAGTAGCAACCTCTATATGCTTCTCAAAAGAGGTCTCACTTTGGTTCAACGAGGTAGCATTAACTGGAAGAGAAAATTGATCAATTTTGGAAAAAGGAGGCTGTTGAGGGCAATTTTCATCTTGGGCATCAGCATGGTAGTCGAGATTGTTCTTTTCTCCACATTCCCTGTCCTGGTGATTAATCCTAACATATTCCTTTTCACAGGATTCCTGTGGATCCTTTTCAAGAGGGAATCGAGATGAGGTTTCTAGGAACAAAATCAACTCATACAATTTAACCAATGCATATGCCTCAACAAGGGTTTGAGGTTTAAAATTGCTAACTCGATTCAGTATTTCAGCCCTTAAGCCACCCAAAAATATACTCACAGCAAGCTCCTCCTCCAACCAACCATCATTGAGCAACAAAGTAAACGGTTCAAGGTACTCTTGGAGTGTACCTAGTTGAGATTGTTCCTTAAGCTCTGCAATAGCCTCTCGAACTTGATCGTAGTGTGTTCGGAGGTTATTGAACTGCTCATGGAAATACCTGAAGTTGCAGACGTGATCTTCCATTGTTGAAGGTCAACCAATAAGAATTTGCCCTAACATAACAAATCCGAGGATGGAAAGGCTGTGATACCAATTGTTACAATTCAAATTGAAGTAGTAGAGGAATTGGAAAGAAGAAGAAGAATGAGGATTGAGGAGGAGAAGAATCGCAGAGAAATCAATGGGAAGAAAGAGAATTCATTTCATCATTCATCAACCAAAAACCTCCTGTGCTCTGTTCCAGTATTAATACTGACTGGTTTACTGTAGAATAGAACTCTTACTATCTAATCCCTCATCTCCCTATCCATTACAAACAAGTCCATTCCACTTTTCTCCCTATTTACACATTAACCCTCCAACTAAAAAGCTCATAACACAACTGCAATTGGTCCCCTCTGCGACGGCAACACCAACAGTCGATCCACGTGGCGGCAACAGCAGCAGTCGTTCAGCGCGGGAGCAGCAGCGGTCGTAGATGCAACCAGCAGCAGCACAACAACAGAGAGAGATAGGAGTTTTCTTCTTGGCGGCTTGCTTCATTCATTGATTTTTTAGGGTTCCCTTGGCAGCTTACTACAACAACCGCTTCTTTTAGTTTTTATTTTTACCTTTTTGGCATTTTATTTTAAAATTTTCTCCACTGACCAGTTTTCTCACCGGCTCTGATGGGTTTAGTGAAAACCTGGTTAGGCCGGCCGATCTGCAAGGTCCAACCCGATTTCAATTGCAAATGGGTTAATTAACAAAATCGGACTAGACTGATGCCCGGTTCCAGGTCCGACCGGTCCAATTGGCCGGTCCGGTCTAGTTCGATTTTAAAAACTATGGTCTTGATACATGTAACAGAAAGCTACCTAGTCTATTGTCACTATATTCTATAATCCTTTAGTGGTATATAATTTGTTACTAGAAAGATTTTATTTTGATAGTTATAATTAGCGGAGTAGAAAATGTAATGTGCTTCCATAGATATAGCTGGGGAGTCAAATTCCCTCCTATGTGATTAGATTCCTTCATTTCAGAATAAAATACCTCTTAACAAATAATAAAGAGGGAATTTGTTATTCAAACTCTTTTCCTGATCATATTTTATGTAAATAAAATAGGTTTGGTTAAACAACTTTTCTGTTAATCAATGGGGCTTTAATAAGCCCATTAATTAAAACAAGGAATTACAATGCACATAGTTGAGGTATAGATACCCTACAATGTTAACAGAAAGCCATGATTAAAGCTCCAAATGAAAAGCTGCAAGTCTCTGAACACCTAATGGTTGATTGAGCACTTCATTCGCAAGTTAATCCGCCTATTAATTTCCTTCTTGAAACATATGCTTCACTAAAGTGAGCCACATCTCAAAAAGGTTACGAATATCCTGAACAAGTCCCTGGTAGAATTGTTAGTCGGGCTAGTTTGGCCCTAAATAGACCCAGGTCGTCTCGATCAAAATTGGAACCGACCCAGATTGATTGAGGCCCAAAACCGATTCGAAGGACTAATGGCCCATGCTAGTTACGGTTGGGTCAAGAATTGCGAACTGTTGAATGGGAACTGGCCCGGAGCCATGAACAAACGAAATCTAACAAAAAATTAACCCAATGGAAATTTAACCAGGTAGGCTCCTCTCCATCTGCACATGGCTGCCATGTGGACAACACTCTCCCCATGCATGCTCCATTTAATCTTCGAAAAACTCTCCTTCTGCATACTGCCATTTATTAATTCAATTTTAATAGAGGAAGCATTAGTGGTTGGAGTTAATTGTGGGTGACCATCCCGAAAATCTCATCTTTATCATGTATGTATAATCTAAGCAGTGATAGGTGGGGATTGTTTTTCATATTTGTGGGATGACAGCAATTTCAAGAGAAATAGTGGAAGGCAAAAGATTACTCAGATTAACATCTAATCCAAAACATTATGTTACAAATATGTAATTGGGGTCCTTAACATTTTTTCCTTTGTTCGACATGGTTTGCTAATTTTAACCTTAATGAATAAAATTCATGATAGAATTTTTATTCAATTCGAATGTGAATTAATTGGTTTTCATTAAACTATATGTAGTAGGGAAAAATTGAATAAAGTGATAAGTAATATAATAAGGTGCATATTAACCTTGCATGCTAGTTTGGATGTGAAACTTTTATGCAAATTTAAAAATTTATTCTTGTAATTAAAAGAACCTTCAAATTTTCTACTTTTTTCGCTGAATCTCAAATTTCTCTACTAACTTTGTTGCAAGGAGAAAGAGAGGAAAACCTTTTTTTCTAATATTTTTTAATCATAAATAGGAACATAAAAATAATTAATGAAGGGGGCATTTGCCTTAACTGCTTTCTACCTAAAACGGGACAAACCTTCCCCGTCTAAACTATTCTATAGCTCCAACCATCTCTTCTTTTAGTGTTGGAAAACTCCCCCTCTCCATATCATTTGCTACTTCAATTTTTATTTTTTTAATTAAATTCTTTTAAATTTATTACTTTAATTTCTATTTATAATTTACATATTTACTATTGCCCTGTATGATAATGAATAACAATAAATGTGAAAATTAACATGAGCCGTTCTCCACTCCACACATCAACCATTAATAAAAGAAAATTTTCTAAAAAATATATCAAATTCTTAAAAATCTAAAAAAAATCTAAAAATACCTAAAAATAAAAATATATATAATATAAAAAGACCAAAATATTTTAAGGAAATGAACCAGCTAGTTTGGCCCAAACTAAATCAAAACAAGCCTAACGATCCATCAGTTCCAGGTCAGTTCAAGAGGTCATGAATTGCCAAGTCAGGCTTGGCTCACCTGACTCTTGCACCTACTTGCATCAGCCCAGAACTGACCCGAACCAAACTAGTTAATGTCTCTAGTCTCCAATTCCATCCTAGATCATTGTGCCCTCAAGAATCGTACATGCTACAACCTCGAAATCCACTTCAAGTATAATATTCCTCACCCCCATCCCCATGCCAACTCAAGCCCCGTCTTCATCGCTCATAACTCCACTACTATACTGATGATACACCAATATTCTGCATAAATCACCATTTCATATTCCCTCATCCCTCCATATAATTTTGTCTTCTCCTGCCAGCTCGAGATTCCCTTTGGATGAGCTATATATATTCAATTTCATCCATCCCCTCTATAGTTTTTCCCATCATACCAGTCTCCATCCTCTGTTGACTTCACAATTTGTAGTATTAATAATTTGGCTTCATTCACTAAAGGAGGAAGCCACCCTCCTTAACAATTTCACTCTATTTATTAGCCACCTAAAATTGGGATTGTGAATACAAAGATTCCAACGTTTCCATATTAGCCAACACAAGTGTTGCATAATTAAGGGTAGTGCACGTAGGCATACGTATCGCAGACAAGTAATTCAAAATGAGTAGAGTAACATTCCCATGAGAACTCTCCTACTAATCACTAAAATTAGCATAACTAATCTAAGCCAAGTAAATGGAATAAACTAAGTAGAATGCAAATACATAGAAAGAAATAATGTGAGCAGATAGAAATCAATCGATTAAAAAGCTCCTAAGGTTCACAATTTTCCCAGTCCTAGTCTTAAGCAAGAATCCCTCTTTCACACAATTAATCCTGTCATGTTATTAATCTAGGGTTCTAGGGTTTCTCCACTACCATCGTACACACCTCCCAATATCATAAGAATGTACCCAAGCAGAAGACACTAATCCACTCTATCTCTAGGCCATTAATGTTGAAAGGCCAAATTAAACCAACCCTAAATGGCTATCTAGGGTGCTCACCATCTCCTGATGTGCTTGCACGAATAACCTCACCTCTTGGCATAAGTTAACCTAGATTATGCAATTTCTAGCATGACTTCGATTCCCTCTCCCAAGGCTCGTCTCTATCTTAAGTTCGATCTTATGGGTGATTGGACCAAGAGAAAGCATGAAGAATGAAATTTGCATAAATAATACCTAGGAGGCGTACCTCGATAGAAGAATAGTATGTATGGAAGAAGAACTTTACTTAAAACATTGAAAAGGTTCCATTGATCCCCCTAGGAATCTAGGGGTTTAGTTCAACATACTAGAATGAAATACAAGAGTTAGAAGAGAAGACAACAATATGAAAATAAGAAGAAAATGGATAGAAAGAACTTTGCTTGGTAAAGTTGAATCTCTCAATCCCGACTTTACGATTTGTTAATGCAGTCCCTCTTCTTGTATTCCTTGATTGTTGCCCTTCTTCTTCTCTTCAACTATATGTCTGTATCCATTCACTTGTAAGGGGTACACTACTATACATAGAGCAATTATACTTTCTCTAACCTTGGTTTGATCAGTGTGGAATAGAGAGTTGTGGGCCTCAGCAAACTTTCTCAGCAAACCACGGTCTATGGACCGCGGTTTACTGAGTTGTGCTCTGCGCGCAATTCCTTTCTTCTACCATAACTTCCTCGTTTCATCTCCGATTTGTCATCCGTTTGATGCATTGGAATCGTGACTCAACAACCTTTTCGATGATATGTTTATATGTCATATTTATCATATATTTATCATGAGGAGAATATGATAAAATTCCTTGTGAATTTGCTACATGGAAAGGAGAATCATCGAACGAGCTATGTCTTCATCTTTCCACATATCTCCTTTCTGTTCCCTACACATCAAACACTTCTTGGCAGTATCTTTTCTTTATTTCTAAAATTCTCAAACACATCATTTGGCTCTCGACACAAAATGATATGCAATTAATCACAAAATGCATGGAAAGTTGTCTAAGATACGACTATCTACGTTGGGAATGGGTGCACAACTTATACAAATCACAGTGTCAACACACCCCCAAACCTAAACTTTTACTCATCCTGGGCAAAAATCAAGAATATGCAATCAAAAGCATTAAACCAAGTCGGTCCCAAAACGTTCTCATGAATGGCTTCTTACTCGTCATACAATCTTCACTTCAAATGCTTCTACTTAGGATGTTAAATTTTCATAACCATTCAGCCCTTACCTATGCGGTGTTAGTGTGAAACACTCTTAACATAGTTCAAGCACCCAATCAATGGTTAAGTTGGTCAAGCAAACAATCTTACTCGAACACTTTCCTCGAGATTGCCCTTGACAATTTCAGTCGTTTCTTTTAACTTTATTCTTTATCTGGTGGTGCACAACTTTGGGTGTCGTGTCCAAGAGTTAAGCTTGTGTAGTGAGAAATCGACCAATGGCTCCCGTCCCAGTTGGTCCAAGGCATTAGTGTTTGAGATACCCCTTCGAATCTATCCTCGAGCTTCAACTAATGGACTATTTCCACTACAATCACATGCCGGGCCGTATTGCGTATGCTTTTTGCACTAAATTCCTCTCAAGCCTGTACAACGGTACTCAGAGCCTTGGCACATCTTTTTATTAAGCTCATAACAATGCACTTCATACGACTTTTCACTTTTTTGAAAATTCTTTTTTTTTTCTTTTCTGTATTGCCCTTTAGTAGGATATCTAGTTTCATGTTGTTATCCATTCTCATGCAAACCATACAACCAAGCAACTTCAAGGGAGCTATCCCCAGAAGTGTCGTGAAAATAATGGGGTTTGGGCATCCTGGTAACTTTCTAAAAACATGTCCAAAGGTTGTTGCAATCTCAATTTCAATCATGTTCTGAATTTTCAGCTATTAATAGTCATAATGGAACAAGAACCAACCGGTTTTTCAAAAAATTTTCTGTATTTTTTTAATACGTAAGAGCAAATCACACCATGCAACCTAGAATTACGTATTATGCAACTACTATCTAAATGCAAACCTATTCCTAAAGCATAAATCAAAGTGCATGAGACAACCAACAACTAAACAGAGAATGTAAACAAGTAAGGCATATGTTTGCACGCCAAACCTAAACAAAACGTTGTCCTCAATGTGAAATAAGAGTAGGAGAGGAATATTGCCTTGTTAGATCGAGGCTCATTCTTTGGAGGAGCCGTTCCCTTCCCCCTCTTCAGCATCTTGATCACTTGTGGAAGGTGGGGATGGGTACTGTTCCACGGGGATTTCAAGCTTGTCGGCGATTTGTTCTTAGTTCCTTGCTTGAGTGCTGCAGAATTTGGCAAGGATTCAAGCCCACTTCTTCTGCTTCTTCTCCATTCTTTGATTGTGTCATGCTTCTCTCATGATGACTTGTCGTAAGTCACTCATATCCTCCTCGGGATCTTGCACGGGTTGTGGATCTTCTTGTGACTCTTGTCGTGGTGCCAGTGGTGTTAGTCTATCCTTTTTCATCATTTGTCTTGCGATTGAAGCTTTGATAGGATTTTTTGGCTTGAACATATAGGCACTTGTGTCAATCGGCACCCGAACTCTTCGGCACAACTCCACAATGATCGAGGGATACCAAAAACTCCTCTCTCTATCCTTAAAGCACAAGGTAATGTTATTGAAAATGAGTTATGCAACATCAAATTTTCTATGTGCGAGGATACAGTAAAGTGCAAAAATACATTCTTTCCTCACTAATGTTAAACTAGTACATGGAAAGACCCCGAGAACACACAAAATGCAACCACACTCTAGCCCTATAGTTCAAGTCTTCTCATTTTGTCACAAGGGCTACATCGGTTCTAGTTTCCCAATTTGCTCCCGGTTTCCCTATGACTTAAAGAATTTCGTCTTCATTGAGACCTTTCTTCATTACTCCAAATGAATTACATCTTTGTGGCCATAACATTCCTAATGGCCTCAATGGAGAATGGAATACGAGTTTTTCTTAAGAACACCCCACCCAAGTTTTCCTCATGCAAATTAGCATAGAACTCATGAACAATGTTCTTGAAAGCCGGGTTTGGTCGTTTACAAAATGTTTCCCATCCAAGAGTCACCATGTCCCTATGAAATTCTAGCATGAGCCTAGCATCATCCCACATAAAACCCCTTTCCGGGATAGCATTCTTGTTCTTAAATTGGTGTTCAAATAGTTCTTCACATTCCTAGAAGCAAATCTATTCGGATCATAACCATGTGATGAAAATGATGATACATGTCCTCTGGTTTTCCTAGGAGCCATGAATTCATAATGAAGAATCAACAAGAAAAGCAAGAAGAGGGTTTAGAATGATGTCACCAGTTAGGAAATCGAATTATCGTCGATCTCTGGGCTTCCCTTGGTCAGGATTGGCTTGTTGTTGGTCTTGGAGTTCTTGGAAGACAAGGATGTTGCTGCACTTTCTAAAGAGCGAGAGTGGGAGGTTGGAGAGCTTCTATCTCTTCAATGGAGGCAAGGAGGCAAGAATGTGGAGTGGGGGCTGCAAACCTAGCAGAAAATGTCTTTGAATACCCAAAATTCCGAGCCTTGGAAACCAAAGCTCGGTTTTGGCTTGATGAACCTCAATCTAGAAGCTCGGTTTGCTGTTCGACTGCAATGGACCGCGGTCTACTAAACCGGGTCGATGTTGCTCTCAGTGGACCACGGTCTACTGAGGTGTTTTGTTGGTTTTTAATTTTCTGCATCTCGGTCCATGTTTCCTAAATGCAATAAAACCTAATTAAAAGAAAATAATGCTCGTAAACTAAAATACATAAAACAACTAAAGAGGACATGATAACTTATTCTGATCTTGAGTTACATCTCAAGGAGTGCCAAGTTTAAAGTCCTGGGCCCAACTTCGTGGTGCATCAGTTGTCTGAATATGGGTCCTCTTCTGTAGAGGAGTCCCCAAGGTAGAGCTTGATTCGTTGGGCATTCACCTTGAACTTGTTCCGTGTCCATTCATTCATTAATTCTACCGCACTATAAGGAAACACCCGTACCACTCAGAAAGGATCGGACCATTTTGACTTGAGTTTTCCTAGAAAGAGCATCAATCGACAGTTATATAAAAGGACCAATTAACCGGGTTTAAAGTCTCTTACCAGTATTCTCTTATCATGCCACTTCTTTACCCTCTCCTTGTAAATTCTTGAATTTTCATAGGATCGGTGTCAGAGTTCGTCAAGTTCTTGAAGTTGAATGAGTCTCCGTTCTCCGGCAGCTCGTAGATCAAAATTGAGCTTCTTAAGAGCCCAATATGCTTTATGCTCCAGCTCTAGCAGTAAGTGACAGGCTTTGCCAAAAACAAGGTGGTACGGTGTTGTGTTGATCGGGGTCTTGAATGTCGTTCTGTATGCCCAAAGAGCATCATCGAGTTCGTGAGCCCAATCGTTTCATGAAGTGTTCACTGTTTTTTTCAAAATCTTCTTAATATCTCTTTTGACACTTTAGCTTGACCATTGGTTTGTGGATGATATGCGAGGGCCACACAGTGTTTCACTCCGTACTTGAACAGGAGAGCTTCAAATTATTTGTTGCAGAAGTGAGAACTTTCGTCACTTATTATAGCTCTTGGAGTTTTCGAACCTTGTGAAGATATGTTTCCTCAAAAATCTCAAGACTACATTAGCATTATTGGTGGGGGAAACAACGGCTTCTACCCACTTAGAAGCATAATCAACTGCTAACAAGATATATCAATTACTGAGAGATGAAGGAAAGGGACCCATGAAATCAATTCCCCACACATCAAACAATTCTACCTCATGTATGTTATTCAAGGGCATCTCATGCCTTTTTGAGATATCACCGGTCCTTCGGCATCGCTCACCACTAGATGCAAAAGCATGAGCATCTTGAATAATGTGGGCCAATAAAATCCCGATTGAAGGATTTTCATTGTCGTCTTTTGTCCACCATGGTGTCCACCATAAAGAGAGTCATGGCATCCCTTCAAAATTTCTCTTTGTTCTTCGAGAATGCATCACCTCAGCATGTGGTCTGCACATATCCTAAACAAAAAAGGCTCATCCCAAACATACCTCCGGGCCTCGTGTAGAAATTTCTTTCTTTATTGTGCATTAAACTCAAGAGGAATGTGGTTGGAGACCAGATAATTCACAAAATTGGCATACTAAGGAGTATGAGACATGTATAGCACAAATTCATTGGGAAAAGATTCGTTAATTACCCCCTCTTCTTGGATTGCTTCATTATTAAGTCGCAAAAGATGGTTTGCTACTTGATTCTCGGAACCCTTCTTCTCTCAAATTTCTAAGTGAAATTCTTGGAGGAGTAGCACCCATCGGATGAGCCTCTACTTGGCATCCTTCTTTGCAATCAAATATTTGATTGCTGCATGATCTGTAAAAACCACAACTTTAGTTCCAATGAGATATGGTCGAAATTTATCAAAAGCATAAACTACCGCTAAAAGCTCTTTTTCCGCGGTAGTGTAGTTCACTTGGGCATCATCTAAGGTATGACTTGCATAATAAATGGGGTGGAAGATCCTATCTTTCCGTTGTCCAAGAGCAGCCCCTATTGCATAGTCACTGACATCACACATTAGTTCAAATGGAAGAGACAAATCAGGGGAAATGAGAATAGGTGCAGTGACTAATCTGGTCTTTAATTCATTGAAAGCATGCAAACATGTTTCACCAAAGTTAAATGGAGCATCCTTTTCAGGCAGATTGCGAAGAGGCTTAGCTATTTTTGAAAAATCTTTGATGAACCTCCTATAGAATCCAGTATGTCCCAAAAAACTTCTTACTCCCTTGATTGAAGTTGGAGATGGCAGTTTCTCAACAATCTCAACTTTGGCACTATCCACCTCCATTCCAAGCTTTGAAATCTTGTGATCTAAAATGATTCTTTCCTTGACCATGAAATGACATTTCTCCCAATCAAGAACAAGGTTAGTGTCTTCACAACGCTTCAAAACAAGGTCAAGGTTTTCTAAATATTGATAAAATGTTTCACCAAATACCAAAAAATCATCCATGAAGACCTTTATGCATTTTTCAATCAAATCAGAAAATATGGCCATCATGCAACATTGAAAAGTAGTCGATGCATTGCATAATCCAAATGGTATACGTCTAAATGCAAAGTTCCATACGGGCAGGTGAAAGTCGTCTTTTCTTGATCACAAGTGCTATAGCAATCTGATTATAACCAGAATACCCATCAAGAAAACAGAAGAATTCCTTACCGGTTAGGCGATCAAGCATTTGATCAATGAAAGGAAGAGGAAAGTGATCCTTATGAGTCACCTTGTTAAACTTCCTATAGTCCATACATACTCTCCATCAGGTCACCATTCTTGTGGGATTGAGCTCATTTCGTTCATTTTTTACCATTGTCATACCACCTTTCTTTGGCACGCATTGGATTGGACTTACCCATTTGCGGTCGGAAATAGGGAAAATCATTCCCGCATCGAGCCACTTGATGATCTCCTTTTTCATCACCTCTTTCATCACAGGATTTAGCCTTCTTTGTCCATTGATTAACTCCTTGTAATTTTCTTCCAAGATAATCTTGTGCATGCATAGGGATGGGTTTATCCCACGAATGTCGGTGATAGTCCACCCTATAGCCTTTTTATATTCCCGAAGAATACGAAGGGGTTTCTCTTCTTGCACGTTAGTTAAATCAGAAGAAATGATAATCGGAAGAGCAGAAGAAGGACCAAGAAAAATATACTTGAGGTGGCTAGGAAGAGGTTTCAATTCTAGTTTCGGTGGCTTCTTGATAGAGGGTTTGAGAGTTGATGAAAATGGCTCCAAGTGCTCAAAGTGATTGAGGTCCCTGGGAATTGAGAGTGATGACTCAAGTGCTTGACTTGTACCATTCTCATTGACTAATCTTCCTTGTAGAGCTGCTTCCAGTACATCGTCAGGTTGACTCTCCTTGAAAACTTCGTTTGTCACCTCATTTATGATATCAATAGAAAAACACTCATTAGATTCATTCGGGAATTTCATGGATCTATAAACATTAGATGTAACCTCTTGATCATTCACTCTCATGGTGAGTTCTCCTTTTTGCACATCTATCAATGCCTGACAGGTTGCTGAAAATGGTCTTCCAAGAATGATAGACATATTGAGATCCTTAGCATAATCAAGCACCACAAAGTCAACCAGAAATATGAATTTATCAAATTTAACAAGAACATCTTCAATAATCCCATGAGAATAAGCAAGTGAACGATCAGCTAATTGAAGAGTTACCGATGTTGGTTTCACTTCTCCCAAGCCTAGTTTCATAAAAACAGAGTATGGCATCAAGTTTATACTAGCACCAAGATCACATAATGCCTTCCCTCAAAATCCTTTCCAATCGTGCAAGGGATAGTGAAACTACTTGGATCCTTCAGCTTTTGAGGTAACTCACGTTGCAAGATCACACTATACTCTTCAGTCAAAGCAACTGTTTCATAGTCACCAAGCCTACGCTTTCTTGAGATGATTTCTTTCATGAATTTGACGTGACTCGGCATCTGCTCCAAAGCTTCAACAAAAGGAATATTAATATTTAATTTCTTAAAAACTTCTAAGAACTTATGAAATTGATGTTTGGTTTTCTCCTTTTATGCCCTTTGTGGGAAAGGAAGAGGTGGATAGTTCCGAATTGGCTTCGATGTGTTGCCCCTAGCTCCATTAGTCTGAGGAGGTTCAATGTTGCTGTCTTGAAGTGCTTCAACTGGGGGGGTCATTGCTGACTCCTTCTTGGACCGTGGCTGTGGACCGCAATCTAGCCTCATCTCTTTTGTTCACTATCTCCTTCCCGCTCCTTAGGGTGATGGCTTTGACTTGGTCATTCCCTTGATCCCGGGAATTGATCTTCGTATCGCTCGAGAGTGCTCCATTCGGTTGGGAGTTGATCACTTGAGCCAATTGCCCAATTTGAGTCTCCACATTATGCATCTATGATTACAACACAACAATTTGATTAGAATTTGATTGCACAGTAGCATGTGTCTCTTGTGAAGATTTCATAAATTTGATAAGAGGGTCCTCTAATCTCTAGGGGCAATCAGGATCTGAAGATTATTGCTTCTAAGTGGATTGAAATCCTGATGATGGATTGGCTATGTTGTTGTTGTTGTTGGCATAGGAGAAGTTGGGATGATTTCTCCAACCCGAGTTGTACATGCTTGAGTATGGATTGTTCCTCGAGTTGCCTCCGATGTAGTTGGTTGTCTCTTGAATTTCTTGTACCGGTCCCATAGATGTTCCTTCATTAGTGGTTCCATAACTATGCCTCGCGCATTGGTTCTTCCATGTCATGACTTCCTTGAATAGTGCATCCATCTTAGCAAAAAGGGCTATTACGGCGTCTACCGAATGTGTCCGAACAAGTCCACATCCCATGATCCTTTTGGATGGCCGTTGGTAGCCATTCCGTGCCATCTCTTCAAGCAATTCATAGGCTTCTTCGGGGTACTTATTCTTGATCGAACCACCTGCAGCAGCATCAAGAGAAGAATGATAGTTTTCCAATGAACCATTATAAAAAATTTGTACCAATATCCAAATCTCAATGTCGTGATGGGGGCACGCTCATTGCAGCTCCTTGAACTGCTCCCATGCTTCGTAGAAAGATTCTGATGGCTGCTATTTGAAGGTCATAATGTCATTCTTGAGCTTCATAGTTTTGGAAGGTGGAAAATATTGAGCCAAGAACTTCTCAATTATTGCCTCCCATGTGTCGAGAGTGCTCGGTGGGAGTGACAACAACCACGACTTCACCTTGTCCCTTAGAGCAAAGGAGAAGAGAGACATGTGAATGTACTCGGGGGACACTCCATTGAATCGAAAAGTGTCACAGATCTCCAAAAATTTTGCCAAGTGCACATAGAGGTCTTCATTCGGTGCTCCTCCAAAAGAATAGGAGCTTTGAAGCATTTGAATCACCGAAGGTTTGATTTCAAAAGTGTGAGCTTGAACCGGTGGCTTGACGATGCTTGACTGATTTAGGAATTGGGGCTGTGCATACTCCCTGATTATTTTCCGACACTGCTATGGCACTACTTCGCCTCCTTACCTGGGCTCCATGGCTTCTCGGGGTTGCCCTTTGATGTGATTCTCAAGGGGGTGGCCCGATTTTCACGGCGTAGGTTGAAAAGGGGAAAAGGAGTTGGTTCGAAACCAAGCGGGTGCAAATAGCCAACCAACGGAAGGGATCGTGACCTGCTACTTAGACCACTCGCCTAACCACGAACACAGAACCAATCCACACAACGACTCAACTGGGTCGAGGCACGAATTGGGGGCTTTGGGAAACTTGAATCACCAAACTAAATTATTAGTTCGACAAAAGCAAGATTTCACAAGAGCAAAGAGAGATTTACCTCACAAAGATGAACACACCTTCAATTCGATATTCAATGTCAAAACTAATCTGTCCATACATGACAGAGAAGACCATATATATATGGCCAAAATAATATTCTGTCTATAATGTAAATATGGAAACTTAAATATATAGATAACTAAGCTAATCTGGCCATATATTCTTCCTTTATTTGTGGAGGCTTCATTCTGGACGAATTTTCTATCTTTAGGCAGAATATTCATTCCTCCCTTATTGAGTGTGATGGGCTTGGGCTTTATCGTGGGCTGACACCTCCGATGTTCGGGCCTCAACAAATAAGATTAAAGTCTCTTGTTGCTTGCTAGCTTGAACTTTAGCTTCTTGGGCTATCAACCCATTTGTTAGAGCTCCAATAGCATCTTGCCATTTCTTTAGTCTGCCTCTTGTCATTGGGCCTCCTCCATCCAAGATCAAGTCCCTCTCGATATGGGCAGGGTCATGTTTGGCAACCTTGTCTGCATCATTCTCCCCTTCTTGAAAAGGAGTCGTCCTCGACTCTGCAAGGTTTGTATCAAGAAAAGGGGACAGATCAGCAACATTAAATGTAGCACTTACCCCATACTCACCTGGTAAGTCAATCTTATATGCATTGTTGTTGATCCGTTCAATAACCCGGAAGGGTCCATCTCCTCTTGGCATAAGCTTGGACTTCCGTTTTTCTGGAAATCTCTCTTTCCTAAGGTGCACCCAGACTAAGTCTCCTGGTTCAAAAATGACTTTCTTCCGACCCTTGTTTGCACGTTCCATATATTGTTGATTCATCCTTTCAATATTGAGTTTTGCCTTCTCATGGATTTGCTTTACAAACTCAGCTCTTTTTGCTCCATCCATGCTAACTTTTTCCTGTACAGGCAATGGAATCAAATCAATAGGCGCTAAGGGATTAAATCCATAGACAATTTCAAAGGGAGAATATTTTGTGGTGGAATGAATGGCCCTGTTATATGCGAACTCAGCATGAGGTAGACATTCTTCCCAATTCTTCAAATTCTTCTTCACTAGAGTCCGAAGTAGAGTAGATAATGTCCTATTCACGACTTCAGTTTGCCCATCGGTTTGTGGATGACATGTAGTTGAAAACAGCAACTTGGTTCCAATCTTTCCCCATAAGGTCTTCCAAAAATAGCTAAGGAACTTAGCATCCCGGTCGGAAACTATAGTCCTCGGCATCCCATGAAGTCGCACGATTTCCCTAAAAAATAAGGAAGCAATATAAGATGCATCATCAGTTTTGCGACATGCAATAAAATGTGCCATCTTAGAAAATCGGTCTACAATAACAAATATAGAATCCATACCTCTTTGAGACCTTGGTAAACCTAAAATAAAGTCCATAGAAATATCTTCCCAAGGCACAGTAGGAACAGGAAGTGGGGTGTATAATCCATGTGGATTAAGCCTAGATTTAGCTTTAAGACATGCAATGCATTTTCCCACAAAGTTCTCAACATCTCTTCTCATCTTAGGCCAATAAAAATGTTCACTCAATATGCTTAAAGTTTTAGCAATGCCAAAATGTCCCATTAGGCCACCAGAATGTGCTTCGTTAATCAATAACATGCGTATGGAACAATTGGGAATACAAAGTTTATCTACCCGAAATAGAAATCCATCATGCAAGAAAAATTTCTCCCATCCACAATCAGATTTGCAATTGCCATAACTCTCAGAAAAATCCACATCACCAACATACAATTCCTTCATGAACTCAAATCCAAGAATTTTAGCATCTAAGGTAGAGATAAGAACATACCTTCGGGAAAGTGCATCAGCAACTATGTTATCCTTACCTTTCTTGTGCTTGATCACATAAGGGAATGACTCAATGAATTCGATCCATTTGGCATGCCTTCGATTAAGCTTATTCTGTCCTTTAAGATGCTTTAAAGCCTCATGATCAGAATGTATAACAAATTCTTTTGGCCATAAGTAGTGTTGCCAAGTCTCCAGAACTCTAACTAAGGCATACAATTCTTTATCATATGTAGAATAGTTAAGAGTTGGACCATTTAATCTTTCACTAAAATAAGCAATAGACTTACCTTCTTGCATGAGAACTCCACCGATACCAATTCCACTTGCATCACATTCCACTTCAAAAGTCTTACTAAAGTTAGGGAGGGCAAGGACAGGTGCATGTGTAAGTTTCTCCTTAATAAGCTGGAAGGACCTTTCTTGTGCTTCTCCCCACTTGAAGGACACGTTCTTCTTGGTTAACTCGTTCAATGGGGCTGCTATGGTGCTGAAATCTTTCACGAACCTCCTATAGAAACTCGCTAACCCATGGAAACTTCGCACTTGCCCAATGGTAGCAGGAGTTGGCCATTCTTTGATTGCCTTGACCTTTTCTTCATCTACTTCAATTCCCTCGCCACTCACAACAAAGCCGAGAAAAATAACTTTGTTCGTGCAAAAATCACATTTCATCAGATTTCCAAACAATTTCTCCTTCCTTAACGTCGCTAGGACTTGTCTAAGATGATCCACATGTTCTCGTAAAGTCCTACTATATATAAGGATATCATCGAAATAAACTACCACAAATTTTCCAATATAGGCACGTAAGACATGATTCATTAACCTCATAAATGTGCTAGGTGCATTTGTTAGACCAAAGGGCATTACTAACCACTCATAAAGTCCATGTTTAGTCTTAAATGCCGTTTTCCATTCATCTCCTTCTTTCATTCTAATCTGGTGGTAGCCACTCTTCAGGTCAATTTTTGAAAAGATGGTTGAGCCATTCAATTCATCAAGCATATCATCTAGCCTAGGAATAGGGTGTCGATATCTTATCGTTATGTTATTGATGGCCCGGCAATCAACACACATCCTCCATGTACCGTCCTTCTTGGGCACGAGCAAAACCGGTACTGCACAGGGACTAAGACTTTCCCTCACATACCCCTTGTCCATCAGCTCGTGGACTTGTCGTTGGATCTCCTTCGTCTCTTCAGGGTTGGTGCGGTATGCAGGACGATTAGGTATGGACGCACCGGGAATGAAGTCGATCTGATGCTCAATCCCTCTTAGCGGTGGTAAACCTGGCGGTACATCTTCGGGAAGCACGTCCTCGAATTCCTGCAAGAGAGATACAACAACACTTGGCAAGGTAGGGATTACGTTGTTAGTAGC
This sequence comes from Lagerstroemia speciosa, assembly GCA_037672795.1. Classification (NCBI taxonomy): domain Eukaryota; kingdom Viridiplantae; phylum Streptophyta; class Magnoliopsida; order Myrtales; family Lythraceae; genus Lagerstroemia; species Lagerstroemia speciosa. Next base: position 5,577,996 of record CM075307.1, on the reverse strand, counting down.
TAACATTGCCTCTTTGTACACAAGTACTAAGAGGTTCTGTTGAGATAAAAGAGCTCGCTTAACCTCACTTTTTCTTGCCACTAATATTGTTTTCTCATTTTTCCTCTCAATCTCTTTTTTGTTGCTCATATTCTTTTCATCTTTTTCTCTTTTTTCTCTCGATTGCTCTCTTTCTTTTCTCTCTTCACTCTGTTTTTCCTCTCCACTTGCTCCTTTCTTTTCTCGTTTTATTTGATCTTCCAATATTTGCTTTGGAGACAATGGAAGGAGGGTTATGGGTTCCCCCCGTAGTACAAAAGAATAACGGTTTAGGAAACCGTCATGAGTAACACGCCTATCAAACTGCCATGGCCTACCAAGCAAAAGATGACATGCCTTCATAGGAACAACATCACATAAAATCTCATCTTTATACTTTCCTATGCTAAACAACACCTTAACTTGTTTTGTTACCTTCAGCTCACCACAATCATTGAGCCATTGTAGTTTGTATGGTCTACGATGCCTGAAGGTTGGAATCCCCAGCTTCTCCACTAGCTCGGTGCTGGCAACGTTGCTGCAACTTCCTCCATCAATGATGACACTACACACCTTGCCTTGAACTTGGCATCGTGTATGGAATAGGTTTTCTCGTTGATCATCCTTTTCCTCGACCATTTGAGCACTGAGTATCCTTCGAGCTACCAGGAGCTCCCCTTCTTCTGCTTGTTCTCCGTCATCGTTTAATGGTGGTTCCTCCTCGGATGCTTCTTCCTCGGTCTCCCAGTCACCATGCTGATTGATAATCATGGTGCGCTTGTTAGGGCACTCACTTGAGATGTGTCCTCTTCCATGGCACTTGAAGCATCTAATGTCACGATTTTTCGAACTCGATTCAACTGGAGCTTTCCTTGAAGGGAAAGTCGATTTCTCTCCCTTCTTCGCATCAGACTCTTTGCTTCCTGATGTAAAGGAGAGATCTCTTTTTGGGTTACTCTTCCACGAACTAGATATGGTAGACCTGTCATTTCTCCTCAGCAAATTCCTTCTCTTGAGCTGTTGCTCCACCTTGACGGCTTGGTGCACCATATCTTGAAGCTCCACATAGTGTTGCATCTCGACAATGTCGGCAATATCCCGATTGAGACCATGCAGAAACCGAGCCATGGTTGCTTCCCTATCTTCCTCCACATTGGCTCGGATCAGTGCGATCTCCATTTCCTTGTGGTACTCGTCAACACTCTTCGAACCTTGTGTGAGGCGTTGGAGCTTATTGTGAAGCTCTCTATGGAAATGAGATGGAATGAAACGCCTCCTCATTACTGCCTTCATTTCTTCCCATGTGATAATAGGATGTTCGCCATGTCTCATCCTTTCCCTTCGTATCTGGTCCCACCAAACAAGAGCGTAATCAGTAAACTCAAGAGCAGCAAGTTTTACTTTCTTACCCTCCGAATAGTTGTGGCACCCAAAGATTTGCTCGACTCGCATCTCCCATTCTAAAAATGCCTCGGGATCACTCTTTCCTTGGAAAGAAGGAATCTTGATTTTGATCCCCCCAAAGTCTTCTTCTCCATTTCTGGGTATCCTCGGTCCTCCCCTAGACCGGTTACGTGGCCTCCTTCGTGGCTGGAAGTCATCACGCTCGTCTTCATCCCAGCTCTCCAGATCCTCAACTTCTCCCACGGGGTAGGGTCGTGGGGCTCGAGTTTGCCTCCCGGGGGTCGGGATGGTTCTGCTCGCTGCTTGACCCTCCACTCGATCCAATCGATCATGGATTCCCTCCAACTTCCGATCAAGCAATCTTTCAAAATGATTCACCAAAGCCTGCATTTGGAAGGGTGCTAGGCCTTGTTGTTGAGCATCTTCCCTCTTATCGCCTTCACCGGGACTACTAGTTGCCTTCGTGCGATCTGTCATGTTAGAAGTTTGTATGGACCTCACCAGATAAAAATCTCACCACACTCAGAATGTTTCACTCGTTTCTTACCTCGTGTTTCACTCCACTCTTGATGAGCTCACTTTCACACACACACACACAAAAAAATCACTCAAATCTCTTCCTAAGCTCTTATGGAATCTAACCTTGTCTCGGTGATTCAAATATGGCCAATTCTCAGCTCTACCAGATAAGTGATGGTGGGTGATCCCGTAAACGTGCAGACAAAGGACTTTCTTTTTTTTTTTTTTAAAGAAGATCACAGTTTGATAGCTAAAAGGGATTGGGATTTCAATGGATACGGAATTGTTTTTTTTTTTTTTCAAAGGGAACAGAAATAACGATGATGGATGAATAGACTTGAAAGAAATTGTAGTAGAGATGCAATTGCAATTTGCAAATATAATGAGATCAGACTTGAAGAAGAACAACCTCTTTTTTTTTTCGTTTCCTTTTTTTTTGCAGAATTCTTTTTTTTTCCTTCTTTTTCTTTTGCAGACTTCTTTTTTTTTTGTTTTTTTTTGTTTTTTTTGTTTTTTGTTTTTTTTTTTACTATCAGATAAATTGAATGAGATAATGACAAGAACAACGACGGAACGATGATATACTGAAGGATAGATAACCTACCGTGTAAACCTTGAGCTCTGATACCAGATGATGTGATTCTCAAGGGGGTGGCCCGATTTTCACGGCGTAGGTTGAAAAGGGGAAAAGGAGTTGGTTCGAAACCAAGCGGGTGCAAATAGCCAACCAACGGAAGGGATCGTGACCTGCTACTTAGACCACTCGCCTAACCACGAACACAGAACCAATCCACACAACGACTCAACTGGGTCGAGGCACGAATTGGGGGCTTTGGGAAACTTGAATCACCAAACTAAATTATTAGTTCGACAAAAGCAAGATTTCACAAGAGCAAAGAGAGATTTACCTCACAAAGATGAACACACCTTCAATTCGATATTCAATGTCAAAACTAATCTGTCCATACATGATAGAGAAGACCATATATATATGGCCAAAATAATATTCTGTCTATAATGTAAATATGGAAACTTAAATATATAGATAACTAAGCTAATCTGGCCATATATTCTTCCTTTATTTGTGGAGGCTTCATTCTGGACGAATTTTCTATCTTTAGGCAGAATATTCATTCCTCCCTTATTGAGTGTGATGGGCTTGGGCTTTATCGTGGGCTGACACCTCCGATGTTCGGGCCTCAACAAATAAGATTAAAGTCTCTTGTTGCTTGCTAGCTTGAACTTTAGCTTCTTGGGCTATCAACCCATTTGTTAGAGCTCCAATAGCATCTTGCCATTTCTTTAGTCTGCCTCTTGTCATTGGGCCTCCTCCATCCAAGATCAAGTCCCTCTCGATATGGGCAGGGTCATGTTTGGCAACCTTGTCTGCATCACCCTTGCTCTCTTAGCCTTCCATGTAGGGTTCGATCTATTTCTGAATCGAGTTGAAGTAGCTCTCTTTGGTCTCTTCTTCACAGGCAAGACACAAGATCTCAACTGAACAAAGAACAAGAGAAACATGTGAAATAAAGAAAATAATGCTTGGTCGAAGAACAATTACTTGGTCTTAGGTTAGCAGAAAAAAAGTCCCCGGCAACGGCGCCAAAAACTTGTTGCGTAATTAAGGGTAGTGCACGCAAGTATACGTATTGTAGACAAGTAATATAGAATGAGTAGAGTATCGTTCTCACAAGGACTCTCCTACTAATCATTAAAATAAGCACAACTAATTCTAAGTCAAGTAAATCGAATAAACTAAGTAGAATGCAAGTACATAGAAAGACATAAGGTAAGCAGACAGAAATCAATTGATTAAAAAGTTCCTAAGGTTCAAAACTTCCCCAATTCTAGTCTTAAACAAGAATCACTCTTTCACACAATTAGTTTTGTCATGTTATTAACCTAGGGTTCTAGGGTTTTGCTACTACTATCATACGCACCTCCCGATGTCATAAGAATATACCAAAGCGGCAGACACTAATCCACTCTATCTCTAAGTAGAATGCAGTTGAAAAGGCCAAACTAAACCAACCCTAAATGGCTATCTAGGGTGCTCACAATCTCCCAATGCGCTTGCACGAATAACCTCACCGCTCGGCATAAGCTAACCTAGATTATGCAATTTCTAGCGTGACTTCGATTCCCTCTCCCGAGGGCGTCTTTGTCTCAAGTTTAATCTCGTGGGTGATCAGACCAAGAGAAAGCCTGAAGAATGAAATTTGCATAAATAACACCTAGGAGGCGTACCTTGACAAAATTGTATGTGTGAAAGAATAACCTTACTTAAAACGTTGAAAATGTTCCATTGATCCTCCTAGGAATCTAGGGGTTTAGTTCAATATACTACAATGAAATACAAGAGTTGGAAGAGAAGACAACATTATGAAAATAAGAAGAAAAGGGATAGAAAGAACTCTGCTTGGTAAAGTTGAATCTCTTGATCCCGACTTTACAGTTTGTTAATGCGGTCCCTCTTCTCGCATTCCTTGATTGTTGCCCTTCTTCTTCTCTTCAACTTCTATCTATATGCATGTGTCCGTTCACTTGTAGGGGGTAAACTATTATATATAGAGTAATTATGCTTCCTCTAATCTTGGTTTGATCAGTGTGGGATAGAGAGTTGTGGGCCCCAGCAAACTTTCTCAATAGATTGAGCTGTGCTCTGCGTGCAGTTTCCTTTCTTCGGCCATAACTTCCTCGTTTCAGCTTTCATTTGTGATCCGTTTGATGCGTTGGAATCGTAACTCAACAATCTTTCCGATGATATATTATGTGCCATATTTCCCATGAGGGGAATATGAGAAAATTCCTTGTGAAGTTGCTGCGTAGAACGTAGAATCATCAAACGAGCTATGTCTTCATCTTTCCGCGTATCTCCTTTCTGTGCCCTACACATCAAACAATTCTTGGTAGTATCTTTTCTTTATTTCTAAAATTCTCAAACACATCATTTGACTCCCAACATAAAATGATGCAATTAATCACAGAATGCATGGAAAGTGGTCTAAGATACGACTATCTAAGTCTGGAATGGGTGCACAACTTATACAAATCACAGTATCAACAACAAGGTGCCAAAGGTAGCGGCCCATGGCTGACCATTGGATTGTCCCACCAATTCTTTCAAGTTCCTAACTAGCCATTGGTTCCTATCATCAATGAAACATTGATGCTTCAAATAGTTCAAGACAAGCATATCCCAAATAGCTTTCTCTCAGGCAATTCCGAAGGCTATGGAAGATTGATTGGTTGCTTAGGTTGTAGGAAGTGTAGGCTGTAGAACCACTCAACCCCCAGGATGCACGGAGATCATTAGTGAGCAATGTCATGTCGAACTATCCATAAGAATTGCCAAACTTGTTGAGGGCATTTCCACTTCTAAATAAGCATTCACATGCTACTATTTCATTAGTAAATTATTGCATAAAGAATTTAGAGGCTGACTTCACCAAGAATTGTCCGTTCGCCGAAACTCTCCCTATAACATGATTAGGAAGGTTGGATTGATGAGGTGGCTGAGCTATTGAGATAGCAATAGCAGCCGAATGATGGAGCACATAAGCAAATTACCCCATCACCAGTCCCCAAATGGAGAGGAATAGGAGGCATTGTTCTTTATTTAATCGCTCACATCTAGCTGAATTAAGCATTCATAGATTATAGTGCCATTATCAGGATCCATGAGTCTAGCCAGAATCGTGTGGAATGATCATCCTGTAGGAACCAACCAAAACTAGAAGATATGAGCTTCCACACACCATGTGAAGGATGAGACATTAAACCTTCCGATCAATGGTTAAGATGGTGCCATGTCATATGCGGCATTGAACTCATTGATGCATAGAGTCTCCTCAACCTAGGAATTAAAGTTAGATAGTGCATTATGCTCAATGGGACTACCTTGCCATTTATCCTTTAGTGTGTTCATTGTCTATATCAAGATTCACCACATAACTTACAGTTACGAAGGAATCTATCATCCTTAAAAGATAACATGCAACCTTTTGGAAACAATCAAAACTAATACATGTGAGACCAAGTTCGGACAAAAGTTTCCTTGCATATGAATAATTCTTTAGAACACTATGCCCCAATGGTGCACACTTGCACATCAACTACAAATCTGATCCATGGCATCAAAGGAACATTCCGGTCCAATTCGATACTCATCAACCTAATTGCAAAAGAAAGCATGGAATGCTCTATGCAAACCAGCCATAATGGTTTTTGGCACTCTTTTAGTAAGTCAAAAAAAGTTTTACTTTCTCCTTTCGACTCATGTTCTTCGAACGTGTCTTAACCCTCATCATAGTTAGGTAAGTCAAAATCATTGTCATCACAATCTATTACTTATTCAAAGGCTTCAGACCCTGTCAAACATTGTTGCATAGCAGCTATGTCATTTATCATATGCCTATATGTGTGGCAAGTATCATCATCCTCAAGCGGCACATGACTTGAAGATACAAATGTAATAGTAAGCTAAAAATTATCAAAATTTTCTTCTTCCTCTCCATGGTCTGTCCAGTGCTAATAATTAAGTCTAAAACCATGTCTATATAGATGTCCCTTCACATCATCTAGCAATAATAAACTACCTTTTTTTATCACTTCATACATGGACATCGAATCTTTCTATCTACTACTTATTCGATCAAATTAGAAACATGCCTAATAATTGATTCAACCCCATCTATGAATTATGGGATAATACCCCTACAATCAGGATAATTCCTATTATACATCTAAGTTCTATATAAAGGAATATCCATGTGCAATTATTCCACTTGTTTATATAATTAAAATAATTAAAATATATATATAGAGGTTATGCAATGTGAAAACTTGATAGAGAAGAAAATATGACTAATATGCATGTTAAAATTCATAACATATTCATAAATAAATATTAAATAATAGAGTAACACATTGACTATTAATTAAAAATATATTAATAACATAATTCTTACATCAAAGAAAATTTTAAAATTAGTAAATAATTATATTACCATGAAAGTAATTGCGTAACAAGTTGATGATGCTGTGTCGATACCCAGAAATCTTCAATTTGCATTGAATGTAATTTGTAGAAGGTGAATATTCTCTCTTAGTATATTAAGATAAAAATTTCATAAATAATGCCATTCCTCCTTATATATAAATTCAACAATTACCACACGAAAAGGTGAATTTGTATAAGATTTCAAAAATAAATATTGAACAAATTATTAGTATATTTCTATCCTAAAAAGTGAAAGATATGTGACTAAATATATTACTAGTAAATTTATATATACTAGCGACATTCTTGTTGGTAATTAATTGTCAAAATACTGATAAAATTGCATCCACTATGTTATTGGTAACTAGGCAAAGTTAAAATTGAAAAATTTTGATAAAATTCAAACCAATTAATTGGCAAATAATTAGCGGCTAATACTTTTACAAGTATTTTATCAATAATTTGTCAATATATTTAAGTAATTATTTTCAATTGGTGAATCGGTCCTTTATCGTTGAAAATTTGATGAAAATGCTTTAGAAAATTTATCAACAATATCTTTGTCGGTAAAAGTTAATTTTCTTGTAGAGTTCTATAGGTGAAGCATAAATTATTTAATCACTATCACCTTATTAACTAAAAAGCCCTAACATAGTTTAGCAAGGGATTCCATGTTGAATTCACTAAGCCTCTTGATTCTCAATCCTCCTCTTATATCTTTGGTTAGGGGATAGAATCCCAGTTCAAGAGGTGAACTCTATTTTGGGAGTCTATGTGCCCATGGAAAATTTTTGCACAAATGCCCAATTTCAATTAAGATTAACCGAGTATCTTCATGGATTGCATGGTGAATACCGGTATTAAAACCAAGATCGAAATAGTAAGAGTAGTTTGGCTAGTCATGGAGAAAGTAGATGCTGACCAATCATTCATTTGAGACTTAACTTTTTATCATAATAGACATGCCTCGAGTTTGTGAAGAAAAGGAACTCCCAAATACTTGCCCAAGTTATTAGTAATCATGAAGCAATATGCTTGTAACGCGGGTTGCCATACTCACATTACGAGAAAAGAACACAACGGTTTCAAACATATGGATGCATCATAAAATCAATTAAGGGTATCCGAAGTTACCTCCATTTTGTCATGACTTTCGCAAATAATAGCAAGTCCTCCATGCACATTAAGTGGGAGATTGACAGTCCTATTCTTTTGGCTAAATTAGTTTCCATTGACCATTCGAGATCCTATCATGAATATGATGGCCTAGGCATTCTATGTATAGTATGAAAATACAGCGTGACTGCGGACAACTGTTTGTACAACTGTTTACCCATTCCCGACCTAAACTCTTGAGTTTTAAGCTACTTTCCATATATTTAGAGATTAATTGTAAATCCTTTTTTATGGAATTTAATTATGACAAATGATAGTTTGTACAACTGTAAATGTTGGAAGTTATTTAAGATGTTTGTAAAGATGAAGAAATGAATTGCTCGATTATGCAAAGTTCAATGTAGTAATAAGAGGAAATTTCTCATATTTTCCATATGAGAAATATGAAAAATAAATGTCATTGGAAAGCTTATCAAGTCAGGATTCCAACAAATCAAATGAATAGCAAATCGGAGTTGAAATAAGAAAGTTGTGGTCAAATAAAGGAAACTAAGCACAAACCAACTAGACCGCAGTCCACTAGGAGCTATGAATTTTCATGTGGTTTCAATAAAGGAAACTCAATCTTCCTTATTCCAATGATTTAGGAAAGTTTCCAAAAGAATTTGTACATATATTTCAGTAATAAATGGTCTAAAAATAAATATGAAAGTAGTTAAAGACTTGGAATATTAGACAACACCATAGAGGGAAAGTTTGAGATCAGGGAATATCCCAATAGATTCCAATTCTGTCATTATTTAAATGGCACCACTTCAAAGCTTGGGACATAACTTTTCATCAACATTTAGTATATTTTAGTGTGTTTCAAGAGTAAGAGAAGGCTACAATTTGGAGCAAGAAGGAGAGTCCGTGTTTAAAAATTGTGGAAGGCTTGATCAAGAGATTCTACTCCATTACTATCCAGAGTTTCTTCTATCCCTTTCTTTCTTGTTTTCATGGTATTGTCTTATGTTTTTATTCTTGTATTCTCTTTCATTACATCGAACTAAACCCCTAGACTCCTAAGGAAATCAATAGAACCTATTTTGATGTTTTAAATTGAGTTTTTTTTTCTTTCATGTGTATGATTCTATTGAGGCACGCCTCCTTGATGTTATTTATATATAGCCTATTCTTCATGCTTTCTTTTGCATTACCCACCTTGATGTTATTTTTATATAGCCTATTCTTCATGCTTTCTTTTGCATTACCCACCTACAAGAATGATCTTGAGATGGAGAGGACTCTTGAGAGAGGTAATCAAAATCATGCTAAAGAGTGCATAGTCTACGTTAACGTACACCAAGAGGTGAGATTATTCATGTGAGTGCATCGAGAGACAATGAACACTAATTAGCCAATTAAGGTTGGTATAACTGGCCTTTCAACACTAGTCACCTAGAGATAGAGTAGGTTAGTGTCCTTCACTTAGGTAAATTCTTGCGGTACTGAGAGGTGTGTAAGAAAATAGTGGGAAAACCCTAGAATCCTATGTTAATACATGGTGAAATTAATTGCATGAAAGCAAGATTTAGCTTAAGAGTAGAATAAGGGAAATTGTGAATCATAGGAGCATTTAATTACTGTTTGCTTGTTTTCAATCTAATTATTTGTTTTCCTGTTCACTTTCTACCTCTATTATTCAATTAACTTGGTTTGAATACAATTGTGTCAAGTTTAGTGTTAGTGGTAGAATCCTCATGGGAACGACACATACTTATTGCTTACTACTTGCTTGCTAGACATATACTTGTGTGCACTTCTATTTACGCAACAACAACCTTGTCTTATTCCTCTTCCCATTAGGAATATTGTAATAGGTTTTCATTCTAGAAAACCTTCATCATAGGAGTTGTAATGCAATCCATGACCATTGATTGAAGATTCTGAGGAATTCCAACCACCTAGATGGTATCAAGAACGAATGCCTTCTCCAGATTGACCTTCATCGCGATGAGCCCCTTTTGCTCCCTCAATTGTCTCACTGTGTGAATTAATTCATTGGCAATAACAATGTTGTTTGAATATGTCTCCATGCTACAAAACTGACTTGGTTTAGTGAAATCAAGTCGACCATTAGATTTCTTATGCGATTAGCAATCATTTTTATAATAATCTTGTATGAATCATTACATAAACTAACTGATTAGAGTTGATGAATTGTCCCAAGTAGCTGATTCTTCAAAATTAACAGCAAGAAGTATCATTGATCTCACTTACAAACTTTTTTTAGTGGAAAATACTTCTAATAAAAGTCACAACTTGTTTGCTCATACATCCCAATTGGATTTATAAAAGTAGCTTAAAAACTGTCGGGATCAAGGACCTTATAAGGAGATATGTTCCACATGATCACGTTGGAGAAATCAGAGCAGCCAAGTGTAATAATCCGATATCCTCCATCACTAGAAAATTCCATGGCAATGTAAGTCTCACAATAATCCATTGTTCATTATTAAAATCACGAAAGTGATTCAATGCCATTTGCTTCAAAGTCTTGCGTCAAGACACCATTCTCCATATGAGATCTTTAATACTTTGAACCAAATACGCTTACGCTTGATGATTATTCATGTGTGGAAAAACTTGGTGTGCCTATCTCCATACTTCAACCATTAACTCTGAGATTTTTGAAACCACAGAATTTCCTCTTGAAGTAGTATATGCTCGAGTTCCTTTGAGAGATAATCTCCAATTCTCGAAGGAAATGAACGGAGTGCCTATCCATAGTTTTTTGAATACCCCCTAACTATGAGAAATAATCATTTCTCCCTCCATTGAATATTTCCGAAAGTGTCGTGATTCCACCTACTTGTATTATTCTTGAATAGTTGGAGGCACGTTGATAAGTCTTCATTTTATGGCCAACGAGACACTATAAAGTCACAAAATTTGGGATGTAGTTGCCATGCTACTTGATAACAAAATGGCCTCAAACTATGGCCCTAGAACCTTCATCCTGAAAATCTATTGGCAATGATGGGACTTGAGTTAAGGAAGTACCCGAACCACAACATCCATGAAATAAGTGCAGCATGCAGAATTGGTCAAGGCTCGATCTAAAAATTTAAAGACAAGTTAGTATGGATGTAGTTGTGGACATCACCACGTGAATTTAGGTTTGGTACTCCCTAAATCCATAAGATTGCATTCATCGAGAATCTCTCGAAATTTTAGACAAGTTGTAGGATTGAATGGAGCTCCACCTCTTTTCTCTTTCTCAATAGAATTTTGTTGATGTCCCTACAGCCAAACAATTACCTCGAATTCTTGCAGCCATATTCTTAATATCTTCCCATAATATTCGCTAATTAGTTTTAGTTAGATTCTCGTACCAAGGTAAGCCAATATTACTTGTTTGCATTCCATTTTGCCAACAAATTAGTATATTGAGTATTTAGTTCAACCTTTGAAATAAATAAGATTATCATCTTAATAATATCAAAATACCTCTTGAAAAGCCTTGAGATTCCAATAAGATATTATTGAATTCTCCAAAAACCTGAATTACATGGTCTGCACATCATCCACTAATTCATGGCTCCAAAATAGCCACCATATCATCCATATATTTGTTGATATACTAGTGTAAGATGCGTTTAAATCAGGCATTACCCATACCCCTACAATTCCAAGAAAGACATGCATTGATAATAATAATTAATTAATGAAAATGAACCATAACATCACTTCAACAACTCTCTATTGAATAAATCTGACAACTTGAATATGTAGAGGCATTAGCCTCCATATCTTGAAACCTCACCATCTTTGGTACAAAATCTTCTTCCTTAGATTCGATGTTGATGTCCTCCATCAACCCTTCTTTCCTATTAGAGGCTTGTACTAGGTTTTAGTCTCTTGGAGAATTCCACCTCATCATGTTTAAGTTTAGATCAAATGGGTAGGATATAGATGACTCCTGTAAGATGTTGCCCTCTTCACTTCATTCACATGCATGGCAGCTAAATTATTATTCACCAATTATTATTGCACAGTCTAAATCTTAATCTTTTGGACATCATGTTCATTAAATTGGGCCTTATATTCTACTACAACTTGGGCCACAATAAGTTTTGTTTCAGATCCCATATTGGGCTTCCATGATGGTTTGGGCTTACTACAATGCTAGCTTGCTTGGTTTTTCCCCAAATGTGTCCTTTGAACTTGCCTTAAAAACCATTAGTGCATCAGATGATAAATTCACCCTTCCTCCAATTTGGCCACCATTAACTCCATCCTCTAACATTTCATGGTAAATATTCCTTTAAAAATGAACCACGATCCACCCCCAGCTCTTGCCTTATTCTCCAACTTACAATCCATGCCTCCACTGAATTGGGCATCTGCTCAAGACTTGTGACTCTTTTTCTTCTGCATGCATCCAAGGCCCGAATCTCACTCTTTCGACTGATGCCACTCGTCACTCAACCATGAGTTTGGCTCTTGGCAATTTAAATGACTAATTCCACTTTATCGTTCTCCTCCAATGGATCTTATGCTTGAAATAAATTAAGTGCAATCCCTTATATGGACTTAGGGGTTAAGGAAACTTACTAACTTTCTTGAATTTGTGCTCTATCTTTTGTATTGATTTATTCAAGTTATTATATTATCCTCGTACGATATTTTTCAATTTCCTAATAAACAATTGGAATGATTAGGGAATCTAGTTGAACTTAGAAGATGAATTCTAGATTAAGTCAAAGATGACATATTCTACGTTAATTTGTATTAGAAGGCAGGTTTATTTGTGAAAAGAATATAAATATAGTGTATTATCTTAGCATCCAATTAGTGTGCATGGATCATGGTTTCTCACTTGTTATAGCCTATAGATGGATTGGTTAACTCTCTATATGAGTATGTCCTTATGACATTTGAAAGGTGTGCATAACAGAATTCTATATTTTTGATAGGTGATAATAGAATCCTATATGTTTTTTATATGAATTGAAATGGTTTTTCTTACAGTCATGTGCATTGTGCTGGTTCTCCTATCTAGTTCGTCATAAGTTTTGACAATGACATTTTACCTTTGACTATAGTTGAAGAGTAAATGTGCCCAAATGAATAGTTCAGAGAAAAGATAAGCTTTGAACTCATAATTTTGGGCAAACGAAAACTATATCTTTTCCTTTTTTAAAAAATCATCTTATAAGCTTGAAAATCTAAAAACCTAAAAACTGAAAATTCCAAACTTGACAATCGAGTTTTTATGGGTGGTTTCAGGCTGTAAAAAACAAACTCCTAAAAGTTAGCTTAGTACCAAAAACTCAACGGGTCTCGAATCCGACCAACTGTAATAATATTATGTACTTATCTATCAACTACACAAACATAATATATAACCTCTAATCATTTTACTTGAAAATTACTTCATTTGTAATGTTATTAGACTTACTTATATATTAAGATGCTTATAAAGATCAATATTATGTTAAGGTAATGTTAATTTCGATTAATTTTGATTTGTTATTCTCACATATAATAAATTAATGTATTAGAACCGGGATCGAAAATCACTCGAAAGATTGAGGTCTTTACCGTTATTTTTTCTTCATCTCAGATGGCTTTTGAGTAGTTTTTTAGACTTAAAAAAACTACCCAAAAATTCATCCTCTGACCATTTTTGAGAAAAAATGCCACCCGAGCTGACCATTTTTCACTCGTATTATCCAATTAAAAGAAAGCAAAGAATCGCAGTACGGTTAAAATTTCAACGGAACCGAGCCAATTTTAGAAGCCTAACATAATATTTCTATTGGGCTGGTCTCATTCTGTCTTGCCAAGGCCCAGCCCATATCTCCCCTCAGCTTTCTTCTCTTTCCTCGACTCCTAAACTTACGCTCTGCCCGCTTCGTCTCCGTGCTGATTCCGAGCCTTGACTGCTTCTGCCTCCGCTCCTTCTGTCTACCCCGCACCCTCTCAAACTCGGCGACACCTAATCCGCAATACCTAACTCTTCCCGCCTCCGCAGCGGCTTCCTTATTGCTTCGACGAATCGAAAGAGGTGAAGGTTTTCATTCAAGGGTTTCGTCATTCACGCATTTTTCCCCGCGGATTCATTCGCAATTACTGGCTCATCAGTCACTTTGTCGCTCTAATTGAGTTTCTGCTGTTATGTGAATGGAAAACTTGATGAAGAACGTGTTGATTGTGCTGTTGATAGTGGCAATGTGACTGATCAGTTTACATTGACATTTCATGGATAAATGATTTCTATGCGGGAAGATCCTTAGCTGCCAATGATTTAATGGTTTTCTCTACTTCTTTCCTTCGTTCTCCTTTTTTGCTTCGTTTTTTGTTTGTGCATGTGGTTGTATCAAAGAAATTGTGCAAATACATTGTGAAAGCGCTGCATTGTCATCCCTAGCTCCAAGATCAAAGAAAGTAAACCTTTTTCTTCTTATTTGCTTGCTGACAAACGGTCATTGAAATTAGTTTTAAGCACATTATGGAACATTATGTCGTACATACTGAAGGGTGTTTTTGGCCGAGCAAAAAAAATGGGCAATATGATAGCTCTTTGCAGGTAATGCTTTTGTTGCTTAGTGTAATATGCAGAAAGAAGAGATGTCATCCCAGGTGATGAACCAAGCTTAGAAGGAATTTGTTGTTAACAATATATGTGATAGTCTAGGATGTTGCTAGCTGCTAGATATATTAGCTGTAGAGGTAGGTTGGTGTTTTACAGTTTACTTTTCAATGTTAACACCCAGTTGTCGATTCCTTTGAGGAGACTCTGCTTCCATGATGCTATTTTAGTTATGGCTGGTTAGATTCACTACTTGGAGAGGTCAAGTCTTGCTGAAGCTTTTAAGTACTTTAGGTTTAGGATCATTTTTGGGTTTTCAGTCCAGTAGTTGCTGAATGATAGGTCGGATCAATTTGCAATTGCAATTCATTTTTAGCAGCATCCTGGTAAACTTAAATCTTTTGTATACATATTTGCGTTACCTGTAATCGGTATATAGGAACTGTTAAATGCCATTAGTAGAAGACGCCTTGCAAAGTTCATTATGACCTCATTATCATATCCAGGACTATTCAAATTTCAAAATATAAAAGTTCTCCCTGATAAGGCATTAGATTGTAGGGGCTCACTTATCAGGTAAGAATAGATTTCAATTGGATATATTGTTCGAAAGTTGGGCTGCAGGTTAGGATATGACCCAATGTGATAGAGTGGCTCATGCAAATACTCTGTTGAGCTGCTATATGATACTTATAAATGATGGGTGTAGTAGACTTGGCTGGTGAAGTGTGTTATACTTATTTCTTTCTTTGGAGCGATGATGGTATTGATTATGTAAATAGATATTATTTGTTACAATCCAGAGGGGTCATCTTCTAACATAAGCAAGGTATTGCTAACACCTTGGGCTTGGAGGGGGCGCAATTCTACTGTGAAGTCCAAATGCCTAATCCTCCGGTCCACCACCGAGCGTCCACAACAACAACGAGGCCATCTAGCTTTGGTATTGCCCCACATGCCAACCTCAGCCCTGAAGAGATGTTTAGGCAGATAATGGACAGTATGTCCCAACTCCATGATAAAATGGACAATGTGTTGCTGAGGTTGATGCATATCGAGAGGAACATTGACAAGACTCAGCGAGAGGTGACCCACTTGAGGACTGCTGTTGAGAGCTTGAATGGCCAAAACAAGAACTAGAATCTACCATCTGACCTGATGCTGCGGATGCCATGAGCTCTTTGGGTCCTCTCATTTGTTATGCAGGTTAGGATGCTTTTAAGGATCTCTCTATGTACTTAGCTACCGTTGGAATGCGGCCAGGTCTCCTTGTTCTTGCTTCACACGTTCCACTTTTGTTCTGATCCCAAACCCTTTTGTAGAGTGTACAGCAATGAAAGGGGTTACGGTATAGAACCTTGATGGGCTGTTAAAATCTTGCTTGGCTTGAACTTGGTAGGTCCTTAGCAATAATATTCCTTATTAACCAGTGAATTCATACTTGATCAATATTATAATCCAAAGAAATTTGTTTCTTTATGACTCTCTCAAGGTTATGACCGTAGAATCTACTGTGGAAGGTCAGCCTTCTTTCGTTTTGAATATAGTCCCCACGACTTTTGCTTTTTGAATAAGTCAATTACCTGGTTGAGAAGATGTGAATGTAAGCGAGATTCATTTGAACTTCTGATTTCTTGTTCTTTTTATACTCATTTTCGTTATTTCTATTTTAAATTATTGAATTATTATTTAAATGTTAAGGCCTTGTGCAGGTAAAGAAAGAGGTCAGAAGACCGGTTTATTGACTGTCCAACAATTTATTTATTTATTTTTCATGTGGGAGGAGTTCATGATCGTTGCAAGAACATGTACAAATATGGACAATTATATAAAACCTTGATGGTGCAAAACTTGGATTTTAAAAATTTTGTAATTTTAATTTAAATGTTTGCAATATAAATTTGAAGAGTTATAAATAGTCGGTTATAATTCTTTGAACTGAGATATCATACTAATTTACTGGTTTATTAAATTTTGATTGGTAGTTCTTTACATCACGTGGTGGGATATAATCACATAAGAATTTCTCTGTCAGCTGACCATAAATTATTTCTGTGAAGTTCAAGCGATAGTCGCTCATTTCAATGGACTGGGTCCCCAGTCTCAACTCTTTGAGGGGGAACACGATCTTCTAGGGATGCACCTGGGTTTACGAACCTATTGGGATCTTGATAGATGTTGACATTCGGATAGGATCCGAATTACGGATTGAGAAATTGGTTAGAATTGATTCTAGTTCTAATATGATATTCATAATCAGAACTGAAATCAGCACCAAATATATACTTCAACCGGTGATAATTTTCTTATTCGAAGTATAATTTTTGTGTTCTTTATAGGGTAAATGGCACTTTTAATTCTTAAAATTTTACGCTTTTATCATTTTTATCATAAATTTTTATTTTTTTATCAGTAATGTTCTTAATCTTTTGAGTTTTTACAATTTTGGTCCCATGATTACTTTTTCCATCCAAATACATTTCACCCAAAAAAGAATATTTTATTCAAAAATTTTTTAACAAAAAATGTTTTTCAAAAACAAAAAAGGAAAAAATTGAAAAATAAAAATATGGGTAGAGTTTTATTGATAGTTATATCTCTATCAAAATTGACATATTCTCGATACAAAATTAATTGATAGTTATTATCATTACAAAATGATGACTCATTCTAAGAAAAATGAGATTTAATTTTAGAAGGGATACTTGTTAGTAACCAATATTTCTTTAATCAATGACGAAATATGCTTTTTAAAAAAATATTTTTGTTAAAAAATAATTTTTGCATGTAATATTCTTTTTTGGATGGCAAAAGTAGCGGTATGATTAAAGTGATAAAATTTTAAAATGTTGAGGACGTGAATAACAAAAAAATAAAGGTGTAGGACGAAAATGATAAAAATACAAAAGATTAAGGCTAAAAGTGTCTTTTTTTCCTATACTATTAAATTCTTAACTCAATAGACCCTTATTTTGCATGACAATTATTTATTATATTCAAAATATTATTAGAATTTACATATAATTATCAAATAATAACAAAATATATGAAGAATTTATATAAATTTAACTGTTGTTTACTAAATTTTATACAATTATAATAAACTTATGAAAGTTAACTTAAAATTATAAAAAATTATCACAAATTCGACTGACGTGAGAAGAGAAAGAAAGAAAGACAGGCTCTAACATGGTGCTTGTGATATAATACAAGTTTCGTGCATGGTCCGATTCCTAATTTCACAAGATGAAGTCAGATCTAAAAATTTAGAAATCGATCTTTATGTAAGAGAGTGTTTGGGAATTGTAAAAAATTGTGGTTACTCGCACATGATCATCCCTGCGATCTAGAAGATAAGTTCATCAAAAATTTACAGATGAATAAATGACATTTTTTGTTCTCAACCTTTTGTACTTTTGTTATTTTTGTCTCAAATCTTTATTTTTTATCATTCACATCCTTAACCTTTTGAGTTTTTATCACTTTGGTATTACCGTTATTTTTTCCATCTAAAAAAGCATATTTCGTTCAAAAAAATATTTTATCGAAAAATTATTATTAACAAAAAACATTTTTCAAAAAAAAGAAAAAAGGAAAAAATAAATAAAAATGAAAGTATCAGTAGAATTTTTCGAATGAGGATGTCTCTTTTAAAATTAAGACACATTCTAAATTTAAAATTAATTAATAGTTACTATTATTATAAGATCATAACTTATATGATAAAAATGATTTCTAATTTTAGGAAGGGAATATACTAGTAACAAACATTTTTTTAATCAGAGACAATATATACTTTTTTTGAAAAATATTTTTGTTGAAAAATGATTTTTGGATGGATCATGCTTTTTTAATGAAAAAATTAACGGTAGGATCAAAGTAGTAAAAGCTTACAAAATTAAGGATGCGAACAAAAAAAAAGTTTATGATAAAAATTATAAAAATGTGAAAGAATAAGGACTAAGACTACATTTTTCCCTCTACGGATCGTACGAGAAATGTGAAACTCAGGCGAAGGACAAGTCCATCTTCCCCTTAAGCACCCAGCAGGATAAATTCCTTTCTAGTCGTTGCACTGGAATTGAATTCAAGAGAGTTCAACAAATGCCTCCCCAACTGCATTTATCATTCATATTCCTTGTTCGTTGATAGGAATAATCTTTATGTTGACATAAACTTGTCCTTCTTGAATCATGGCGCCTTGGCAGTCCCATGAAACACCAATGTGCAAATTGAAACACCCTCGGAGAAGAAAATGTTAAATCTTACTGGACAGGAAAAGAGAGAACAAAAGCTTCATTTTTCACTACGACAGTGTTCTTAAACCTCCAATTCTACTTCTGTGCATGCGATCCTGTGCAAGAACAGAGATTGAAAACCTGATTTGGGTTTTGGATTTTACATCAAACTGACCTGTACAATTTTTCGCACAAATCCCAGATAGTACTTTCGTCGAACAGGTAGCGTGCGCTTTCAGAGCTCATTCCTGGTACTCTCCAGTACTCGTACAGGGGAAGGGGAACAGTGGTTCCTGAAGCGGTCTGATTTCTTCAAAGGGTCGCAGCGGCTCATCAGGCTCTTCACGCTGGCCCTGGCCCCCTCCGCCACCAGCAACATCGCCGTCTCCGCCTGCCCCGCCTCCACCGCACACTGCAGCGGCGTGTACCCCGCCTCGTCCGCCGCGTCCACGTTCGCCCCGCCACTCAGCAGCGCCCGCGCGCACTCGGTCCACCCCTTGAAGGCAGCCCTGTGTAGCGGGGTCCACCCGTTCTGATCCCTCGAGTTAACGTTAGCCCCCTGCGACAGGCAGCTGTTTATTCCGTTGACGTCGCCCACGCGAGCCGCCCTGTGCAGCAACTCTCCCAGCTGCAGCGAGTCGTAGAGGTGCTTGTGGTTGTTCTCTACGGCGACCCCAAACGCGGTCTTCCCATTGCTGTTAATCACAGATTTTCCATTGAATTCGGGGCATTCTAGCAGGAAGTGAACGACTCCAAGGTGGCCGTTCTCGGCAGCGGAGTGGAGCGGTGTCCACCCGTTAGAGTCCACTGCGTTAGGGTTTCCTCCGGCCGATACGCAGAACCTAACCGCCTCAACGGACCCGTTAGCAGCTGCCACGTGGATAGGTGTCCTCCCGTTCGAGTCGACACGGTTGACTTCAGCTTCATTCAATCCGCTGCACAGGACCTCCATTAAATCGATTCTGTGGAGCTCTGCTGCTTCGTGCAAGACTAGGTCAACCGAATTGTCTATTATGCTACCGGAGCCCACTAGGGTCTTCAGGACTTCTAGATTTCCAGCTTCAATCGCTACTGAGAGAAGGGATCTCGCATCAGGTTCTCGGGGATTCACATCTGCTCCCGCCTCAATCAGAGCAGCAACTGTTTTCACGTCTTTGCACAATATTGCCGACCTCAGAAGTGTGGTTAGCTGGGCTTGGTTACACCAAGGGATGGACCTGCTGAGAAGATGGTCGACATCTGGGAATCGGGCTGTTCTTGGAATGAGAAATTCAATTACTTGGAAGCCTGTGAAGGAGATGGGTATGGTTGCATCCTTGAAGACGTGGGGCCCTGGCTGCGCGAAGAGGCGTCGGAGGTCATTTTCATGGGCTTTCCCGGTTGGCAGCATCGAGGATTGAACGGCAACTGAATCGGGCGGCGAGCAAATGGTGGGTTGGTCAGAGGGTGCAGAGATTACGGTGTATGTTACAGTAGATTGGGGCGGGATGACTGAAAAAGGCTGATTGAAGGTGAAGAGGGAAGGGTTCGTGGTGGAGAGAGAGAGCGCCACCGGCATGGTGTGCATTAGATTGGTAAGTCTGAAGGATTTTGTGCACTTTTGGCTGCTCTTGAATATCAGTTCTATCTCCCTCACATCCGGCTTTACGAGTCTGTCCATGTTCAACTGGAATTCGAGATTCGGAATCTCTATTGCTTCCTCTTGTTCCTTCGGAAAACGGGGCTCGGGAAGATGTGTTGAGATGAACGGGGGAGATGGTGACTTTGACAATGATGGCGGAGAAGTCATTGGTTGGCTTTCTTGACCATTCAAGCACTTGGACCTTGCATGGAGGGCAATCGGGTACTTTCCTTGTATATTTGATTGAAGGACATTATAATATCATTTTAAGGTACATACCAAGCTGGTGGTTGGCTTGCAACAAATTCAAATTCCCCGGTAGGACCATTTCATCTCACCGTATATTTTTGGACTATTTGGTGGAAGCTGCTTATGAAGGTTCTGTCAAGCAATTGTTTTATTGAGCTCAATCTGATGTCATACAAGTTGGTACAGAATAATGGGTATATATTCGGGTTTATTCTGGAATTTAGATATATCCCTGCATAAATTATATGTAAATTTTTACAAAGCATTATAGTGTTTCTTCAAGATTACCCCTGCTATATATGTATCTATGTTATATGGTGTAAATCTCTACATATGTGTTAATCTAAGCATGTTTGATAATACTTTGCATAGCCAACCTATCCACTAGGGATGCCTGCACATTCTTTCTTTGAATTTTTGCCAGGAAAAATATTATATCTTTAATGTTTGGCTGTTTTCTTGGTTAAGGCACATGTTGTGATTGGAAAAGTTAGGGCTCCATGTTTATGATTGCTTCATTGAAGACATCTAATACAACATGAATTAAAATCTCAAGATGGTTCAGCAAATTATAGAGAACGTAAGAGTATTTTCACAAGAGAGTTGAGAAAATCTGTCTGATTTTGTTATAGAAATTACATGGCCTAAAAGCTGAAACATCCTGATTAGCAGAAGAAGATATTCCGTGATGTAGTTCGCTGCGATATTTCTTTAAGATCCTTATTTCTGAAAGCTGAAATCCTTAGCGAGGTTACTTAAAATAGTGGATTAGTTTTCTTTACAGTGTGATAGTTTAAAAATATTCCATACCATCATATTGTTTGAAGTCTTTTACGCCCTGTGTCGTGAGTCATGGACCATTCCTTGGATCTTTTTAGCCATAGAAAATGAAATGCTTGAATCACTTATTCATTTATACAATTGATTATTCTTCAAATTGATACTATGGTTTAAGCTTGCTCTCTGTGGTACATCTGAACTTTTTCTATTTTAACTGTTGCATTGTAATTTCTTGCACTTGGTTACAGAATGACAGTCAAACTTATGGAGGTCAAACATTTAGTCTGGATCAATTGGAGCCTTTTTTCCTTTACTCGCCTTTTCTAGTATACGTGCCAATTAGATTATGGTGTTGTTGGGTCTGACAACTCAAATCCACTATTTAATGTGAAGCAGTAACCCAAGGTCACTGCCACAGGTTGATTGTCCTTCAAGAACATAGAATCTCTCTTTGAAATCAGTAAAATTTCTATAACTTGGGCGTTGAGATACTCTCATTCCCACGTTTCTTTAAAAGCAAACATGCTGGTTTAACTCTTTGCGCCATATTCTGCACGTCGGTAATTTCCTATAACATAGGATTTCCACTGAGCACGAGTTTTAAATCATTGCCATTTGTGCATACTGAGCACAAGTTTTAAATCATTCATTAGCGTTAGGGTCCTCCGTTCCCATAGAGATTGAGGATATGACCAATTTTTAAACCTTGCCCAATTATTAAAACTTAACAATACAGGAAAAAAATTAATTTTGGAGCATCTTGACATTAGCAGTCTCACTTTCCATCTTCTTTAGAGCCAATTGGATCAGCTAGAGGACAAAGGAGGACTTTTTCTCTATAACAACAGAAGAGGCACTAAGGATCTGTGGTGTATGTACATGTATTATCAAAGAAATCAGCTAACCGATAAAAGAGTGTTGTTCTTTCAATGGCAGAAGCATCATCTGATGTTTCCATATGCAAACATGTCTTAAAATAAACATATAAGATGATTCTAAAGATTTAAATACCAATGATGTTTCAGCTTTCAGTTTTGAGTATAATTCTGAATTCTGTGTTTACAACCAATATGCCTTGTAAATGTAGTTCAAGTGTGAACTGGGGAGTATGAGCAGTAATTGTTTGGTGGTTAATTTTCCGCATTTGATGTCGGTAAGTTGAGGATATTGTTCTCTGCTATGAATCATATTAAGGCTTATACTGCTCCTTCCAATAGGTTTCTGCATAAAGGTTCTCTTCAATTTGGAAATGTTCAAAGCTCAGAGTGCCAGAAATATCTGAAGTCTTCCTAATCAGAAAGGGTTATGGAGTTAATCTCAAACAGATTCTTCATGTCTTGCAAGAATACACGAGCTACTGCATGTTCAAGAAGCAGCGACGATTTAACCATGTTATTATTCTCCGTATATTACAGCAAGCAGGTGAGGAAATCATTTTTTTCAAGAATTGTTAATAATCAACTTGTGTGAGTTGGTACATCTTCGGGAAAATTGTATTGTAAGTACAAAACCTTTAATAAATGTAACATTTTGATATAAAAACTTTTTTTTTTGTAACTCCATATTACAAAGCATTTTCAAAATACAACATTTTGGTGCAAATCGTTAATTTTTCGCTAATGCCATTAAATTTGCTAATGTGGCACTATGATGCGGCAATGATTATGGCAATTATGCTAACATGACATTAAAAATAAGTTTAAATTAAGAAAATAAAATAACAATAAAATAAAAAAATCTCTCTCCTCCTCTCTCTTCCCCCTCCCCTTCACGAACCTCTCTCTCTACGAATTTCAAAGAAGTTTGACAATCTAATATGAAGATAGACCCATTTATTGTCTTCAACATCATGCTTTGATTCGGGTGAAAATTTATGGGAAGAGTTTGGGAAGGTTGGAAGCTCTTTCCCTCTTCTCTCTCTCGATATAGACAAAAGTAAAATTTAAAAAGAAAATTGGAGTTGGGACTAGAATTCTATGTATATTGTGAGATGATATTGTGTGTTCATGATTTTAAATCTGATATTTAATTGTTTGTTTTGAATTTGATGGATTAGGGCGGCTAAGATTAGGATGAGAAAGGAGATGGAAGAAGAAGAAAGAATAAGTAATAGTATAAGAGTTAGTAGATTCAAGTTTTACTCATGTATTAAGTGCACTGCCATGGAAGGATATGATCTTTTGATCCAAAAGCACTTGGGCTCAAACCTTGATTAGAGCATGCTTGTCACTTTTTTTATTTTTATTTTTTAAAAAACCTTAAATAACAAACGAAAAGGTTCAAATGAAAACAACTTAACCTTGCCCAAGGAGTTGGTTGGATTATCTACATTTGCATTTGTGTAAAAGGTGAAGAGCTTTCTTTTTTTTTTTTTTAATTTGTTGTTTGAGATATTTTTATAAAAAAATCTTAAATAACAAACGAAAAGGTTCAAATGAAAACAACTCAACCTTGCCCAAGGAGTTGGTTGGATTATCTACATTTGCATTTGTGTAAAAGGTGAAGAGCTTTCATTTTTTTTATTATTTGTTGTTTGAGATATTTTTATTTGAAAAATTAGTTAAGTATACTCTAAACAAGGTTAGAACCTATGTGCTCTCGGATGAAAGAGGCAAACCCTTTCACTGTACTAAGCTTGCCATTTGAATAGAAGAAGAATCTATTGACTCTTATACTAGTTACGTAATCTTTCTTCTTCGTCTCCTTCCTCTTCCGCATCCTAGTCGCTCTAATCCATCAACTGCAGAACCAACACTTAAATATCATATTTGAAATCACATATGCACACGATATCATCTCACAATATATCTAGAATTCTAGTCCCAACTCCAATTTTTTTAAAATTCTACTTTTGTCTATATTGAGAGAGAGAGACGAGGGAGAGAGCTTCCGACCTTCTCGAGCTCTTCCTAGAAATTTGCACCTGAATCAGAGCACAATGTTGAAGAGAATAAACGGGTCCATCTTCCTATTAGATTGTTACATTTCTTTGAAATTTGTAGAGAAAAAGTGACTAAGTGAGTGTGCGTGAGGGGGAGGGAGAGTGGGAAAGAGAGAGGAGAAGAGAGAGAGAGTTATTTTATTTTATTTTCTTAATTTAAATTTATTTTTATGCCATACCATCACAATTGCCATAATCACTACCACCTCAACAAATTTAACGGTATTAGCAAAAAATTAACAATTTACAATAAAAATGTTATATTTTGAAAATGTGTTATAGTACGGAGTTACAAAAAAAAATTTTGTACCAAAACGTTACATTTATCAAAGTTTTTATACAAACAGTGCAATTTTCCGGTACATCTCCTGTTCAACTTGTTTGACCTGCCGCTATTTCTTTATTGTGACAACCTTCCTTGCTGTTTGTTGATGACGTCGCTTGTTGTTACCAGATACTGCTTTATATGACGTACCAATTTTATGCTCTCCAAAAACTGACCAATTGTCCATTCGGTTTTTGTAAGTCTTTCTCGTCCATGGGAAACTTCTCGAGGTAGTGAGTTCCTTGAAATTTTAAAGATTGACTTCAGTATTCTATAGTCTAACAAGGGTTTTCCACTACAATTGTTTCTTTCATCTCTTGGCAAAGTATGAAGTGCCTACAAAACGTTATAAACTTTTCGTCTATTAAGTTTGGTCTTAGCCAAGAGATTTCTCATTTCTCATTTCTCTTTTTGTTCAAGGAGTTTGATATAGTTTTGTAATTGGGGCATGAATGATAACCCATGGGCCCGGCCTCCTCTTCGTAAGATTCAAATCATTGATCCCGTTCCTCGGTGAGAGCTGAGCTTCGTGGCCAAGCAAAACATGGCCAGCAGAGGCCATGTTGACCAAAAAGAAGCTCAACTGACGATCTTGATTCACTTTGGGAGATAGCTTGCCGCTTTGTGGCGTTTCATTTCATTTGATGGCTTCAATCTCATGAAAGAACATCGAGCACAGTTTCGAATGACTACATTCAACAAGTGAACAAAAGGATAAGAATTTCTATTGTCTAACTCAACTACAGATCAGGTCGTATTGGAATATGAGGCTCCTAACCAACCCACTCTCCCACTGTGTTTTATAATGAGTAAATTGATTATCTCATTAGTGAGGGATGCACTGTGCATCAAATTCATTATTTTCCTATTTTATATATTAATATCATCAATTTAAACATTAGTTTGATTTTTTAAATATCAATTTGGTTCTACTACACATCAATTTGTATTCCTATATATCAGTGTCGTCCTTATTGTATTCGAACGTTATTACCATCCTTTTTTGTACACCGGGAGATTCCTCCGTCTATAAAACCATATGTTTATAATGGAAAAGTCGTTGAACATCAATAATGTCCTTTTTTTTTCATGCAATTTACTGCATTTCAACATTAAGTCTCTCGTTCTTGGCTTCTTTTCTAATTATTTTCTACATTTAAACGATATTGCACAATAACTCCATGCCATACTACTGTTGCAAACCATATTACTACTACTGCCCTCTTTTTTATGATAGAAAACTCCCTTTCACACTCTTAATTCCTCAAACTCTACTCCACTATCTAGGACTAGAAAAGTTCTTCGCCTTCTTAAAGTGAGCACATAGCCTTTGACAACAACCCATTCTACTTCCAGGGCAGTCACAACCTGTACTTTCTTTGTCGAAACCAATAAATGTGTCAGAATGAATGAAGGCAAACAGTCGGAGTCTTGATATGTTTTTGAGACAAGGTGAGTTGTTTTTCTTTTTTGAAGTTCTATATCCTTTTAATTTGGTATACATCCTTCGTTCGCTATAATGACTGCGCTTAAACAACTCGAATAGAGGTTTCATTGGTGATAGGTTTAGGCTAGTGTTAATATTTCTTTTTGTGTGCGTATATGGCTTGTATTGCCTCTGTTTGAAGGACCAATCGATATAATCATTCATCCAGTAGTCAGTTCGTGAGAGATCCCAAGTTGACATATAATAGTGGGTCTAAGGAGGTGAACAAAAATGTAGACTTAGGCACTTTCATTTTTATTAGAATTAAGGAGTTGATGAGCCATTTTTATCATAGCAAGCCAGTTGCTAGCTATTATAATGTCCCAATGGTCACTAAATTTGAAACTGATTTGGAACCATTCTGAATTGATAGAGATGCTAGATATTTGAACAAGTATCAAAGAGTGACATATACCTAAATTGAACCTTGCTAGGGTAGTACAACATGGTCCTTTCCCTTATGAGCCCTACTCCTTTTCTGGGATATCTTCGACTTCCAAGCATGGGAGTGTTTGTTTTGAAGAGTCAAGTTTAATTCATGAATGACATTTTGTTAAAGTTGGGGTGTGGGACAAAACATTTTTTGACTTAAGAAAAGAGATCAATATTATTAATCTCGTACAAAGCTTAACTCGGGATATTAATTGATTTGGATTGGAGTAGCCACTATTCATTTGAGGAGTGTTAAGGTTGATAAGACTATTATTTACTTAGAGGAGCACGATAATAATCACCGAGGTTTTTATTAGTCTGCCTAGAACTCAAATTTAAGTTTGAGGCCTTGTTATGCTCGAAATACTCGCGAACCAATCGATAACATCATAGATCGGCATCCATCCCTAAGTCACAAGTCATTTATTTATTTACATATTTTAATTCATCTAATTGTTGTCCTAATTCAATTATGGGTCGATGTTCTGAAATGAAACTCGATAGTTCATGTTACGGCCCCTAATATTCTACTACTCATCCTAATTTGAGTGCATAAATAAGAGGTTCCACTATTATTGTGAATACATTCATTGCACTCTCTCACATTATTCCCTCCACATATTTATGCGCTCAAGTATACTAGTTTTTCGACCCCATCTAGATCAAGAATGTGCAATCAAACCACATATATTAATCAATTATGAATAAAAAACAAACAGTTCATTCACAAGCAACATAAACAAGTAAAGGACCAATTTATGAAGCTCAAAAAGTTCCAGGAAAAATTTGAAGATTCCTAGGTTGGTGGACCTGTTTACAAAATCCAAAGTGGGGCTAATCTGCGAAATTCACAGGATGGAGGACTCGGTTGTAAAATTCACACAGTGAGAGACTAGTTTCCATAAGTTTATAAAATGAAGACTAATTTGTAAAATCTGAAACTGTGGACAAGCATTAAAATTCACAAACTGGAAGATTTTATCTACAAACTTCATAAATCGAAGGATTAATTTCAAAGAAAGAAAATTGAAAATTCATGAAACCAAACTTTAAAAACCGACGCATCTCCGTGACCTTCTCAATTCACTTTCCATAATTCCCGGACTTTGGCAATCGAGATTTTGAGTTAAGAATGAGAACTAAGACCTTAATAGTAAGCGCAACTGAAAATAACATGGCTCCAACATATACGAATTCAAGATCAAATTAGATGTAATCAACTCATGTTTTAGTCGAAATCTAGCATGACTTGTTTATTAGAGTCAAATACCAGTCTTGACAGCTCATCGAGTCAGTCGACTCTCTGATGTTCTTTTCTCATTCATGTGCAAGTCGTTCAATCTCATAATTTAGATTTTGACATTCTTATGTGGACCATGTTACATGCAAAACCTAACAAAGTCCATCACTTTCCTACCCTTCGTTATTCTATGGGCTCTGATCAAACATCACCTTTATTCTTTCATTAGCATGGCCGATTGCGGTTCAAGTAGCGGTGTGAATATTTCCTTTTTGGCATCACGATTATCTCTTTCCTCTCCTTTTTGCTCCATAAGGGCCTTTCTTTGCATTGCCTTGCTTCTTCCACTGAACTTTTATCGCCATGTAACATTGTCTCCACAATGATGGCGGCAAAACTCATAGATGGATTAATCATGAGCTCTTCATCCCTCAAGTCTTGTTGAAAGGTAGCCATCTTCTCGTTCAGTGACAAGTCCTCAATCTCAAAGGCCACCTTTGAAAATCTTTCGTACCATTGGTGGAGTGATTCCTTCTCTTTTTGCTCCCTCGTGAAGAGTTCCATTGTGTATCTTATGATTCTGATGGATCCAACAAAGCGTTCTAGAAATTTGTCCTTCAACTGCTTGAATCTCTTGATGTTGTTCAGTTCACAGTTGTGAGACTCGTCTACAGTCATCCCTATCAATGTCCTTGGGGAAAGGAGGCATCAGATCTCCTATGTCGCTCCCTGACGTGGAAAGATGTCACATGCTTCTTCAAATGTCCCTCGGCTTTGCTTTCCATCACAGGATGTTATATTTGGACTGGCAAATTTTGGCGACAACTGGACAGCCAAGATTTCCTCGGAAATGGGGCCAGTCAATGTTATCGTCCAAGGATGGTAAGCAGTACTTTCTATGGGTATTTTGCCTACAGCGCCTCGGAGACTTGCTCAATGATCATCATTTGAATGACTTTAGTTGAAAGCCATGCTATAGCTGAAGCTTCTTGCTTCACGATGGATGCTTCCTTCTGTCTTGACTTACTGCCTTCACTTTTGGTACATTGGAGGACAAGGTAGCCTCCTCCTGGCCTTTCTCGTCACTTCATTTCCTTGATAACTTGATCCAACCAAGAAACTCACTGACTTTTCTACGGTCTGCTCGATTGTTGCTTTTGTGCTGGGTGAAGATTCTAAGAGCTCTGGGTCCTCCTATTCTGAATCCTCCTGCTTCGCCTCAAAGGGCTCTCTTATCTCAGTTCACTCTACATATTGAAGCTGACCATCTTAGCCCCCACTCATCCATCATCAATCATCCTTTCACTTCAAGTTCGAGCCATGGCTATTCTTTTGGAGTTTTCCACAGATATCACCAATTTGCTGGGGGAATCTTTCTGATCCTGTTTGGGGTTCCAAGTTTCTTTCTTATAATACTCTTACGTATGTGTGCGAGTGCGTGTTAGTGGGTTGTTTCTGTCCTACTTTCAACTGACCCCGTCCCTCATCCCAGCAACCCACGTTGGATTTAATTGAGGGCTTTAAACGGGTCTAGGATCGGGTCTGGGGCCTTAAAAGGACTCAGCCCATATTATGGGCCCATTGGGCTTATCCCTACCGGTCATGTTTATGTGTGAATGCTATCATCCATCTAGGCAATTAAGAATAAGTCATTTTGACCCCACCCCCCCAAAAAAAAAATATTGGTCATATTTCAAGTGACGTGATGAGAAATAATTAATTGTGTTACTATGATTAATTATAATTAAGATAATTACTTGGATAAGACTAATTTATTTATTTGTTATAATCTAATTGATATTTTTTCACTTCACATAGTGATAGGATCATTTAAGAATTTCTCCATTTTTAGTACATATATCTGAGTTGGGGCTAGCGTATTATTAAAAAATAAATAATAAGTTTATAGCCTAATTAAGACTAATTATTTAAAACAAACAGTTATGGCAATATTAAATTTTATTATGATAAATAAAGTTAATTTAAATTACGATACACGCACTAACCCTTGTTTAAGTAATGCCATTCGATGAGTTTTCAAAGATAATACAGTCCGCATGTAAGTGAGAGTACTAAGTAATAAATAATATCCATACTTATTTTCAATAAATATTTTAGAATTTCTAGTTACTATAACCTCAAATTATATTTCATATATTGCCAAAAAATCAAACCCAGTTTTGACTACTATTATTTAATAATATGAAGGTCATAACATTTCGACCGAAAAAAAAAAGAACGTTATAACATACTTATCGAAGAGAAGAAAAGGAGAACGTTATAATATACTCTCCGAACTCGATCAAATTAAAGCCACGACCCGCATGCTGTTCCATTCGCGACAGACTAAAAAGCAAAAAAAAAAAAATGTTATCGTACGGCCGGCAATATGATTTCTTGCAACATGGACTATCTGATATTTGAAATTTTAGCATACCTGGTTGGTTTAAGTTCGAATAAGATTGTATTATTAATAAGTAAAGTGCACAATTATAAAATTTCTCTACTCATAATATTTAAATTTAAGATTCAATATTAGTAAAAGATGTATCAAATCAACCTGACTCTGTAACAAAAACATAACAAAGAGTTGCAAAATTGTAGGGAATCGATCATTGCACACTGGACAATTGCCCGAAGATGACTAACAGCCGGGTTGAGAAAAAAGTAGAAGGACCACATGCTGTAAGAGTGAAAGTCGAGGGACCAATACTTAATTTAGGAAGCTGGCAAACAACCATCGTTATGGACAGATGCACTCCACGTGTGCGGGTTTGTCGCATTAAGAGAAGCTGGAAATGAAAAAGACTGAAGAAAAAGGATAGCCCAGAGAAAAGTCCAAAGACGATACACATTTTCCATGCACAAAGGGTCCATTGAAAAATCAAAAGAAGCCCCAATTAGGGTTTTCTTGTCTTCTCCGGGAAGAGATCATGGCCGGGTGGAGAAATGGAAGATGCGTATAAATAAACACCTCAATCTTATTTTCGAAATGGATGAAAAGAAACTAAATGCAGTGATATCATTTTCTTTGATATTAGGAAGCTTGTTGAATTTGGTTATTGCCTAAAGGGTTTTTTTTGGATAATTTTTAAGTTTTCATTTCCCTTATTAATCTTCGATAGAAAAAAAATATAAATTATGTTTGTTGAAGTGGTTCGGTATTTTTTCTCTTCAGTAAAATCAATGGTCTTGATACAGTGAATGCAAAAAACCCATGAATAAGAGAATTTTATCCTTTAATGAACTAATCATACTTAAACTTTGATTAATTAACATCAAGTAGACTTTTATATTTCAATTGTTCAGAAAGAAAACATTGTGGCTGTGAGGATCATGATTGCTATAATACCATTTGTTGGCACCCAAGTTGTCTCAAGCGAGATGGTGACCGTGATCACATATGTTTGGGTTGTGATCGCTCCCATGTCTCAAATCCGATCTCTAACTTGTTCTCTAGGTTTTATGGTCTTCAAATTCCTGTTTGTAACGAGACATTCCAACTGTGATTGGCTTGATTATTTGTTGACTTAAAAGCTGCAAAAAGCCCCTCATCGTGAGATGCAAGTTATAGAGAAGAAGAATAAAACACTATTATTTGTTTTTTTGGGGTAATTGAAATATTAGTGACCGATAAAGAAATCGGCCAAATAGGTTAGAATTCTCTTTCTAGTTTCCCCTACCTATGAGAAGGCTATATATAAAGACGAGTGATATGAGTAGATATGAAACGATAGGGTCCACGAGCATGCGTGCATATTAACGATCAATGAGACATGATAATAAATATGATGATGAGAACGCATACAAACACACACACACACATATATGGAGAAATAAGGGAGAAGACAATTGCATTCCTTCATGTGTAATGAGTAAAATAATGGAAAGGTCCAATTTATAGATTGGGTCATGAGATCACATTAAGAAAATAATATCAGAAAAATAGGGAAAATCATACCAAATACAAGGAATATTATATTTAATGAATTTAGACCTAAATCCACATGCTATATACTAACACCCCGCTCAAATTTAAGAGGGTGCAGTAATAAGATATCTGAAGTTTGTATATCAAACTACAGAAAAGTTTAGGAAGATGTGGTTTAGTGAAAATATTTGCTGAAATAGATGAAAGAACATGTAAGGAAATCAACTCGAAAATGTATCCTTTCTTACTATATGTCAAAATGAGCTGCTCGGATGAGGATTCTACATGGTACAATCTTTATTAGAGAAATGAAGTTCAAAGTCTATCATGCAGTTGACCAACTGAAAGACTATACCAAATAGTATTTGATATTGTATGGTTGGGCATGGAAATGTTAGTAGCATGACTTACTTGAAGGGATGATCCATTTACAATATGAATAACAAGTAGCGATATGGAGGTAGTTTTATATAGAAAATGAGAAGGATAAGATGTCACGAGATTTTGGCAACCAAAATCAAGATACCAAGAATGGTTACCGTAAATGGTAGTAGCCATAGTAGAAGTGGAAGAACTTGTTTTACATGGAAGCTGATTGAATAGAGCCTCCAAGTCAGTCGTGGTATAGGCTGACTTTTAAATGATTTGGCATCTGTTACTGTAGTTGTTTCCAATAGAAGGTTGCCCGCTAACAGTATGCAGTAGGTTTGAGAATTTCTTGCAGTCCTCTAACTTGTGCTATTGGCCATTGTAGAAATGAGAAGGGCCAACAAAAACCAGTCTTCGTGCCAATAGAGGATAAGCAATTTGACTTGACTTCTCTAAACCAGTCTTTCCTAAGCTCTTTCCTCCAGGCTGTGATTAGTCAATGAATTGGCAGCACGTTGACTGACTTCTCCTATTGATTAGTGTTGTCTGGAAGTAGCTAATACAAGTTCAGGACTTCTGGCTGAAGAAGCCTGGGGATTTGTGAAATAAGGATACTCATGCTGACTCAAAATTAAGATGCAAAGTTTATGAAAATTGCGCCAATAGCAAACAATTAAAATATGTCAAAAATTTCTTGGTATCCTTAGTACACTCCTATAAGGCTCACAAAACGCCAATTGATCTCAAAGATGATTTAATTTGGAGTAAAAATTACAAATTGCCTTACCTGGTTTCTGAAGTAAGTGGAAGATTTCTCGAGAAAGTTAATGCCTCACAGCAAAGTCCATGAAAGAACAGCTTTGGTAAAGAAAGTCCTAAGCTTCCTTAACGGCGTTGAGTTGACGGAACATCACACTGATATAAGACACAATTTAAACGTTACATAACTTGGAGTGGCTGGCTCGGCAGCATTGTTGCTGTCATAATTTTAAATTCATAGACCTTTTTTTAATAATTGAAAAAAGATGCTTTGTTAAAGATAAGAGAATTACTTGTAAATAATCGTAACTGCTATCATATAAAAGTAATCCTTCACCTTACAGGTTTCACAATTAATATTTTTTCAGTAGTATATACGAGGAAGAGAGAAATAGAAGGATGCATAAAAATTCACCAATAACAATTGAATACGAAACTTTTTAATCCTTAACCATAGGTAGTATCGCCGTATTACACATTAACCAGCGAGATAAAAAGAGGGGTGCCCACAAGAGGGAGAAGTCTTAATTTCATTCACACTGCCTTGACACATGCTTTGCCACCTTCACATAATGACACACAGAATACATCCAAATCTTCCGATCAATTCAGCGCCAAGTTATGATACATATCTTGTCATGTTTTCCTTCTCTTTATTAATCTGACTTCTTTTACTTTCTTGGGATTTGTTGTTTTTTCCTGTCATCAGTCGTCGGTTGATAATTGTGATGGAATGAGAAAGTTGCTTGCTAATTTGTCTTGAACTGTCATGCCCATATCCTACATCCCATGCTACAAAAATTCAATAGATCTCAATAAATTTATGTTTAGGTCAGGTTTAGCACGTAAAAATGTGAAACTCTTTTAGTTACGAATTTTTTTTGTTTTTTACATTTATAATGCTCGATCTCATAATCTTTCTTAAGTGAAAGATGTATTAAACCACCTCGGCATCATCAAACCATGTTCATCCTGATTTGCCATTTAGTTAAGATTTTTCAATATACTTGGTCATAATTTTAAATTTTTTTGATAGAGTCACGGGTGCTCTTATAATGATCAAAACTATAAAAAACATAGGATACTTACATCAAAAAAATAGATGAACGATGAATAAAGACAATGGTTATTGAGAGACTCCCTAATTCTCCAATAATATTCTATGCTTATCTATTCGTATCCTCGTGAACAAATTCTTAATATCCAATAATCGACTCTTAAGTGCAAACTTAATTCTTGCTAAGACCCTCTCCTCAGAAAAGGGAGTATCTAAAAAAATTGCTTCATTTCTAACTTTCCAAATAATGTAGACATAAGCATGGAAAGACATGCGAAATAAAATAGATGGCCAAGCTAATAATTTTACATTTAAAACAACTGGAGTCTTTGATTACAATTAATTTTGCAATATTTCACCTACGCGACTAAATTTTTACTATTCTTTTTCAATACAAACATTTAAAAATTTGGTCGTAACCTAATGAAATTTTAAATCATTTTCGTATAATCTAACAATGCTCCAGCCAAATTGCTCAAATTGATTAACGAAATTTGTCATATGAATTCACCCCCATGGTTTGTAAAGCGAAGTCGACCTAACAAGGTGCTTGGATATTTGGACTCCTTGCGATTGCGAGGTTACATGTTCGTGCAAGTAAGATTTTCTGCATCCCTCTTAGTTTTGCTTTCCATAATTTTAAACTTGCGATCTTTCTTTATCTTTCAAAGACTTCAACCTCTAAGAAATTATTACGTAGAAAGGTAGGTGGTTAGTGCCGTGTCACCTGCTCCAATTATCAGAATATTCTAAGGTTAATTTTATTAGTTGGGGTTTGCATAACTTCAAAGGGTAGTAGGCATAAAATTTGTGCCAGAGAAATATAAAAAGAACCACATTTGATTTTCTCTCTCTTTTGGCAACGGAAGATCTGGATGCCCGAGAGACACACAAAGCCATATTTGTCAGTTGGATTTCAGGAAGACTGTGCTGCAAGTCGACTCGGTGATATTCAGTCGACTCATCTCGAGGCACGAAGAATGTTCTCCCTCTATTCGTTCTTTGGCTCAGTTGTTCGGGGATCATTTGTCTGAGGATTGGCAAACTGTAGATGGGAAAAAATATCAATGATATAAAAAATTTGACTAACATTATAACATGATATGAAATCTTTAAAATGGTTACAGAATAGTGCAAAATTTTTGAAAAGTTGACATCGATAGTCCGGACCATTAATTATTTGTTAATGCTGTTAGTAATTGTAAACGTGGCGCCGAAATTGACGCTGACTTGAAAAATTGAATGGCATGGAAAAAAAATCTTGGAAAAAAGTTCCAATGGTACGAAAGTATGACCGATATTACAATATGTTACAAAAATTTTAAAATGTTACGTCTTAATGCAAAATTTTTAAAATTTTTGTTGCTCTTATAATTTTAGTGACAAATAAAATTTTGAGTTCATCCATCCCCTTTTTTTCCATGCTACACTCTCGGGCCGTCCTACTGACTATTCATAGAGACAACTTGGTCGCAGATGAGAGAGATGAGTTACTTGCCTAATTGTTTTCTCCATACTTAAGTTACAAATTGCTGTAGTTAACTCATTGATGACATAAATTAAGTATCATGTGTTATCTTTGTCATTAGGACTTAAAAAGCTCCAATCTTAACCGTTTTCCTTTAATTGAGTTTTTTTTTAAAAAAAATTTACTACTATGTGCATTGTATAGATCATGTAAAATCACAAGTCATTGATAATGATCATTCAAATGATGATTTTTATAGTTATAATCCTAAATATTAGTTCGACGACAATGATAATTATATTAGTGGTGATGTGCCATTAAAAATTATGGAATTCAATAAAATAAAATAATAATACAATTTTAAATATTTTGTATAATTTTATAATGTTTTGAAGATATTGTATCATATTGTAACATTAACAAAACTTTTTGTACCATTAATTTTTTTCAAAGGTTTTTATTGCTATCTCATTCAATTTTTCAAGTTAGTAGCCACTACAAATTAGCTAACGCATGTAGGCTTTCGAGGCTACGCTTGCTAAATCCAGCCTTTAGGGATGAAATTATAGTAATTACTAGTCTCAGACTAAAATTGGATGAAAATAGTTGAATCAAAATAAAGATTTGATTTTTGTAATTGATATGGTCTGGCAATAACTTTTCCTTTATTTAAATTTACGAAGGGGCCACGTTAGCAACCACATAGATGTCACGTGCGTCAACAATTGCTAACGACGTTAATAAATAATTAACTGTTGTACAATGATTATCAGTTTTTCAAAGATTTTGTACATTTCTGTAATATTTAAAAATGTTGTATCATAGTATAATATTATTCAAGCTGCTTGTACCATAGTGTGCTTCCCCAACTCTAGTTAATTGTCTACATCGATAGGGTTTGTGCGCTAGCTTGCTCGTTTGAAAGTCCTAGGAGATTTCGCAGGGCTTGCATTTAATTTTCATTTTCACTTTCCTCTGGGAAGACCTCGAGGCCGTTCTCTTTGGCGATATTATTGAGGATCTAAACTTGAGAAATTCTTAGGTGATCTTATTTCGTCATGTGATGTGAGAAAGTACAAATTAAAAGGTAATAGATGAGTAAATTAGTATTAATCACTCGAAAAATTGTCATAATTAATACAAATTAAAGTAATTTTATTGATTTTTTCTCGCCACATCATCACAAGGTAGAACCATCAAAGATTTTTTTTTCCTCTAAAGCCAGGTTTTTAAGTTAGTTAAAGTAGTAAAACATCTCTATCCCTTAAGTAAAGTCTCAAATTTAGGTCATTTGAATCGAGAAAATTTATGTTAGAAAAGTTTTATTTCTTAATTGGCCGATCTATCTAAAACCTAGATTACTCAGGCAAGGATGGGTTTAGTCAAGAGCGAGGGCAATCATCCTTGAACTCGAAAGACTCCATGAAATACTATCCATATTTAACTTGATTTTGTCAATTTTTATTGAGTTATACATAGTTCGCTCTTGAACAATTTTTCTGGATCTTTCCCTGAATTTAAGACTTATAAACTTTTGAATACAAATGGCATAAAAAAAGCTGAAATTTCGGTGTAATTTACTTTACTTATTTTTCTAGGTTCTAACCCATTTCTTCACCGAAGAAAATTGAGTTTGGACCTAACACACGCAAATTGGAGGCTTGAGTTAAATTATCCGCGCAAAAGAAAAGAAGCAACGCATTTCTTAAAATGGAAAGTGATCTTTTTGGTTAGAAAGGAGTTAAGTTGGTTTAAAAATGGACAATAAAAATAGGAGAATAAATTGTTATGAATAGTCTCATTGATGATAATTCAATTCCAGACCTTCTTATCTCGAGTCAAAAATAATATCATTGTACCAAATAAAATTGAAAATGAAAATTCAATCTCATCTTCTCCTCGACGTAGTATCAGCATACGATAATTTTGCGTAAACATGAGAAAGAGAGGGCAATGAAAGAGCACACGATTCTCACACGCAACAAAATTTTTTTAAAAAATTATAGATGTG
The DNA here is from genome assembly GCA_037672795.1 of Lagerstroemia speciosa. NCBI lineage: Eukaryota > Viridiplantae > Streptophyta > Magnoliopsida > Myrtales > Lythraceae > Lagerstroemia > Lagerstroemia speciosa. Next base: position 5,540,450 of record CM075307.1, on the reverse strand, counting down.
CTTTTTGATGTCCTTTCATTTCTCATCTCTTAATAGGTTGTGATCCCTCCTTAATGCATATGTACTTACCCAAAAAAGGTGAAGTTAGAAATAGGAAATATAAAATAAAAAGGGGAAGAGAGGACAAAGGGTGGGAGAGGGGAATATTGAGGGCAGACCATGGCCACTTCCTCCATTGAGATAAGGAATATCAGGATTTTCATTAATGCATAAGTGATGTTTTCTGTTTATCCCAAATAACCAATAAAACCAAAAGAAAATAGAGGTATGGAGAACGAAGAAATACATAGAGTTTTATCATTAAAAAAATGAATTCATGACCTTCTAATTGCAATCCGGTTTGATATAATTATAGCTTAGGCATCAATGGGAATATTAAACTGAATAAGGATGGACACATGGATTCAATTGGATTCTATGAGTTAAAATTGAGTTTTTCAAAACTATATAAATAATTTAGAAGATATATAAGGTGTTATTAAAGAGTTATATCTCTGTTATCTTAAAGAAGAAAGAAAAATTTTGGTCTCTTTTCTTCTTTCTAAAAATGTCCAATAGATTTTGGTTTATAATAGCCTTCAAATGACAATATTATCATTTTAAATCCATCAGTTATGCCACTTCATTGTTCCAATCACTCCACTCCTCCCACTTCTTTCAATCGCTTTTCGCTCTTCACTCTCACTATTGCACTCCTCTTCTCAGAGCACCTCACTCGAATCGTCAGTATCTGCTTCTTCAATTCTCCTCCAACTTGAGTTCGTAAAGGTCTCTACTACTACTCTTTGCCAATCTTTGTCGATCAGTTGCTACAGATTGACTGGATTTAAATATATTTTTTTTACTTTCTAGCTGTCTCTTGGACCAACCTTTGACTTTGAATTTATTCAAGCTTATGTGAAGAACCAGTCATAGATAATGAAGCTTGTGAGGAACTGATGTTCTTCATCCATATCCAACACACCTACCACCAGCTCAATGGAATTCCCAAGTGAACCGCCATTCTCTCGATCATCAAACCACACTGTATGTCTTCGGTGTTTGATGCTCCAAGCTTAGTGGTAAGGATATTTGCACATTATGCCTTTTTTTTCCCCCTAAATAACTTAAAATTTCAAGTGTTGATTACATTTGTTTTCATGCTATAGTCACTGAATTGGCAATTTGACATGGATGCCATGCATGCGCTAATGTTGATGTGGCATGTCCATGTAATATATTTAAATAAAATATAATATAAATTTTTTTAAAAATTGTAAATATATAAAAATATTTTAAAATTTTAAGAATAGATTTAAAATTTTAGAAAAATTATAAAAATGGAAATTTTCAAAAATTCAAAACTTATTTAAAATGCCCTAATCTATGCGCCCTCCATCCCGGTTGATTAAAAAGTGGCCCGGTTCCAGTTGATTAAAAGGAGAACTAGATATTCAAAAAAAAAAAAAGAAAGCAAATTAGGAAACTACTACATTTTTCAACTTCTCTTCCTCTTTTTCTTCTAAACTCCCACCCAAAAAATTTCCTAATCTCTTATCTCTTCATCCTCCTACCATTTCTATTAAAAAAACCTAATATTTCATCTTTCTTTCTCCTAAACTTTCAACCGAAAAATAAAATCCTAGACCTTCATCTCTACTTCATCCTAACCTCTTCCACCAGTAATTTCAAATCCAGAAAGGGGGCAGCTCTTTGGGCTATTCAAAACATGAAAGGTAATTCTCTCTCCCTTGGCTGTCACAATCACCACTTAGGTTGGATATTGCTGGCTTAAGGTCGGATCGGCTTCTTCGTGGGCCTTCGGAGGAGTGCTCATAGACAGATTGTTGGCCTTAGCCTTGGAAACATCGCATGTGAAAGATTTCTTGGTGTTGCTCCGTAGGGCTACTCTCCACCATGGACTCGACACTCAAATCGGTAATATCTCGATTGTTGGCTCGACTCAGCTGCCAATAATCCTCCTTATTATTGAGCTCTCTATCTCAAACTTCCTCACACAAGAGAACATGTAAAGCCTGGAGAACAAAATCAACAAGCAAGCAAGTGACTTGAGGATCTTAATTTCAATTTGCATAAATTTAGTCCAAATATTTCCATTCTGCCCAACAAGTTGGTCCCTAAGTCTCTTTGCCTTAACGGATTTCCAACATGGCCTCTGATTTGGCATTAACACACCAAATTAACATATGCTAAAATGTAGGATAGAATATAATGATGTTTAGAGGGAAACCAACATGCTGAAAATCCCAAATTACAAACCCTAATTCTCGAAACTTCTCTACTTCAATCCACCATGAGCTGTCATTCTCATTCACATAGTGAATGCTGCAATTGTGAAAAAGGGTATGGTCATCTTCCTATTCATCAATCGCATTGCCCACCAAGTTCCAATCAGAGCAATTCCAGTACCACAAATGACTCATCAATCCTTTTTCATTGTGGCAAGAGAACTCTAAGGATCACTTCTAACACCAAATCCAATTCTGGAAGAGCATTCTTTAGATACCCATTTTGGAGGAACAAGTTACAAGTCGTGGTATTTTCAATGGGAAGATGAAGTTCACAGCTTCTCATCAGACTTCTCCTATGAGCAGAGAATTATTAGCCAGTAAGGAGAAAGAATTTGACTAACGAGAGACAACTGAAGATGCTTAGGGTACCTTGTCTTGTTCTAGCAACAATGGTTGTGTTGTTGTTTGGTTTGATTTTGGTGTTAACTTTGAAATGATGGTGAGTTCAATGTTAAGTTAAGGATTCCGCTAGTATGAGGTTAGTCTTGGATTGACCCTTGATGGTTTGGTACTTAGTAACACATTGATGTTGTACAAAGTTGCTCATTTTGTCCATTTATTTAAGAGCAACTCTTACTAGTGGACAAGTTGTAATTGTGAATTGAAAGTAACTGCTGCTTTGTTTATGAAGCAACTCATTCTATCCACTGATTTCTTTGCTTATGGAGTAAACATAATATTCTTGCACAAAAATTGATTAAGATTTACACAAAAGACTTGTTACTATCATATGTTGAGTCATTTGGAACAATATGATCCAAGATATCTTCTACAAGATATTTCCCAACAAAATAAAAACATAACTGGTCAACTTCCCACAAAAAGACCACAAATCCTAGTTCAAGCACAAAAAAACTAAGAAATATGGCACCCTAATCTACTTCTTGTTTCTGCTACTACTGGTGGGTTTCTTGTTGTTACTGGTTGATGTTAGAATGGAGTTGGAAGAAGACTCTTGAGTTGAAGGGGACAACCTAGCTAACATGCCCCTTGTCATTCTGCTTTTTTCCATGAGCGTCTCCTTGGTCACACATGGTTTTCCTCTCCATGCAAATGAAGCAGACACTATCCTTGATGGTGGATTTATAGGGGGAGCCGATGCAGTAACAAGTAGAAGGGCTTGTATGGAAGCTGATGCAAGGACTGGTGCAAGGGCTGGTGTAGTATGAGGAGTTCATGAAGTGAAAGGGTTTGGAAGCCTGCATGGTGGAGGCCTTACTACAATAGCATGAGTAGCTAATGAAGACAAAGGAGGCCATTGCAGGTGAGAGGCAATGAAAAGAGGCTTGCTTCGAGCTACTCCATACCTATAGGACCATTGATTGGTGCCTTGCAATGTGGACTAATGCAGACATCAAATTTGACTAATACATGCCACTAGAAAATCGTTAATAGGTCAGAAGAGCTACATACCATTTCTTGATTCTAAATGGTAGGCGTTGGAATAAAAATTGGAGTTATTTGGTCTTGTTGGCTTGAAATCGAAGAATGAAAGGATCAAGATGTTGATATATTATAGGTCTGCAAGGTTAATTTGAAAAAAGAAAATACATGAGAACAGTTGTTCATTTTGCTCATTAGAAGACAATATTAGACAAACCTGATCTTCACGGACTATTGTATATATAAGTAGTTCATTTTACTTAATGAAACTTTGCTCTTGTACAGGTGTTCCCTACATAACGACATATCAAATGATTAGGTATGAACCAAATGACAATGTAGAATAACCATACATTTCACTTACATGGTCTGTTGTATTTGTTCTTCTTTTCTTATTGATCTCTTTCACTATTGTTCCTTGGCAACCTTACTATTATGACCAGTATTATCACATTTCGAGCATTTAGTGGGTTTGTATCTCCTCTTAGCCTTGTAAGGATTCTAGCACATTATTGGAGTTAATTCTATTCTTCTTAGGTCTACCACCACCCTTGCAATACTATGGAGGTAGGATAGGATCGTAGTCAAACTTATCCCATTAATCCTATCCCCTAGTTGGTCTAATGAATGGTCCATAAGTATTTTCCCACATATCCTTGGAGTAGTATGAATGGACAAACATCTCATGTTGAGCTCTATTTTGTCCTATACAATCTACTGTATGAGAGCATGGCATCCCACTTAGATCCCATTCCCTACAAGAACAATTGAACTCCTTCATGAGAGCATGGCATCCCACTTAGATCCCATTACCTACAAGAACAACTGAACTCCTTCAAGTCCACCGCATATTTCTCGTTCTTCATTATATGCTGCACTTGAAAGACTAAGCCATCAGGGTCTCCTACCCACATTGGAGTCCAACTGTTATTGTCTTTGTTGGCCCTTTAAAGCTTGCTTTGTGCAGTAGGAGTTATTGGCCCATTGTATCCTTCCAATTATTTCCTCGAGTTATTCATCTTTGTCATCAAATAACTCCTTATGTCTTCCAACATGGTGATGATTGGCGTCCCTTAAATTTCACAATAGTAGCATTGAATTGCTCACACATGTTGTTGAGCAAACCCTAATTCTTGGTTGTAGTACTAAATGCCACCGTTGTCTGAGTTTGAGGAGGAAACCTATTTAAATAATTCCAAGCTGCTTCATTCATTGTTTTGAGCTCTTGGTAGAGCTAATTAAACTCAAACATTGTTCTTGCCTTTGCACACATCCAAAGCTTCAAACTCAATTAAGCACTTCTCCACTACTTCCGAACATTTGCTTTTAAATGTTTAATACAAAACCTGTGTTTGATAACTTGGGTTGAGCTCTTATATAGCTACTAAAAGTCCCTAACAATACATAGAAAAGAAAATAAAATGGAATAATAACTTGTTAGATGCTAAAGCATAAAGCGTATTAACTAATCAATATCATCAAATAAGAATAAAGTATTAGCTTTTGCATGTCAGAGATAAATTCCTATCCATGGTCATGAGGATATCCAGTGTCCTCAAAAAGTCTTGTTAAAAATCAAGCCCATCTGCCTTTTGTCTCTTGCTCTACTATAGCATAAGCAATAACATAGAAAGCTTGGTTCCCATCTTGACTTACTATAGCTAACAATGTGCCTCCATAATAACCTTTAAGGAAGTAACCAGAAAGACCGATAAGAGGTCTGCAACCAATTAATACCCCAAACTAGCATGCCTGAAAACATATGTATAGCCTACAAACTTAGCAGGTGAATTCAGATCAACTCTCTCAATCCCCAACTATAATGTGGTCCCGAGGTTACTTCTCATAAGCTCTAGACAATAATTACATAATGTAGCATACTGCTCTTTCTCAGAGCCATCAACAAAATCTTTGGTGATATTCATTGCTATATAAAGCTTCATCTCTATAAGCTACATATGATATTTGTCAATCATGAACTTATATGCATCTCCATAAGCATATATTAGGTTAATCCACATCGAAAGACGGGATTTTCAGTGAAAAGGATAGACATATACCTGATCAACACTTGTTAGGATTGATCTTTAATGGGTCCTAACTTGTTGATTGCCTAGACATAGAGCAGATTGACTAGTTGAGGATACGATCTTATTACTGTGCTGTGAATATGAATTCAGTTAGAAAAAAACTACTACCCAACCTGAATGAAACTCATCAGGGTCTGAATGTTATCATAAAATTCCTCCAAGAGGAATCTATGTTTAGCTTTGTTAGTTTGGCTCCTATCTCTTCAGCTGCTTTAAATCCTCTTCGTGGCTACATATATATTTGACGGCACCAACTAGTAAAAGAGCTGAATTCTCCTCTTAAGCTTGAATATCAGATGGGTTTCATTCTATTCCTTTGTGTTGCTGTGCAGAGTGTCGTCCCGCTGAACACTTGGGTTCTCATCTCCAACTTCAAGCTTGCATACAACCTCCAAAGACGTCCCGACGGGGCATTTAATTGGGAGCTCTCTGAATTCCTCGAGAGAAGAGCTCCTGCTAACACTATTCCTGTCAACAGAGTCTTCTCATTTGTTCACGTGGAGAAAGCCACGGGGCTGTTGAACCGGGTCTATTTGCCAGCCCTAGCAGACGAGTCAAAGTGGGGGAAAGTGGATCTTGAGAAGCCGTTAAGCACAACGGAGATCGTACCTATGATCATCTTCTTCCATGGTGGAAGTTTCACCCATTCATCATCAAGCAGCACAATCTATGACACTGTCTGTCGCCGTATAGTCAGCATTTGTGGGCTGTGGTCTCCTTAAACTACCATCATTCACTTGAGCATCGGTATCCTTGTGCCTATGAAGGTTGGGCTACCATCAAGTGGGTCAAGTCAAGGATGGGGCTTCAGAGCGGGGAAGACCATACGGTCAATGTGTACATGGCTAGGGACAGCTCTGGCGGAAACATCGCCAACCACGTGCCTGTTCGGGCAGTTGATGAGGGTGTTGAAGTGTTGGGCAACATCATACTTCAGCCCATGTACGGCGGGCAAGAGTGAACCGAGTCCGAGAAGAGGCTGGTGTTGGGACTCGAAACATAGCGGAAATATAAATTTATAATTTTTATTCCCGATCCAAGATCACTTTGAGATAATTCGGAATTAAACTAAAGAAGATGTTTGGAAATCATACCTACAAGAACTTTGATTTAGTTCTTGTGTTGATTCGTCAAGTTGATCGCACGAACTGAATAATTTGATCAAGAACTTGTTGAAGCCGATCCTTTGAATAGGCGCACACGTGTACTCCCTCCACGGTATCCACACAAGAATTTTCTCATAAGAATTGAGAAACAATTTCCCAATGATCAGTCACACTTAACTCTTGCAAAGGTGGATTTTTTTCTTTTTTTTTTTGGCCACGCGTTCTCTGAAACTCACTTATTGGAGAACCCAATGTCAATCACTATCTGTGTGTGTCTATATAGATATATATATATATCTTTTCGTCTGCAATCTTCAAAAAACTCCGTTTTATTTTGTGTATGGATATATATACACACACACACTTAACTTGCTGACAAAAATACGTAGATATGGTTATTCGATTTCAATCAAATTGATATCTTTGATTACAAGGAGAATCAATATCACATGTAAATCTTTCGATATTTAACCAAATCTAATTTGGTAATTTACGTGCATATTTAACTAAGAAAAATAATCAGATTTTGACAAATCTAATCTAATATATAATTCCAAGATTGCCTTATCCGATAAGGTATGTGACCATTATGAGCTCAATTTGTACTAGCAAAAATTTAATAGCCCAATCCAAAATTTAAATCCATTAAATTTTGGTTACGAGAAAATCCTGTATTGTGTGTGACCCATTGGGCTCTACACTAAGCCAGCCGTGGGTCCATTAACTATATTCTACTTTAATCTTATTAAACCCTTTAACAAGTTAGTTCGATTAACTTTTAACCGGACAGACTCACAAGTCAAGATTGATGTCTAGCAGCGTGTCATGGCTATCTAGATAGTGAGGATTTCAATCTAAGGGGTGTTCGATGATTAGTTTCTGTGTAATTAAATCCTTTAATTATACATTGTCCCGAATGAGTTAGGGTATGGATTATATGTCAAACCCCAATACTTATTCATATGTTTTCAATTCTTAAATATTTGACTCAATTATGAAACGTCGGAAACTCCTTTCCAATTTTTCATACTACTCTGGCCAGAGATTTTCCGAGCCAATACTAAATAGCATACATAGGATATATTCTCCTACAATCGGAGTAATCGATTCCTTATTGATTACTCACCGCCTCCGTAAAAGTCTCATTGGATCTAGAATACCCTACACATGTCTTAGAGAGTAATGCTAAGGAATAGACCAAAAACCACAATTTAACAATTGCAACGTACTATGGTAATCTCAGGTCTAATGATTACTTATACATACTATCACCTGAGGATTAACCAAGTGACATTTATTTTGAAATCCATTAGGCCTTCTTCAGTGAGTCAGTTCAGTGAACTCATTCCATAATTAGCAACCATACTCTTACATTAATGACTCTTCACAAGTAACTGTGAGATCAGTTACTCTCCACTGTAGAGCATGTAATGAGTATACTAGTCTTACTGGGTCGCAGGTTCCCTATTCAGCGATCCTATGACTAGGAACTATTTTAAATTAAGATTGATTAGATTTTAGGTCTCACTAGCATGATCTCATCATGATCCAATAATCAATACATTAATTTATGAGTTTCATCATAATAGGTAAAAATTCACAGCGAATGATAAATAATAAATGCCTTAATTTTATTTCATGAATAAAGATTATTCCAATTACATCGCATGTGATTGGATTTAGGGCACTAATCCTAACAATCTCCCACTTGCACTAAAGCTAACCACCTAGGTATCTAATACCCGTACAATCTATGTGATGCTCAAACTGCTGTTCCTTGTGTCGACTCCTTCGACATTGATATCACCTCTTGCAACGATCTCTCGAACCAAGTGATATCTCCTCAGGATGTGCTTTGACTTGTGGTGGGATCTAGGTTCCTTGGCTTGCGCTACGGATTAGCAATTTGAGGAACAACTCCCAACTCACCAATAAACTTCTTTATCCACTCCCCTTCCTTCGCAGCTTCACTTGCAGCGATGTATTCTGCTTTAGTTACCAAATCAGCTATGGTGGCCTGTTTGGAACTCTTCCAACTTACAGTACTACCATTCAGAGTAAACACGTACACTGAAACTGATTTACTGTTATGTGGATCAGTTTAAAAACTAAAGTCAGTGTACCCTTCTAGCTTCAAACCTGAACCACCATATATCAGAAAAACATCTTGAGACCTTCTCAAGCACTTGAGAATGTTTTTCACTCCTTTCCATTGTTCTCCCGGATCAACCTGAAATGTGCTTGTTACCCCTAAGGCGTAGACTACATTAGGCCTGGTACTAAGCATGGCATAAATTATAGAACCCACTGCAGAAACATATGGAATTCCATTCATCCTTTGTCTCTCCTCAGGTGTCTTAGGTGACATCTTCTTGGAAAGATGGATGCCATGATTCATTGGCGAGTAACCACGCTTACTACCTTCCATGTTAAACCTCTTTAACAGAGTATCTATGTATCTAGATTGGGATGAGCCAAGCATCCTATTAAAACCTTGACCGATTGCAACAGTGGTATGTCATTCCTGATAAGTAATATGTCATCTACATCCCACTAACCTTCTTGTATACACAAAGTTCATCCTCATTTTTGATAAAATCAAACTTTTTGACTATCTCATCAAAACGAATATTCCAGCTCCTCGATGCTTGCTTTAATCCATAAATGGATTTTTGCAGCTTGCATACTTTGTTTGACCCAACAGAGGAAATGAATCCCTTTGGCTGGGTTGTATAGACATCTTCCTCAAGATTTCCATTAAGGAAAGCGGTTTTGACATTCATTTGCCATATCTCATAATCATAGTATGCAGCTATAGCAAGCAAAATCCTAATAGACTTGAGCATTGCTACTGGTGAAAAGGTCTCATCATAGTCAATATCATGTTTTTATCTGAACCCTTTTACAACCAGTCTGGCTATGTATGTTTTAACATTGCCATCTGCTCCGATCTTTCTCTTAAAGATCCATTTGCATCCAATGGGTGTTATTCCATCAGGTGCATCCACCAAAGTCCATACTTTGTTGGTGTACATTGAGTCCATCTCAGATTTCATGGCATCCTGCCATTTATTACTATCAACACTTTTGACTGCTTCATCATAAGATTGTGAATCATCCATATCTGTGACACCCGAATCTAGGTCATTCTCAATGGCTAGATTCAGCCTTTAAGGTGCTTTACGCACCCTTTTGGATTTTCGAGGAGATTCAGAAGGTTATGGTATATGAATTGGTTCTTGAGCAAATTGTTGCTCTTCCACCGATTGATGCAAGATTGTTTGTGGGTTGGTTACTTCATCAAGTTCCACAACTCTTCCACTCCCACTATCTTGGATAAACTTTTTTTCCAAGAATATGGCATGTATGCTAACAGACACCTTTTATTCAGCAAGAGAGTACGAACACCTTTTGTTCAGCAAGAGAGTAAAAGTAATATCCTAAACTTTCTTTAGGATAACCCACAAATATGCACTTTTCCGATCTTGCACCAAGTTTGTCTGCATCTAGTATCTTTACATAAGAGGGGCAACCCCACACCTTAAGGTGCTTGAGACTTGGTTTCTTGCCCTTCCACATCTCATATGGCGTATTAGATACAGATTTACTGGAAACCTTATTTAAAAGGTAGATGGCCGTTTGCAAAGCATACCCCCAAAAGGAAATAGGAAGATCTGTGAAGCATAGCATGGATCGCATCATATCTAATAGAGTGCGATTTCTCCTCTCCGCAAATCCATTATATTGTGGTGTACCGGAAGGTGTCCATTCGGAAACTATTCCATTCTCTTTTAGATAATCTAAAAACTCTCTCGTCAAGTATTCACGACCTCGATCCAATCGAAGGGACTTAATACTTTTTCCAAATTGTTTCTCAACTTCAGCTCAATATTCCTTGAATTTATCAAAGGCCTCATATTTGTATTTCATTGAGTGCACATATCCATACCTAGACAAATCATATGTAAATGTAATGAAGTTGGAATATCCACCTCTGGCCTGAGTTGTCATCGGCCCACAAACATCGGTATGGACTAACTCTAACAACTGTGTCGCCCTTTCTCCATGTCCAATAAATGGAGATTTGTTCATTTTTCCTTTGAGACAAGATTCACAAGTCAGAAGCGATTCATAATTGTATGGGCCAAAATACCCATCCTTATATAACTTGTTAATCTGATTCTCATTAATGTGACCAAGTCTTAAGTGCCAAAGATAGGTGAAGTTCAGATCATCTCTTTTCCTTTTATTTGTCTGTTCGATATGAAGTATACTATCATTAATGTCCAAAACTACTCAGCCATAGGGGACCTTTCTAGTTCCATAAAATTCATCAAAATGAAATATCGAGCAATTGCCCTTAAAATTTATTTCAAAACCTCGTTCAAGTGACAAAGGAGCTGAAATAATATTTCTAATTAAAACTGGAATATAATAACAATTACTAAGCTCAATAGTCTTGCCCGAAGGTAAATTTAAACAAAAGGTTTCTATTGCTAAAACTACAACTCTTGCACCATTTCCAACACGTAGGTGCCATTCCCCTTTGCTCAGTTTTTCTACTTCTTCTCAGCCCCTGCAATGAATTGCAAATATGAGAACCACATCCAGTATCTAATACCCATGAAGTAGAATGTGTTAATGACATATTAACTTCAATTACGAATGCACCCGAAGAATTGGCTTTAGAAGCCTTCTTCTGCTTTAGCTCTACAAGATACAACTTGCAGCTCCTTTTCCAGTGTCCATCTTTCCCACAATGGAAGTAGGTGCCTTTCTCAAAAACATTCTCTTTTCCCTTCTTCTGAATCTTTCTTTTGGGCTTCACAAAATCTTCTTTGGGAGTCTCTTTGCCTTCTTCTTAGAGGCACTTCCCACTAACAAGACTTTACCCTTATCCTTCATAAGGTGGGTCTCAGCAGCCTTTAGCATATTAAGGAGTTCGGACAGTGGAACACCCGGCTTGTTCATGTGGAAGTTAATAATAAATGGCAAAAATGAAGGTGGTAGAGACTGAAGAATTAGGTCCCGACTTAACTCTCCATCCATAGTGAAGCCCAAATTCCCTAATTCCGTAATTAGATTGATTAGCTTGAGGACATGAGCCTCAACAGAAGTACCCTCAGCCATCCTTGCTTGGAAAAGCTGCTTAGATAACTTATATTTAGCAGTTCTACTCTCCTCACTATACAACTCCTTGAGGTTAAAAAGAATAGATTTGACATCCATCTTGGCATGTTGCCGTTGGAGCTCATTACTCATGGATGCCAACATGACCCACTAAACTTGAGTGCTGTCATCTTGTCACTTTCGATAAGTAGCATTCTCTTCCTCAGTGGCACTTTGTGCCAGTAGCTCAGGGTCGGGAGAATCGAGAATGTAGGAGACTTTCTCTTGTGTGAGGAATCCTCAAGTTCCTTAACCAGTCCACATAGTTCGGCCCATTGAGTTTGTTAGCATCTAAGATGCTTCGTAATGACAGCGATGCAGACATGATAGCATATAATTCTGCAATAAAAGAACAACATGCATGAACAAATATTCATGAAATATGATGCATGATTATTGAGGACTTTGAAGTAAATCATGGTCTTCCACTAAATTCAGCGAATTCCATTGCTCTCCTAAAGGAAGACAGGAGACCCCGTTGGGAGGTCTCTAGTGGGTAAAATGGAATCCTGTTTATCCTATTGAGATCTCGCATGTAACATGACAAACTTCAAATAAGTCTATAGGTAGGTAACTCTTAACCAATTACATCTCATGTAACTTCCATTTAGTTTTGCCTCTAAGATTTCTACAGCCTTGTGTGTGCACAACAAATCATAAAATCTTAGTTAAGTTAAACCCGTCATTCATATACTTACACGAAAATGAAACTTTCCTTGAGTGTAGCTCAACAAGGTAGCAACGTTTAAGTGTATAGTATCATATATCACATATTAATGAGGAAGCATCATGCCAACTCACATGACAGGCCTTGTGTGTGCACAACAAACCCACCACACTCGCTAACACACTCTGCATCTCATAATGATGGAAGGCATGACTGGTATTCTTAATACCGCAACCATTTCAACTTAATATTTTAGAGGGTCTTATATACAATTATTATACAATTTAACATCACATGCATAGTATAACAAAAACAATTAAATAAGGATGATTATGGACATTCCTATGAGTGATATACCCGAGCCATAGGGTGTATCATTAAAAATCATCCTAATCTATGTAGCCCATCACCATGGGCCCACTACTTGGAGCCTGCATTGTCTTCAAGTCACCATCTCCCTGGGCTCGATCTTGGAACTCCGAGCGTCTAGATCTTTTCGATCGTAAATGCTCTCGCTAATCTATTCCTATTGTAGAACTATTCTAGAATTACACAAAATATTGAGAAAACCCCAATCAGCAGTTGGGAGGAGGTACGTCAGAGGGAGAGAAGAAATACAACCGAAGAATAAAAATTTAGATGAGGCAGGGGTACATAGGCCCTATTTATCCAAAAAGAATCATTTATTCATCACATGAAACTATTCCATAATCACCCTTCATGCATATCATACATAAGAATCGGGAATTTAAATACGGTGTTAAAAAAAATGCAATATAGCCCAAAAGTGTTGTGATCATAAAATTTCAAATCACCCGAAAAACTATTTTTCAGTATATATATCTCATATATTATTAGGAGTATAATATTCATGATTAATTGTTAATCATAAAAACAAATTAACTATTAATTGATTTAAATATATAAATTAGAATTTCAAAAATCCTAAATTTAATTCATACCTTTAGAAGTAATCATGTTATAATTCACAATTAACCATTAATCGTGAAATTAAATTAATTAACAACTTAATTAATCATATAATAAAATTTAGAATTTCTAAAATTCGAAAATATGCCCCAGTTGTAAAGTATGAATGATATATATAAAAAAGAAAACTCTTTTCTTTTGAATATATCTTATTGTATATCTCCATATATAATAATACCCTTTTTTCAATTATAAAATAATTAAAGTACACTTTCAATACAACAATTGCATCGTCTCTTTTCTGCAAGAGGTCATAGCTTTTATGCATATATATATATGTATGTATATTCATACTTTTTCTACATCTTATTAGATTAAATAGTAAAAGGAAACTCTTTCCCTACACACATGAAAGAAAAGAAAAATCTTTTTTTAATACTAAAATATATCTATATATATTCGTATAAAAAATTGCAACTGTTGCGTAGTTAAAGGTACTGCACGCAAGTATATGTATCGCAGACAAGTAATATAGAGTGAGTAGAGTATCGCTCACACGAGGACTCTTATGCTAAGCACTAAAATTGATACAACTAGTTCCAAGCCAAGTCAATAGAATGAGTTGTGATGCATGCAAATAATTAAAACACAGAAAGTAAACAGACAGAAAATAAACAGATGGAAATCAGTCGATGAGAATCTCCTAAGGTTCACAACTTCACCAATTCTAGTCTAAAACAATAATCCTCTTCCACACGATGAATTCTGTCATGTTACTAACATAGGGTTCTGGGGTTTCCCCACTTCCATCGTACGTACCTTCCGATGTCATATGAATGTACCTAAGCGGAAGACACTAATCCACTCTATTCTTAGGCGATTAATGTTGAAAGGCCAAACTAAACCAACCCTAAATGGCTAGCTAGGGTGCTCGCCATCTTCCGATGCGCTCGCACGAATAACCTCACCTTCCGGCATAAGCTAACCTAGATTATGCAATTTCTAGCATGACATCGATTCCCTCTTCTGAGGCTCCTATCTCAAGTTCGATCTCGTGGATGATCAGTCCAAAAGAAAGTATGAAGTACGAAATTGCATAAATAACACCAAGGGGGCGTACCTCGATAGAATCATACATGTGAAAGAAAATAGTTTTACTTAAGACATAAAAATGGTTCCATTGATCCCCCTAGGATTCTAGGGGTTTAGTTCCACATACTAGAAGGAATTACATGAGTTTGAAGAGAAGATAACATTGAGAAACAAGAAGAAAAGGGATAGAAGAAACTCTAGATGGTGGAGTCGAATCTCCCGATCCCGACTTTCTGATGTGTTGTTGTGATCCCTTCTTCGTGTTCCTTGAGTGTTGCCTTGTGTCTCCTCATCAATTCTTGTCTATATGTCTCTTTTTTTGATGTAGGGGTGCATCACTATATATAGAGGATATATACTTCCTCTATTCTTGGTTTGGTCAGTGTGGGATAGGATGTAGTGGTCCCCAGAATTTAGTCTCAGTAGATACCGCGGTCTAAGCTTGTTCTGCGAATTTGCTCAGTAGACCGCAGTCTATCCTCTGTTCAGCGCGCAGTTTTTTTTCTTCAGCCATAACTTCCTCATTTCAGCTCCGATTGAGATTCGTTTGATGCGTTGGAATCCTGACTCGACAAGCTTTCCAATGATATATTATTTGACATATTTATCACACAATGAGTATGAGAAATTCTCTGCAAAATTTGCTACATCGAACAAGCCCAGTCACCATCATTTCTTGCACATCAAACAATTCCCGGCAGTATCTAATCCATATGTGGAGCTCTGAAAACTATCATTTATAGCAATTCAATCCCAATACAGAAAAGATATGCAATTGCCCTCTAAATGTATGGGAAATGGCCGAAAACATACGATTCTAGGTTGGGAATGGATGCACAAATCATACCAATCATAATATCAACAACAACTTTTGCAATTGATCAAAATAAAATAAAATTTGAAATTTTGATCACAACATAACTATGTTGTCAAACAGTTCGATATTGCAATTAGAATAACACCGAATTCTAAATTACACTCAGAGATGGCTCTGATACCACTGTTGGGAATCGAAACGTAGCGGAAACATAAATTTATAATTTTTATTCCCGATCCAAGATCACTTTGAGATAATTAGAAATTAAAACACAGAAGATGTTTAGAAATCATACCTACAAGAACTCTGATTTGGTTCTTGTGTTGATTGCTCGGGTTGACCGCACGAACTGAATAATTTGGTCACGAACTTGTTGAAACCGATCCTTTGATTAGATGCACACGTATACGCCCTCCATAGTATCCACACCAGAATTTTCTCATAAGAATTGAGAAACGATTTCTCAATGATCGGTCACTCTTAACTCTTGCAAAGGTGGATTTTTTTTTTCGGCCACGCGTTCTCTGAAACTTACTTATCGGAGAACCCAATGTCAATCACTATTTGTGTGTGTTTATATAGATATATACATATATATATCTTTTCGTTTGTAATCTTCAAAAAACTCCGTTTTATTTTGTGTATGAATATATATACACACACACTTAACTTGCTAACAAAAATACATAGATATGCTTATTTGATTTCAATCAAATTGATATCTTTGATTACAAGGAGAATTAATATCACACATAAATCTTTCAATATTTAACCAAATCTAATTTGATAATTTACGTGCATATTTAATTAAAAAATAATCAAATTTCGATAAATCTAATGAAATATATAATCCCAAGATTGCCTTATCCGATAAGGTATGTGACCATTATGGGTTCAATTCGTGCTAGCAAAAATTTAATAGCCCGATCCAAAATTTAAATCCATTAAATTTGGTTACAGGAAAAACCTGTATTGTGTGTGACCCATTGGGCTCCACACTAAGCTAGCAGTGGGTCCATTAACTATATTCTACTTTAATCTCATTAAACCCTTTAATAAGTTAATTCGATTAACTTTTGACCGGATAGACCCACAAGTCAAGATTGACGTCTAGCAACGTGTCATGACTACTCAGATAGTGAGGATTTCAATCGAAGGACCGAACACCCTTTGATGATTAGTTTCTGTGTAATTAAATCCTTCGATTGTACAATGTCCCGAATGAGCTTGGGTATGGATTATATGTTAAACCCCAATACTTATTCATATGTTTTCAATTCTTAAGTATTTGACTCAATTATGAAACGTCGGAAACTCCTTTCCAATTTTTCATACTACTATGGCCAGAGATTTTTCGAGCTGATGCTAAGCAGAATACATAGGACATACTCTCCTACAATCGGAGTAACCGATTCCTTATTGACTACTCACCACCTCCGTAAAAGCCTCATTGGATCCAGAATATCCTACACATGTCTCAGAGAGCCATGCTAAGGAATAAACCAAAAACCACATTTTAACAATTACGAGGTACTGTGGTAATTTCAGGTTTAGGGATTACTTATACCTACTATCACCTGAGGATTAACCAATTGACATTTATTTTGAAATCCATTATGCCTTCTTCAGTGAGTTAGTTCAGTGAACTCATTTCATAATGAGCACTCATACTCTTACATTAGTGACTCTTCACAAGTAGCTGTGATATCAGTACCCTCTGCTGTAGAGCATGTAATGAGTATATTAGTCTTACTGGGTCGCAGATCCCCTATTCAGCGATCCTATGACTAGGAACTATTTTAAATTAAGGTTGATTAGATTTTTGGTCTCACTAGTATGATCTCATCATAAATACCTTAATTTTATTTCATGAATAAAAATTACTCCAATTACATTGCATGTGATTGGATTTAGGGCACTAATCCTAACAGCTGGATGGGAAGTACTTTGTCACAATCCAGGAGCGAGATCAGTACTGGAGGGAATTTCTTCCTGAAGGGGAAGACCGAGACCATCCCGCCTTTAAACCCTTTGGTCCTTGAGGGAGAAGCCTTGAAGGGCTCAAGTTCCCGAGGAGCCTTGTGGTTGTCCGGGCCTTAGACCTAATTCAGGACTGGCAACTGCCCTACGTCGAGGGGCTCAAGAGAGCTGGCCACCAAGTGAAGCTGTTGCCTCTGAAGGAAGCTACGATCGGGTTCTTCTTCTTGCCCAAAAATGACCATTTCTACCGCCTAATGGATGAGATCAAGAACTTCATCCACTCCAACTAACCATATGAATAGAGACTTATTTAGAAACGGCCAGCAGGCAAGCCATACATAATAGAACACAACTCTGACGAAATACCCATTGCGGGTAATTTTTCTATCCTTTTCCCCCATTAGTCTCTTTTGCTGCCATAGTTTGTAGTACGGAAATGATTGTGTAAAACTAGTTTCTTGCTTCGTTTCCTTTTCCTTATTCTCCTGCACCCATTTTATGCCATTTCTTAAGGGGGTCTACGGTTTCCAGGTAGCTTAGGGAGAACCCTGGAGAACTGACGTGAACGTGTCTGTTGTATTTCGCGTAGTTTTCAATGATCTTCCTTCAGATATATGTGAATTGGTTTAAGGTGGAGCTTTGCCCGATTTCGGTTTTGGATGCTGAATATCAGGATTGGAGATAAATCAGCATGAGCTAGTCCATCATCTATATGCAAAATATAGAAGTTGTGACCCCTTTCTGGGTGATAACGGTTGCTTCCAAATTTTTCCAACCACATGTCAGATGACCATTCGCGAACAAACGAATTGATGTTCAGAATCATTGTCAGACCATTTATGCATAAAGTAAGAGTAAAGTAATAAGGTTGAAAAATAGAAACTTTCATGAGATAAATATGTATGAAAATTGGTTCGTCCACTAGAAATAGCATTGTGAAAATGAATCACATTCCATTTTCCCACTTCTCAATTTGCTACCAATCGATGATGAAGGTTGTGGATTCAATAAGTAAGGCCACTTCAAATTTTAACTATACGGGGGGAGAAAAGTGTATGCGTGCCAAAGATCATTACATCCAAATTGTAGACTTGCGCGTACCTGATGTGTACCATCATCAATCAAAGTCATCCACCAAGAGGAAGATCTGGAGAAGATATAGGGGAGGAGAAGGAAACATAATCGCCCGGAGAAAAAGGGACGTATGTGTGGAGTGGGAGAAGGGAAAATTTCTCTAAAATACTTAAAATGACTGTTAATGTTACAAAAATGTAATATACCGTATATTAGTGTGAAGGATGATTTTGCAAAGGAAAAAGACAAAAAGTACCTTCCAAACTTGAAAAGTTTAGGTTAATTTGGTAATAAAATGGAATCACTTTTTTTTTTCAACCTTGAAACTGTTGCCTTCTTTTAAGAAAGAGAGTAAAACACGTGTATATAATTTACTCTATATTTAAATGATTTTATCTCTTGTTGGTTAAATTATTGTATTTTGCTTCCCTTAAATTCATCTCTTTTGAGTTTTACCCCCATGAAATTCACTTTCCTTAAGTTTCGACCCCTTAAAATAATATTTTTAGATTTGTCCCTAACCTCAATTTACAATCTATACATGCATGTATATTCCCACTTTTTATGCAATTGACACACCCACATAACATACTTCTCCATAATATTCTTGATCGAATAGGGTGTTATGCGGATTAGGGAGGGATCTAGAAAATTTGCTTAGAGATAAAGTTTCATAGAAGAGTAGTATGAAGATTTCGAGGTATGAAATATGATAATTTAATAAAAAATAAATAAAATCAGTGAAATATATATAATATCTAAAGGATTTTCCCAAGTGGGGGCGATCGCCCTCGTACCCTTTCTTAAATCCATCCCTGATGCCAATCATTAAAAAATACTGAATATTAACCTAGCAATTCTTTTTTGCTTTGATAATAGGAAGAAATAAGTTCTCGCCAAGAAGTCTGTTGCGTGGTTAGCTTCCTTTAGAATGTGCTCCGTAGGGCATTCCCTAAACTCCCGAATCATGCTCTTGCATTCCAGGATCATGGGTCTTAGAAATAAGTTCTCGATAGAGTTATTCCAAACCAGATTCAAACATACCTTGGCATCCAATTTTACCTGTAGGAACTGGATGCCTAATTGTCATGCCACTCACAGTTCTTCTCATAGCGCCCAGCATTTAGTCAACATGCTATTTGCCTGTCCCACGTGATTCACGAAGCTTCTGATCCACCTACCATCCTAGTCATGAAGCAGGCCACCTGCACTAGCTTTCCCGATCCTACTCTCCACCGATCCATCAGCATTTGGTTTTACCCATCCCGGTAGTGGAGGCATTGTTCGCGATTATTTATCGTCTAAATGCAAGTGCACGTGTTGAATGAGCATTATAGTAATGAGAACGAGTGTCGTCTCACAAAGACCCAATTAGAATTCAATTAATTACTGAAGTTATAACAACTCTCCCTCATCCAAACAATCGATTATGAATAGAAGCAAAAAAATTAAAACGAGCATAGTAAATAATGAAATTTCAATCAATCATAATTAAAGGCCCTAAGGATCACAATTTCATCTATTCTCAATCCTAATTCTAATTCCCTTCTACCTATACCTTGAATTTAATTACGTTACTAACCTAGGGTTCAATATCATTTTATGCGGTTGTAGCTTGTAATAAGATTGTATTCTCAACTAGTCAATTTGCTCTATGTCTAGGCGATCGGCAAGTTAGCACCCATTAAAGATCAATCCTAACTGGTTGTGATTAGGTAAATATCTATCCTTTTCACTAAAAATCCCGTCTTTCAATGTGGATCAACCTAATCTATGCTTCCCCTAGCTTAACCTAGAGTTCCTCTGTCGAGTTCAACTAGATTACCAAATCAACTTAATTTGTGGCCAGTTAATTAAATCACATTAAGTTCGAGACAAGCATAAACAACTCAATCAATTCAATAGACATAGGAGAAGTGAACCAAAAATCAAGATCAAGAAATAAGATCCATTGATCACCTTAGGAAAAATAGCACTTAGTTCATAACGGAAATTGAGTCAACAATCGACATAATCAAGGAATACATCAAGTAAACCAAAGAGAAAAGAGAAGAAAACTCTAATCCGGTAGAAAGTTGCAATTCCGTCATCAAGATCTCCACTTTCTTTTGTTGCCGACTTAATTCCTCCTCGATCTCGGTGCTGTCTCTCCAAAAGAAAAGAGATAATTCCCCGATATCATTCAAATTGCCAAAACACTTCAATATATAGATTGATTTGTTTCCTCCCATTTCTCTCAAGATATTCTAATGATATCTTTAGTTGCTTCCATGAGATCTTGAGATATTCTTCTTTTCCTCCTTTTTCAGAATCAATCTGATCCCAAATCACGATTTTCGCGCTTCAAAAGTCTCGGTCTTTAAAATCTTGGTGTCCATAATCCCGCCACCAGCCACGGCACATGCCTAGGCACAAAGTATCAGAATGCATACAGTGAAGGTACGCCTCGGCGCATGCCTCGGCAAGTCGTGCTTAAAAGTCTTTTGCCCTTGTGTGCCTAGGCACATGCCTTGGGGTATCTTCCTGGATTTCACCACACTTCGATTCTTGGTTCCTATGACTTCCTACAATCAAATAAACTTGAATTAAGTATTTGGAATTGAAGCATCACAAAATACTCAAGAAGCATCCAAAGTTCAATTAAACTCAAGAGTCAACATCAGTTTAAGGTCTAAAAATGTGTTAAAATATGTAATATATGTAGAGTTAACACACCTCCAAACCTCAACCTTTACTAGTCTCAAGCAAAACCTAGGCTACTAGGAAACAAAAACAACGCATCAAAGTGAGAAAAGCAACTAAAATCACCATCCTTAGCTTCATCATGCCAAATCCATCACCTACCCTTCACATTTTCAGATATGGTTCCTCATAGGCTTAGTTATCAATTAAAATTCAATTGACCCAAGAGACCAACAAAAAGTGAACCCCCAAATCTGCCAGGACCCGTGCAGTGTGTGAAATCACCCCTACCTAAGTTTGAGTTATCATTCTTATGCAAATAAATTAAACAATCATGTAGAAATCGAAAACTTCCTTCTGTCTCTATCTCTTTTTTTTGTATTTTTTATTTTTGTAGTTTTTTTTTGTGCACGACTCTGGGTGTCAAGTCCAAAAGTTAAGCACATGTATCGAGGAATCAACCAATGGCTCCCGTCCCAGTTGGTCCAAGGCATTAGGTGTTGTGACAAACCTACGAGTTTATCCTCGAGCTTCAATAGATGGACTATTTTTCACCACAAGCACATGTCGAGCCTTATTGCATATGCTTTTGCACTAAATGACACTCAAGCCCGTATAGTGGTGCTTAGAGCCTTGACACATTGTTTCTACTCGATAGTTTTTTTTCCTTTTTTTAACATAAACAATCAACTCGCTTTTGAAGTTTTCAATCCGCCATCATGCTTTTTCAGCACTTTAGATCAAAGTCAAACTCTTATCTAGGTGAGAAGTGTTGTGCTCAAAAGTGGGGTCCAAACTTCAAAGGTGATAACCTTATGCCAGCACTCTAAGTCAAGTTGTCTCCTCCTATCCTACTAAACCATATTCAGTCCCATTTAATTCATCACTGAACAGGGAGATGGCAATCCCAACATAACAAGCTCAGGCTTAGTGAATGCATGCATTCTAAAGCCTAAAACTACCTCCTAACTATCCAAAAAGGGAAAAAAATTAACCTAATTCAAAGCACCAAAAAGGTACCAAATTAACCTAATGCAAAGCATCAAAAAGATACCAGTAGTGCATTACACCCCCAAACCTAAAACCGACATTGTCCACAGTGTAAAGAGAAGCAAGGAAAAGCAGCACTCCCCTTGTGCCACTAAGCTAGCAGTGTGCATTAGGACACCTGGCCGTAGTTGTTCTCCTCGTTGTCTTCATTAGATGTGTCCTTCGTGTCACCATCCTCACTGTCCTCACTACGTGATGGCTGTGTTGGAAGTTGTTCCATGTTAATGCCCAAGTGGTTCGCAAACAATAAGTTCACCTGAAATGGATATTCTACCAACTTAGCTTGATACTTCTTTTGTTGCTTCTCATAGTGAATAAGATGATCCACCTAAGATGATCCACTTTGGTTAGTACACCTCTCCATCCGTCTTGTTGTCCCTGTGGTTCCCTAGGTCTAGGTTCTTGATCAACTTTCCGCATCCTGCAAATTATGTGAGCATCAATGGTCTCTCTCCTTGAAAGTGTCATGTTCATCCTTCATTGGAATTTTTGCACGTCGACACATGTCAGTTATCAAAGCGGGATACTTGAGCTTAGCAGTGGGGGTTTCGGCAAAATCCCTCATCTCCTCAATAAGAAAAGTAGCAATGTTAAAGCGTCTATGAGTTAAAGATCAGATACAACATATGAAGCCTCTCCTTCTGTACTAAACTTGAATGGGTTGTTGGGAGGAGGATTGCATTAATAAACTAAAGCCAAACTCGGGCTTTATAGTTCAAGTCCTCTTTCCTAATAGTGAAGTCAAAGCTAGTATTTGTTCTTCAAGTTGCCCCAGGGCGGCCTTCTACTTGTAGAACGCTGTTGCTATCCAAGTCTCTACATGCATTCTTAAAAAGGTGTAGAGCAGGTGTTTCCTAAGAAAGCTTGCATCTTGTCCTCAGAGAAGGGCACAACTGATCCTCTCATGTGCACCCCAGTAAACATGGTACTAGCCAAGTTCGAATAAAATTCTTTCACAATTCCTCGAACACCTGGTGGGCGGTGTTCACAGAGTTTTTTCTAGCCCATCACTGAGATAGTTTTAGTAAATTCATTCATGGAATCGTCGCTCAAATCAAAAGCTCTATCAGGTATGGCATCCTTGTCTTTAAACTTATTGTTGAATCAATCCTGAGCATTTTTTGTTTTAAATGTGAACTTGTCAAACTTAGGTGGGGACAGGGATTCAATCACTCTTTTCCTTGATCTCTTGGGTGCCATTTTTCTTTTCATAGAAGCCACAGTAATTGATCAATAATAAAGAGAAAAGTATTGGATGTCACCACCCAGAAATTGAATGCCCAGGATGTTTCGATTTCGAACTTCTTTCTCCTTGTGATCTCATCGCTAATCCTGCTCAACTAAAAACCAATTAGAGCAGTTTGAAATTCACACCCCTCAGTAATTAACTCGAAACTCCACTTCAACGCAATCTCTCTAGAATTTGCTCAAGAACATCAGTGTACTACAAGAACAACAAAGCACAAGCTAAAATAACCCAAGAAAATGCAAGTTGAGTAATGTCAATCAGGGTACGTCAATCTGTGGAGAACCACTAAGCATGTAGATTTCCATCAAAAATTCATGATCGCCGTAGCAAATAATCAATAGGCAACTAAATATAGAGCACACGTCGAGAGTGAAGGCCATCAACCCAAGTCTTTGACGTATTCCCTTCCTATAATCACGATTCATCTTCAATTCAAAAGGCATTCAACAGAAATCAATCAATTATTTAGAACAAGAAAAGAAGCTTACCGTTCAAATCAGTTAGGGAGGGGATTGAGGAGGCTCCACAAGGATGAAGGTTCCGATAGTCAATGGGGAGTGCAAGGCAGATGATGGATGAGTGAAAGGGAAAGCCTAATTCTGCCCATAATGCGAGAAACTGCCTAATTTTATTTAATTTTAAAAAAAAATAAGTAAAATTAAAGTGCAGCAGCATGTGCCAGGGCACACATGGCCAGTACCTAGATTTAATCGTTATTCGCTGCGGTATACCAATATAATGCCACAGCATGCGCCATTGCCTGAATCTACTGAATGTACACTAACCTCCAGTGCCACGGGACGCGCTGTAGCGCGACTCACCCATTTTTAAATCTCACCTCCTTCGAGTCCTCAGGGGTCTACTTTGTGAGCATGGTCAGGTAATTGCCCTAAAAATTTAAAATTAACTACCTAAATCGTGAAATGGAAGTCTAAATGTGAACTTGAAAATAAACATGCAAATAAAGATAAACAAAAGAAATTTGGGTTGCCTCCCAAGAAGTGTCACGCTTATGGGGGACACAAAACTGCTTGGAAAATACTAGCATCAAGTTTTTATTGGCCGACTATTTTTCTTGATGCTTTTGCTTATATATCAACTTGTGATAGATGTCAACGAGTAGGCAATATTTCGAAGCACCATGACATGCCATTGAATTCAATACTTGAAGTTGAAGTATTTGATGTTTTGGGAATAGATTTCATAGGGCCATTTCCTCCATCCTTTGGTAACAGTTATATATTGCTTGCGGTAGACTATGTTTCTAAATGGGTAGAGGTGATTGCCTCTCCCACATGTGATGCTAATGTTGTTCTTAAGTTCTTGCAAAGAAATATCTTCTCAAGATATGGAGCACCAAGAGCCGTTATTAGTGATGGTGGATCCCACCTCTGCAACAAAGAGTTTGACAAGCTCATGACCAATTATGGGGTATACCATAAGGTAGTCTTAGCATATCATCCTCAAACAAATGGGTTAGCGGAGGTATCCAATCGGGAAATCAAAAGGTTGCTCAAAAAGACTGTCAACATTTCACGGAAGGACTGGGTCCACAAGCTCAATGATGCTTTATGGGCATGCCGGACAGCGTTCAAAACACCCTTAGGCACATCCTCGTACCACTTGGATTTCAGCAAAGCATGCCACCTCCCGGTGCAGTTGGAGCACAAAGCATATTGGGCAATCAAGACTCTCAACTTCGACTTGAAAAAAGCCAGTGAGAAAAGGCTTCTTCAAGTGCATGAACTCGATGAGTTCCACCAACCAAGTGTTCGAGAATCACTATGTCTACAAGGAAAAGGTGAAAGCGTGGCATGATTGGAAAATCATGGTGAGAGAGTTCCATCCTAGTCAACTTGTGTTATTATTTAATTCACAATTGAAATTGTTTCTAGGAAAACTTAAATCAAGATGGTCGTGGCCGTTCCGAGTTAACCAAGTGTTACCATATGGTGTCCTCAAGCTAAAGAATGAAGTCACAAATGAAACATTCAAGGTCAATGCTCAAAGAGTCAAAGGATATTTAGGAGGCCGGATCAATCAAGACGAGGCCTCAGTCCACTTGAAGGATGGGTAACATCGGAAAATTTGAGCCATGGACCCTCTCGGTGGCGCTTCTTGGGAGGCAACCCAAGCCCGGCTTCATTTAATTTCACTTTGTTTGTTTAATTCTGCATTTTAGGATAGTTTTTTTTTTTTTTTGCAAGCAAGCATGCATTACCTATTCAAAGCAATATTAGGAAACAGGAGGACCGTCGTACTCAAGACAGCCCGATCATGAAAAATTGGGCCGGATCACATCTCAGCTCACCGCGGTGCCCATGAGCCATTGGGCTATAAGCCCAACTCCTCATCTCAAGTAAATGTTGTTTTCTAGGGTTATAGATCATTCAAGGATAGAGGAGGCTAATCAAAACCGTCAACAACAAGTCAACAAGGCAGTAGGATGATAGGCAAGTCGAGCAAGGAGACCAGGTGCTGCATGACCAAGCTAGACACCTGCTGCACCGTGATAGACGTGTTGCCTACATTGGCACAGACATAGCTGCACCGTGGTGGACATGTTTCTGCATCGCGGTGAGCCTACTGCTTGCCAAGGATTCCCTGCCACAACCACAAACAGACAGTGACTAGACACTATTGCACTATGGTGGACAAGTCTCTGCACCCCGGTCAGAAGATTCCTGACAAAATCACCTTGGCTACTGGGGCTTGCACTAAGTTGATCTTGAATTCAAAATTTGAATCCCCACAAAGGCTATAAAAAGGGGTTCTTTTAGCCCTCAATTGCATACATTGCTCTTTCATTGCTCTTATTCCTCTCATCTCAGTCTCGATTGGTTTTGCAAATAGGGAACAAGTACTCACTGGGACGATTCTAGACAAGCAAGCTACACGGGACCTAGTCACCCGAATGATCTGAGAAACACATGCCTTAATAGTGAGGATGAATAATCATTAAAAGAAGTGGACTCAGTTCATTAGACAAATAGCACACATCCAGAACAAAATGAAGGACTTCTTAGCCAAGCACTATGAATCAACCTCCATGAATATGCACCCATTTCGTCGACAAGTGACGAGGAGTCCGCCGATACAAATGAAACTGATGTGGACTCAGGTGATTGCCTGGAGGAAAGCGATGAAGAGGATGACTAGAAGGCCGTTACATCGACTTTGACACAAGGGGAGCATTCATTAACCCTTTCTCTTTACTTTTCTTAACATTGGGGACAATGTTTACCTTGGTTTTTTTTTTTTTTGGTGAGGGGGACGAGGGAATAAAGCATGAAAGTTTGTGTCAAAGCCATTTAGATTGTTCGCCACAATTGCTTGTTTGCTTGTTTGCATTTGTATTTGCACGACATGTAGAGCATAGGGCATTAGATAATTGCACGTTTATTTCATCTTGCATTTGTTTTTTTTATTTTTTAAAAATTTGAAAAATGATGATGTTTTTGATGGATAGAGATGCTTGCAAGTCGTGAGTAGGGAACTTGAGTTGATCCTTGTACTGTGATGATAATTAATGGTTAGTGTGATTGCTTGACTCTAAGTGAAACTGTGACAAATCTTGTGATGATTTTCAACCCCAATTAATTGTACATGAACCTTACATCTAGATCTTAAGTCAAGGGCAGTAAGTGTCATCTTTGGAAATACTTCTGCAAAAAAGTGTTAGGCTAAAATTGAGTATACAAGGAAAGATATGTCAAGGCTTTGAGTACCTTGGTTTGGGTTTGAGCCTAAATTGATGCACTAAGTGTGTTGGCAATATGGTCTGACATGTACTTATAGGGGACTACCTGTTCATCAGATTGGCTAATCAAAATTGTGTCAGTAAATTAAAGATCCAGCGGAGGTGCGGGCCATTGAAAGTCGTGCACCACCCAAGTAAGGGTTATATGATAAGGGAAAAAATTTTTGATTGATGAAAGCAAAAAGGTGAGGTCATGCATTGGACTAAACGCTAGACGCATGTTTAAATGAGTATTTCCTTATGATGCACAATAGTGAGGTCAAGACTTAGGGCTAAATGTAAGGGATTGCACGATACTGCATGGGTTGAAATGAAATCATGAGGTTCGAATCAATGAAACTCAAAGTTAAGTAGCAAACACGGTCATCACTAAGAACTTTAAGGGAAAGGCTTGAAAGTGCCGAAAACAAATTATGAGCATTGCTACCAATTGAAGAAGTGGAGATTCATGTTTGACTTTTGATGGATCATTGTGCTTAAAACTTTGCTCGAGGATGAGCAAAGGTTTAGGTTTGGGGTTGTGATAATACCATAGAAGTTTTATTTTAAATATACTCTCAGACACTAAAACTTGAGCTAAGAACATGCATTCCACTTCTCATTTTTGTTGAAATAGGCTGAAATGTGATTATCTATGCTCCTTAGGAGGTTAATATCCATCCTCTAAATTTATCTAGGTGTTTGCAGGACTTCCTCAATATAAAACATGCCAAATAAGATATCAATGGAAAGCTCATTGAGTCAGGAGTCCAACGCATCAAACCCTGCATGATTTGAAGTTAAAATGAGGAAGTTATGGCCAAACGAAGTAAACTGTGCAGAATAGACTTAGCATACCTCGGTGGGACACCGCAGTTTATAGGGAAGCATCAAGGGAAGAAGTGCACCACGGTGCCCAAATCTCTGCACCATGGTCTATTGAGCTGAATGGTGGGACCTAAGACTTCCTATCCCACACTGACCAAATCAAGTTTGGAGGAGGTGGAAATGCCTTATAAATAGAGGGGTACCCCCACAAAAAGAATAGGAGAGAGAACTTCTCATAAAAAGGCAAGTCTCGGACAAGGTTCTTGGCGAATTAAAATTCACAAAGCCCGGGGCATTGTAACAAGGGTCTTGGGTAGAAGAGCTAAGGAATCAAGTTCATCATTCAGTGTTTGAGACCCCTTCTGCCTTTGTCTGCTTTCTCTTCATCTCAGCTTCATAACTTTCTATTCCGATGAACATATATTGTAACATAACCATGTCCAGCTAGTTTTTAATTCTCTAGGGTAGTAAGTGGATCTTAGTATTTATTTCATCCATGTATTGAACTTTTATTGCCCGGATTTGTGAAGTTGTTCTATTTCCTTTATATTTACTACACTTCATGCGTTTTTTAATGTCTGGCCAACTCGATAAATCGATCTAAGCGATGGTGAGGAGCCAGGAGAGTGAGAATCCCATCGCCTAAGTAAACATCGCCTAGGAATAATCATACCAAGAGGTAGATTAGTCATTCTAACAGTTAGAAGAGATGTGTGAGAAGGCCTAAGAGGTAGCCATCACCCTAGGAATCCAAATACGGTTATGAACATGACCTTTGGTCCCTTAATTCTAACTACCTAGATATAGAGTGGGTTAGGATCATCCTAGGGATACATCTTAGTTACGACGAGAGTCGGATTAGGTGATTTTAGCCCGTGAATGGGAGACAAGGACGCTTGACTTGATCCAACTAATTAAGTCCAAGAGGATTGAAATAGACCTAAGTGAAACTGAACTCCTGGAATTGTTTTCTTCTTGAGTTCGTATAACGCTATTTCCGTTGTCTTTAGACTTTTCACTTTCACTTCTTTTCTTGCTATTTCTGCATTCTCTCAATTATTGTGTGGATTGGCTTTGTACTCTGTGTTCTAAGTTCGTGCTCGATAGACTTTGATCCTCGTGGGAACTATACCCGCTCACCTAGTTTATTATTTGCGATCCGTCCTCTTGCGGGCTGATAGCGAACAAAGATTCTCTTAGAATCCCTAGTTTGAGTTTTAACCACATTCATCTACTCTTCATTTTGACCTCACCACCAGCATTACAAACATCTCAATTGAGCTCCTCTTCCTCTCTCAAAGTCAGCTCCTAACATGTTTAGTCTCAAGCTTATACATATGTAGAAAAATGAAATTTCCATCATGACTTGCCTGATTATAATCAGTAAATTCTCACGGCTCAAAGATTGTAGGGATACTTTAAATCAAATGATCCTCATGGCTCAAAGATCCTAGAAGTGACTTCATATCGATTGGTAGATTACCCATGGCACAATGACTATGGGGGTAACTGAATTACTCATGGCTCAAAGACCGTAGAGTCAATTTGATGATTATCTACGACTGAAAGATCGTAGAGGTATCCTTGTAACAATAATCTCAGGGTTCAAAGATCATAGAGAAATCATCATAATAATAACTCACGACTCAAAGATCATAAAGTTGTACAATTGATGCTCGTGACTCGAAGATCACAAGAACTCAACAGAGATTTATCATGGCCATAATTCGAAGATTACCCAGACATAACTTGGAGATTGCGCATACCTATGGTTCAAATGACATATGGGCCTACTTACCGGATTAGTGGCAGAATCTTGGTTTAGGCTTATCATCGGGATTTTGCAAAGAGTTTTGGCTTGGTGGGCTCAGAATAGAGCTCGTTATGGAAACCTATCGGGCCTTCCTAACCTTTCTAACCAGTTTAGAGTGTAACCCAATAATCCGATCCAATAACCATTACATCCTTTCATTAATTCTAACAACCAATTACTAACACGTGTCAATATCCTATTAGCTATGCAGCTCCTAGAGCTACTATAAATAGGCCCACTCTTCTTAGTTGGGGACCTTTTTCCATCTTTGGCATCGGGAGCACTTGGAGAGCAACTGCGAATCTCTCTCTCTAGCCTACCACCTTCATCCTTCCTGCCACTGCGTACTATAGCTTGGGAGGATTGCCCATTCCTCCTCTCTGAGCTCTCTCTACTCTATCCCTTTAAACATTACTTGTCTACAAACATTTCCTCTCCTCACTTTGAGGAGATCGGGTATTTTCTTCCATCCACATTTTTTTTGGCTACTCCACCAGGGAGCAGTGATTGCAACGGTGATGAACGCTAAGGATTGAAACACCTCAAGGAGATTTGTCTGGAGCACAAAGGGATTTCGTTTAGACTCCTATGACCAAATGGCAGGATAACTTGTCTCTGCTGGCTCAGTGTTAATTATATGAATATACTTATTTAAACATATTTTTTGGCCTAGATTCAAGTAAGTTGTTTCGAGTTTTATGAGATTTTAATGCATGATTGGTTGTTTTTCCCTAAGTTGAGTGAAATCAATTTATAATTAATTAATTCAAATTTTCTTCCAAGAATATTGGTATTTCTGGACTTTTTATTGATATAGGTGTTTAATGAAGAACCAACTGGGCCAAGAAAGTGGACCCCGACTCACAGAACCAAGCTAGACAAAAGCTAGAAAACAGAGGAAATAGGGCATGGGTCGCGACTCCCTGAAGCAAAAAACTGAATAGAGTCATGGGTCGCGACTCAAGGTCGTGACCCCTCGCTAGTAAAGAAGATTTCGCAATATTTGTGGCCTGAAGCCTGATATGGAAGATATTCTGAGATAATAGGACACAAAGTAGTATATTTTAACTTGACTTACTCTAAGGGAAACACAATATCTTGTTAGAATATATTTTTAGGATAGAGATATTTGGAGAATATTTTCAGGTAAGATAGAATATTTTATTCTCTATCATTATAAAATCTCGACCTAGCAGCTTATGGGAGGAGGACGATCTTTCATGCCAGTTTTTATACGTTTGTTTTGTGCCAAAGGAATTGGAGTCATTCACGGCTTCAATGGAGGAAGAGGATCAACATGCTTCAAGAAGATTCTAAGGATAGAGAGATCGGCTTCGAATCATTCCAGAGTTTTTTCTTTCCTTCCTCTTTCCTTTTCTTAGTCATGGTGTATTCGAATCTTTTCTTGGTATTTTTTGTTAATTTCATCATGAACTAATTCCCATTCCTAGGGCGAGCAATGAAACTCTTTTCTATTTTCTAAGTCCTTCCCCTTTCTTTTTTATGTGATTGATTACATCATGCTACTTACATTATTCTCATCCTTAATGCTTTCTAATTAACTGGCCACCAATTAGATCGATCAGGAGATTCGATGAACTCGAGAGACGAAATTGTAGTCACGTCGGAGATAGTATAATCTAGGATAATTCAGGCCAAGAGGTCGGGATTATTTGTGAGAAGCATCGAGAGATTAGCCGATCACCCAAGGTATCCAAATTAGGGTTCGAACTCAATGGATTTCTTAATATTAATTATCTAGAGATAGAGTGATTAATATCGTCCTAGAAACACGTTCTTGTTAAACCGAGAGGTAGGCAAGGAGACACAAAATCCAAGGATAGTAACACCATAGTCAATTGCATATAGAGATTGGGATTGGATTTAGAAGTAGAACTGAGCGAAGTTGTGAGCCTTAGGTTCATTAAAACTGATTAATTGCTTCTAATTGCTTTCAATTTACTTTCTTGTTTTCATTAAATTCCTATCCAATTTCGAATTGCCTAGCTTGGCTTGATTGCTTGGTTTATTGGTTAGTTTTGATTGACTTAGATCCTCGTGGGAACGATCTCTTACTTATTCATTATATTACTTGCGCGATACGTATAATTGCGCGTCGTTTTGGTTATCTATTTTATCGCAACAAGTTTTTGGCGCCGTTGCCGGGGATCAAGTTTTCAATTGTTTCTAACGTTAATACTAAGCAATTTTCCTCGACTTGGTACTCTTTTCTAATATTTTAAATTTCTTTCTACTAGGTACCCTCCAAAGTTGTATGCTTCGCCGCCACAACTCGGCTTCACTATTGCACGATCCAAAACCCGAGCGAACATTTCATAGGAGACGTAGAGAGCAAAGAGCAGCCCAAAGGAGACAAGCCATGGAGCCTGGTCAAGGAGGTGAATTAATACCATAGAACCAGCGTCGGAAGACCATCAAGGAGTATGCACAACCTCAATTTCTGAATCAATCAAGCATCGTCAAGCCACTGGTTCAAGCTCACACCTTCGAGATCAAACCATCGGTAATCCAAATGCTTCAAACTTCTTGTTCTTTTGGAGGAGCACCAAATGAAGATCCTCATGTGCATCTAGCAAAGTTCCTTGAGATCTGTGACACTTTCCACTTCAATGGGGTGTCGACCGAGTATATCTAGATGTCCCTTTTCTCCTTTTCATTGAGGGACAGGGTTAAGGCGTGGCTACTATCACTTCTATCAAGCACACTCGACACATGGGAGGCAATAACCGAGAAGTTCTTAGCTCAATACTTCCCACCATCCAAAACAATGAAGCTAAAGAATGACATCATGACATTCAGACAACAGCCCATGGAGTCTTTCTACGAAGCTTGGGAGCGTTTCAAGGAGCTACAACGAGTGTGCCCCCACCAGGGCATTGAAATCTGGACATTGGTACAAATCTTTTATAATGGTTTATTAGAAAATTGTCGTTCTTATCTTGATGCAGCTGCAGGTGGTTCAATCATGAATAAAGACCCCAAGGAAGCCTATGAATTGCTTGAAGAGATGGCACGTAATGGATATCAATGGCCATTTGAGAGAGCAACGGGACGTGAAACCGCCGGAATACATTCAGTAGATGCCGTGATAGCCATCTCAGCTAACATGAATGCCCTATTCAAAGAAGTGACAGCATGGAAGATCCAAGGAGCGGGGCCAACCTAGGGAGCCACCAAAGGACTATCTTACATGGAATCGATGCAGGAGACTCAAGAATCGGCCAACTACATTGGAGGCAACCTGAGGAACAATCCCTACTTCAACACATACAATCCGGGTTGGAGAAATCATTCAAACTTCTATGCGAACAACAACAACCGGGCCAATCACCGCCAAGGTTCCAATCAACTTAGAAACAAGAACCTTCAGCTTCGGATCGCCTCACGAGATTAGATGGTACTTTCATTAAATTTATGCAATCTTCTCAAGATACACATGCTGTGGTACAATTGAATTTTAATCAAATTGTTACCTTGCAATCACAGGTGCCGAACATGGAGACTCAAATTGGTCAATTAGCTCAAGCAATCAATTCTTGACCTTTGGGAGCACTACCAAGTGATACAAAAATCAACCCTCAAGGTAAGTGTATTGAACAAGTGAAAGCAATCACACTGCAACACGAACCAAATGCAGGGGACAAAGCAGCAGCGAGAGAGTCGCGAACCCCAGGTCGTGACCCCTTCTTCTAGAATAGCAGAGTCGTAACCCCAGGTTGTAACCCTTGAGGACAGAGTCGAAATTCGAGACACAGATGACGACCAGAGCTGCAAGAACAACCCAGAACATACTGAGAAGACCCAAAAAAAGCTAGAAAAGAAGGAAAGGACATATCCACCCCTTCCTTATCCACAAAGAGCACAAAGGGTAAATAATGAGCATCAATTCCTTAAGTTTTCGATGTGTTCTGTAAATTGCATATTAATATACCATTTGCCGAAACTCTTGAGCAAATGCCAAGCTATGTAAAGTTTATGAAGGAGGTCCTATCTAAGAAGAGGAAGCTTGGAGATTATGAGACTGTAGCTCTTACCGAGGAGTGCAGTGCAATTTTGCAACATAAGCTACCCCCAAAATTGAAGGACCCAGGTAGTTTTACAATACCTTTCTCCATTGGTAATAAATTTGAAGGTAAGGTTCTATGTGATCTTGGTGCAAGTGTCAATCTCATGCCATATTCTGTTTATAGTGAGTTAGGATTGGGAGAAGTGAGGCCGACAACAATTACACTTCAACTAACTGATAGATCTTTGGCTTATCCCTGTGGTATAATCGAAGATGTTTTAGTTAAAGTGGGTAAGTTTATATTTCCTGTTGATTTTGTGGTGCTTGATTTTGATGAGGATCAAGAGATCCCAATTATACCTGGTAGACCTTTTCTTGCTACAGGTCGTGCATTAATTGACGTGGAAAAAGGCGAGCTTACAATGAGGGTTGACAAGCAGAAGGTGACTTTGAAAGTATTCCGTTCTATAGAGTCTCAACCTCATGAATGCTTCTCTATTGGTGTTGTTAATAGGTTCACCAATTATGAGTTCCAAGAGACCCAAACCAAGGATACACATAATGAAGTTCAAGATAGTGGACAACCACATGATGTAAGGCACCATGAAGACATGAAGCGAAGGGACGCAATTTCAAAAGTACCAGAGAAGTTCACTGAACTTTTGGAAGGAAAACCTCTTAACATAGAACAAGTAACTAAGAGCTCCCTCAAGAGACGAACAAAGCATGATGAAAGGATCACGGTAAAAGAATTTCAACTCGGTCAATAGGTTCTTTATTATAATTCCTCGTTAAAATTCTTATCAGGAAGGAAACGTTGGTCTGGCCCATTCCAAGCCATACAAGTCTTCCCCTGCGAAACGGTCAAATTGATGAATCAAAAGACAAGAGAGGAGTTCAAGGTGAAGGGACAGCATTTGAAAGCATATGAAGGGAACCCTATCAATTGGGAAGGGGTCCTCAACTCAGGGACAAGGAGGATAATGTGACAAAGAATCAAGCCGAGGACTTAAAACATGGTGCTTCTTGGGAGGCAACCCAAGTAAAGAGTTTTTCTATTTTTAATTTGCAATTCCTTTATTTTAATTTTGGTAATTTAGACTTATATGCATGTTATTACTTTGAGGTATAGTTGGGGAAAAAAAAAAGATCTCAGGAAAATCATGAACAGATTTGCAATCACAAATGAGTCGCGACCTAGGGCCGCGACCCCCAATTCAAACAACTTGCACAGCCCATTGGGTCGCGACCGAAGGTCGTGACTCCCTGCCCAGAAAAGTGCAGGGCTTTCAAAGTCACGCCCCCGCAGCCCAAGCTCATGGCCCTAAACAATTTAAATTACAATAGAAGAGGAGGACAAGAGTGAGGAAGGAGCAGACTAATGCATCATACCTCTCACCATTACCAACAAACCAGGTAAGTTCCCTATTTCTTCAATATTTTCTTTGCTTTACATTGAGGACAATGTATAATTTACGTTTGGGGGTGAGATTGCTTTAATTAAAAAGGTGGTAGCAGTTTTGTTTCGTGTTTACTGGTTGACTTGCTTGTTTGCTTATCATTTAGATAAAGTAGGTTGCATGCATTTAGGGTGCTAGATTTTTTTTTTTTTTAGATTACACATTCCATCTTAGCCATGTTAGTAGGTGTATTGCACCAATAAATTAATCCACTCATGACGAATTGGTTGGCCCTTGTTCGGTGATGATAATTAGTGGCTTAAAATTTTGAAACTCGATCAAATATGAGATTGCAACGAGCTTTAGGGTGTAGTTTGGAAAAAATTTGATCATGTCTGAACCCTAGGGATAGCTTAAAATTGCCCTTGATGTTGCTTGGTGTATGGCTCACACGAGAGTAGGCAAGAACATAAACTTTGATATCCTACCAAAGAAGGAAAAAAAAAATATTATGCGTGAGCTAGCAAAGAAAAATTCTATAGAATTGCATATTTGAGCTTAATTGAAAGATATGCCAAGGCTCTGAGCACCACTGTACGGGCTTGAGCGGCATTTAGTGTGAAAGCATACGCAATAAGGCCCGACATGTGATCGTGGTGGAAAAAATAGTCCATTAGTCGCAGCTCAAGGATAGATTTGTAGAGGTATCTTAAAACCTAATGCCTTCCCCCAACTGGGACGGGAGCCATTGATTGATTCCTCGCTACACGGGCCTAGCTCCAGACATGACACCCAGAGTCGTGCACCACCAAAGAAAGAAAAAGAGTGAGAAAGAAACGAGCAGAAATGCAAAAAGGCAATGTCTTTGTGAGTGTTCAAGTCTCTTGATTGTGTGCTTGACAAACTAAGTTTCAAATTGGGTGCTTGAACTTCTGTAAGAGTGTTTGCACCAACACAACACGGATGAAGATGGATTTTTAGAAAATTTTGACATTGAAAGTGTGGAGCAATCAAATTGAAGATCGAGTGGAAGATGAAGAGCCATTC
Organism: Lagerstroemia speciosa; assembly: GCA_037672795.1. Classification (NCBI taxonomy): domain Eukaryota; kingdom Viridiplantae; phylum Streptophyta; class Magnoliopsida; order Myrtales; family Lythraceae; genus Lagerstroemia; species Lagerstroemia speciosa. The sequence continues at coordinate 5,504,016 of CM075307.1, read as the reverse complement.
CTGAGAACTCTAAGGGGCCAAAACCTTTACGATTGAGTGGAGAAATTTGTTTGTGTGTTTTGTGTGCTTGTTAGGAATCTAATTGTCTTACTTGAGGATGAGCAAGAATCTAGGTTTGTGTGTTAATTATATGAATATGCTTGTTTGAACATATTTTTTTGCCTAGACTCAAGTAAGTTGTTCGAGTTTTATGAGATTTTAATGCATGATTGGTTTTTTTTCCCTGAGTTGAGTGAAATTAATTTATAATTAATTAATTCAAATTTTCTTCTAAGAATGTTGGTACTTCCGGACTTTTTATTGATATAGGTGTTTAATGAAGAACCAACTGTGCCAAGAAAGTGGACCCCGACTCGCAGAACCAAGCTAGACAAAAGCTGAAAAACAGAGGAAACAGGGTAGGGGTCACCACCCAGGTTCGTGACTCCCTGAAGCAGAAAACTGAATAGAGTCGTGGGTCGTGACTCAGGGTCGCGACCCCTCGCTAGTAGAGAAGATTTCGCAATATTTGCAAAATATTGAGTTTCCGAAAGATCTCGAAGCCCAATATGGAAGATATTATGGGATAATAGGACACAAAGGAGTATATTTTCACTTGACTTACTCTGAGGGAAGCACAATATCTTGTCAGAATATATTTTTAGGATAGAGATATTTGGAGAATATTTTCAGGCAAGATAGAATATTTTATTCTCTATCCTTATAAAGTCTCGACCTAGTAGCATATGGGAGGAGGACGATCTTTCATACCAGTTTTTATATGTTTGTTTTGTGCCAAGAAGAATTGGAGTCACTCACGGCTTCAAGGGAGGAAGAGGATCAACGTGCTTCAAAAAGATTTTGAGGATCGAGAGATCGGATTCAAATCATTCCAGAGTTTTTTCTTTCCTTCCTCTTTCCTTTTTTTAGTCGTGGTGTATTCGAATCTTTTCTTGGTATTTTTTGTTAATTTCACCATGAACTAATTCCCTATTTGCTAGGTCGAGTAATGAAACTCTTTTCTATTTTCTAAGTTCTTCCCCTTTCTTTTTTATGTGATTGATTACATCTTGTTACTTATATTATTCTCGTCCTTAATGCTTTCTGATTGACTGGCCACCAATTAGATCGATTAGGAGATTCGATGAACTCGAGAGGCGAAATCGTAATCACACCGAAGATAGTATAATCTAGGATAATTCACACCGAGAGGTTGGGATTATTTGTGAGAAGCATTGAGAGATTAGCCAATCACCCTGGGTATCCAAATTAAGGTTCGAACTCAATGGGTTTCTTAATATTAATGCCTAGAAATAGAGTGATTAGTATCATACTAGAAACACGTTCTTGTTAAACCAAGAGGTAGGCAAGGAGACACAAAATCCTAGGATAGTAACACCATAGTCAATTGCATATAGAGATTGAGATTGGATTTAGAAGTAGAATTGAGGGAAGTTGTGAGTCCTAGGTTTATTAAAACTGATTATTTTCTTCTAATTGCTTTCAATTTACTTTCTTGTTTTCATTAAATTCCTATCCAATTTCGAATTGCCTACCTTGGCTTGATTGCTTGGTTTATTGATTAGTTTTCATTAACTTAGATCCTCGTGGGAACGATCTCTTACTTATTCATTATATTACTTGCGCGATACATATACTTGCATGCCTTTTTGGTTATTTATTTTATTGCAAAACTCAGATCCTGCTAGGCATCTCAGGAGAAAATGTTTGCTATTCTCCAAGAGAACACCAAAGTGCTTAACCAAACCCTCACTACCATCAACCATTTGTTGCCTTCATCTAGTGCTATGTGTTCTCAGCAAAAACCCTTGCCCTCAATCAAATGCAAGTGGAGGCAACACTCATGATATTGAGATTGTGGCTAATGCACCAGTTGCTACAACTCCCTCCAGTGATCAAACACCCTCACTGCAAGTGAACATATCCTCTCAAGTTCCTCCATCCACTCCTCAGGTTCTTCCTTCACTTCCTCTAGGCCAGGAACCTCAGCCACAATTATCAGCTTCAAGTGTGCAAGCTACTTACCTCACTAAACAGAATTTGGAAAAGTATTTTGAGGAGAAGGAGAGGAAATTACCTTCCACCATGTTGGATCTTAAGCTACCTTACTTAGCTCAAGTTGCAGCTAAAGCTTATCCTAAGGACTATGTGAGTCCAAAGTTTAAGTTGTTCAATGAAAAATAAGGAAATACTAAGGAGCACATCATGAAGTTCGTTGAAACCTTGGATGTCTATGCTTTGGATGATGACTTGAAGTTGAAGGAAATCTTCAAATCCCTTGCAAAGAAGGCTTACACTTGGTACATGAACTTAACTCCAGGTTCCATAGACTCCTGGGGCACCATGTGTAAGCAATTCACGGAGAAATTCTTCTCCACCCAAGAAAGGATAACCATTACTGACATTGGAAGAAAGCACCAAAGGCCGAAGGAAGATTTGATGGATTACATTGCGTGATTCAGGGAGTGTACCTTGGACATTCAAGATGCATGTGATGAAAAGGAGTTAGTAAAAATATGCATTCAAGGTGTGTTCATGGAATATGCTATGCACCTAGAGAATTTGTCCTTGTCTTCTTTTGCCAGTTCGCTGGTTTAGTAGATAGTGCTCGACAAACCAATAATTCCATTTTAAAGTGAAAAGGAGAACACTTTGTTAAGAGGAACACTACAGTTAACACTGTCCTAGGAACAAACAGTAGATAAAACAAAAGGCCAAGGGTAAGGAACATGACTAGAAATGCTGATCCACCACCCTTTCCTATCTCCATGAATAAGCTTTATGCTTTATTGGATCAGTGGATCAAGGATCATTGTATCAATCTTCCCAATAATGAGCGACAATCTACCAGAGAAGAGAAGGCCAACACTAAGTATTGTTGTTTTCATAGGGTGGTTGGTCACTCCACTCAAGATTGTAGGAACTCGAGGAGGATCATGCATAGTAGGATACAGAGTGGAGAAGTTATCATTGAGGGAAACGATGTGAGGATCAATCCTTTCCCTCCTCACCAAACTGTAGGATGGCATGCAAATGCTATTATTCATGGACCTATTGAAACACATGAGGACCATGCTCCACCAACGTCTCATTCCGACAATCTTGCTTTGGAGGAAAGAGCATAAGAGATGGTAGACCACTCCACTACTAGAGCTTTGATGAAAGCCTCAATCTTCCAGTGTTTCTTTGATCAGCTTGGCTTCAACGAAGGAGCTAAGTTCATTGCTACTTCCGCTATTATGAGGATTTCTAGAGGGCAATACGGAAAATGCATCATGGTTAAGCAATTAGGAAGGCGAGTGGTGAAAGGACATGAAAATGCCATTTTATTTACGAATGCGAACATGTCTATCAAAAATTCGAACCATAACCATCCTCTCTATGTGGAAAGTGTAGTCAACGGATGCTCACTGAAGCGAACTTTCATTGACAATGGTTCTTCATTGAACATTATGCCTGTATCAACCTTGAACGCTATTGGATTGGACGAGAGGCACATTGTAAAGCACGCAATAAACATACAAAGCATTCGATAATGCTTCTGTGTACACATTGGGATATGTTGATATTGATTTCAAGATGAGGCATATCCAGTGTCCGACACAATTTCATGCAATTGATGCAACTGTGGTTTACCACCTTTTTGTCAAAAGGAAGTGGCTTCATGATCACAATCTTATTCCATCCACCCTACATCAATGTATTAAAGGGTTTTGGAATGGAAAGAATATTTTCATCCCAACATCAAGGAACCCGTTCGAATGCCATGAGGCTTTAATCACAGAGGCAACCTTCTACAGTGAATATGCTGGCGATGGAGAAACAATCATTGGAAGGCCCATTGGAGTCCCACTTCTAAGTTTGGAAGGCATGGGAGGAAGAAATGACAAGATGAAGGAGAATTGCAAGCCGAGTTGCTGGAAGAGGACAAGAACTGAATCAAAGATTGGAGAGGATGTGAAAATTGGATCCTTCATCTGCTCTGATGGAAAGAAAGTTCACCGTTTATGATGGTTTGTAGGGTCTGAAGAAAGTACTTCTTCCAACTCTATAACATGTAAAACTCCAGAATCTTAGCTGCAAGAGGCTCAACCTACTCCACTGCAACTCCAAGATCAATTGAAGTCTCAGGTTGAGGAAATGGAAGAGAATAATCTGGCTCGAGATAAGGAAGAATCAAGTCCCCTCTTTGTAAGCAAGGCATTATCTCAAGAATTGAGAAATTCTCTCATTAAACTACTCAAGGATGGACATGCGAAGAAATGCCTGGATTAGATGACACTTTGCTCACTCATAGACTGCATATAGCTCCAGGGACTAAACCCGTTAAGCAAGTGTCGTGAACTTCTCTTCCTGATCTAGAGATCAAGATTAAGGAAGAGATTGAAAAGCTCCTCGGGGTGGGTTTTGTCAAATTCATTAAGCAACCTACGTGGTTGGCGAATGTACTCCTAGTAAAAAGAAGAATGGACAAATTAGAGTTTGTGTGGATTTTCAAGATTTAAACAAAACTTGTCCAAAAGATGAATTTCCTCTTCTAAACATCGACATTTTGGTCAATACAACTGCTGGCCGTGGGCTATTCTCCTTTATGAATGACTTTAGCAGGTACAATCAAATCAAGATGGCCCATGGAGATGCAGAAAAGACGGCCTTTCAAACCCCTATTGAAAATTCCTACTATACTGTCATGCCCTTTGGTCTCAAAAACTTGGCGCAACTTAACAATGGCCAATGGTGGCAATCATTCATGATTTGATGCATGATTTCATGGAAGATTATATTGATGATATTGTGGTAAAGTCTCGAAAGGTTGCAAATCATCTTATGCATTTGAGGAAGGTTTTCGAAGGTGTCACCAGTATAAGTTACGAATGAATCCTTTGAAGTGCACCTTTGAAGTTTCTTCAGGAAAGTTTCCGGGCTTTGTATTCCATAGGCAAGGAATTGATGTTGACCCTACCAAGGTTGAGGCAATACATTCCATGCATGCACCAAGGAATCATAAGGAGTTGGAAAGCTTGGGAAAGGTTTCTTACATAAGGAGATTTATCACTGCACTCGTAGAAATTTTGATTCCTTTCTTGTCCCTTGTGAAAAAGGGTGTATGATTTGAAGTGGACAAACACAACAAGGAGCATTTGAAAAGATCAAGGAAGTTCTAGCTTCTCCTATCACGATGGTGATGCCAATTAAAGGGATACCCATGATGTTGTATCTTACTTTCACGAAGAACTTAATAGGAGGTTTGCTTGTTCAGGAGGTGGATGGAAAAGAATGACTAGTGTATTGTCTCAGTCGCTCTCTACATGAGAGTGATTCAACTGTAGGCCATATGAGAAGCACTGTCTCGCCTTAGTCTTTACTGCTCAAAAGTTATGTCATTAGTTTCTAGTGCATAGGTTTTCCCTTGTCACTCGTTCGGATCCTATCAAATACCTCTTCTCGAGGCCCATACTTTCTAGAAGAATTGCGATATGGTTGCTTTTACTCTCAGTTACCATCATTTCTCCTAAGGCTATAAAGTCTCAAGCCTTAGCTAACCTCCTGGCTCACTTCCCATCTCAGTCAGATGAAGTAATCTCTGACAGGATCCCTAGTAAATTTCACGGGGAAGGAATGTTTATTGACTCGGAGGAAAAGGAATGGAGTTTACATTTTGACGGGTCCTCAAACTAACTTAGGTGGAGCAGCTAGTATAGTACTTGTTGCACCACATGGACATGCAATTTTCTTGGCATTCAAGTTTGATTTCCCTTGTACCAATAATGAAGTAGAATACGAAGCGATGATATTGGGTCTCCTCACTACTCACCATGTACAAGCACGCATCCTTTATATTAAGGGTGATTCCAATTTAATCATAAAGTAAGCAAATGGAGAATTTATTCTAAAGGAGCCAATATTTTCGCCATACCGAGCTGCAATGCAGATCCTTATGAGTAGATTTCATTTGATAAGATGCGAGCATACTCTATGGTCTTCTAATAGTTATGCTAATGCTCTCGCCACTCTTGCATCAAAGATCTCCTTTGCAGATGGGAAAAGCAAATGGATATCAACATTATTCGAAGGGTAACGCCATGTACATCTTTGGAAATTGTGGAGGAAGATATTAAATCCCCAAATGATTGGCGTTCTCCCATCATGGAATGGTTGCAAGCTCCCACTTCAGCTGATATTCCTTCCTTGAAGGATTTCCTTTTGATAAACTCCATTCTTTATCATAGAGGATCTAAAGGAATCCTATCAAGGTGCATTTCCCAAGAGGAAGCTCAAGCTAAGTTACAACAATTTCATGAGCAGTGGTGTGGAGAAGAAGGTCCCCCGCTTTATCGTCACATCCAAAGAACTGGAACAAATAAGTATTCTCTCAGGCCCTATGGATCACATTGCAGGCAAATTGCTAAGGCCTCCCCAAAATAACAAGCACACAACTATTTCAAGCACAACACATGTGACCTCATCTTGATAACTCTAACTAATGGATAAGGGACACAACAAACATCTGCCATCTTCAAATCGGCTCCTCGTCTGATCCAATCCCCCTTGTAAGGATGAGGATGCTTCCTCATAGTCAAGTTAAGGGCCCATATTAGTTAGGCCTGGCAATTTTTGACACGACACGATAACCCGACACGACACGACACGGTCTTAGGCGGGTTCGGGTCAAGCTTAAACGGGTTCCGGGTCTAATCGAGTTGACCTGTGTAACCTGTTTATTTAAAAGGGTTGGGCTGGGTTGAACCCGTATAACCCGACCCGACACATTTAAACCCATTTAAATTGTTGTTGAAATTACAATTATACCATTAGGGTAAATAGTTACAGTTCTTTACTTTACACATTGTCAGTCAGACGTCAGTCTCAGACTCTCAGTAAAGAAAGAAGCTGAAAAGTGAAAGTTCCTCTCTGCAGGCGCAAGGCTCCACGCAGCACGCTCCACAACCTCAATCTTCGTCCCCTTCAACTTCAACCTTCGGTCTTCACCGATCTGCCACTATCTCCTCTTCAGACGACCTCCTCCATCTCGTCCTCTTCACCGTGTCCGACAATCCGAGACTCCAGAGCTCTCCTCTTCGAACAACCGTCCTCCATCTTCCAATCTTCGTCCTCTTCAGTCTTCACTGCGAGTGCAGCTCTTGTCCTCTTCAGACGACCGTCCACCACCTTTCGATCTACGTCCTCTTCGGTCTTCGCTGCGTTTGCAGCTCTCGTCCTCCATCCTCGTCCTTGTCACTACATTCGCAACTCTCCTGTTCAGATCTGGGCTCCGGATCTGAGAATTCGGTAGATATTTGCTCGATCCATTGCCATATATGTTTGATTCTGCATGACTTTGCTGCTTTGAGTTTTTTATATATATATTTTCTACTTTATCTAGTTTGTGTATAATGCCTATTCAGTAGATTCAGTGACGGATCTAGGGTTTCTGGCCTGGACTTGTTCTTCTTCATTGTACAAGATTGAGATTTCTAGGGTTCTTCTGTTATGGCTCCAAGCTCTCAAAACTGATATTATGTTGTTCTCTGATTCAAATTTTTTCCTGTTTTGTATGACTGTTTAATAGTCATTGTGGACTATCATAGTTTCAGGAATGTTGAGTAATTTTTCTTAGTGTTTAATTCATTCTAACAATATATTTAGTAATTTTTTATTTTCTAACTCTTTTTAAAAAAGAGTGACTTTTCTAAGTGTTTGTTTCCTACCTATTTAATTCGTGCTTTTCTGAGTCTTTGAAGTTTGTTCACTTTCAGGAATTTAGGACTTGGGAAGTGAATTATGGATATGGAAAATCTTGAAGTGAAGCTAGAAAGTTCTAGCAAGGTAATGGGCACCACTAATAAGGATGATGATCTTATAGAGATTGATGAAGATGATTTAAAAGACACGGGGACTACAGGAAATTCACAAGTAGGGAAGGGTAAGAGGAAAAGAAGATTGACCTCGCTAGTATGGAACTTTTTTGATCGACTACAAGAGAAGAGTCTTGATGGTAAGACTCGTTGTAAATGCAAAAAATGTGGAGCTCTTTTTATATGTGATAGTCAGTACGGGACAGGAAATTTGAAAAGGCATAGTGAGAAATGCATTCGTAAGGACACACGTCATGTTGGTCAAATGCTCATGAACCATGATCTCTCTTTAAGAGGTGCTAGATTTGATCCTGAAAGATTTCGTGAGTTATTGATTTCTGCTATCATCAAGCATAATTTGCCTCTTTCCTTTGTTGAGTACTCTGGAATTAGAGCATTGTTCGCATATTTGCGTGAAAGTGTGCCTCTTATCTGTCGAAACACAGCCAGGGCTGATGTATTGAAGCTTTATAAAAGGGAAAAGTTGGCAATGAAGAGTTTGCTTGAGGAAGCTCATGGTAGAAGGATTTCATTGACATCTGATTTGTGGACTTCGATTGTTACTGATGGGTACATCTCTCTCACTACACACTTTATTGATGCAAATTGGGTTTTGCAAAAGAGGATTTTGAATTTCTCTCCTATGCCTCCTCCACATAGTGGTGTTGCATTGAATAACAAAGTTGATTCTTTGTTAACTGAGTGGGGCATCGATGGAAGATTATTTTCTATTACTTTAGACAATGCTTCTGCAAACGATGTCTTTGTCAATTTGTTGAGGTCACATCTAAATATGAAGGGTGCACTCTTGGCTAAAGGTGAATTTTTTTCATCAACGTCGTTGTGCTCATATAGTGAATTTGATGGTACAAGATGGTTTGAAAGAAATTCATGTTGCAGTTGAGAAAGTGAGGGAGAGTGTGAAATATGTTAAGGGATCTCAAGTGAGAAAAGAGAAGTTTGTTGAATGTGTGAATCTCTTCTCTTTGAATCCAAAACGAGGCTTGAAGCAAGATGTTCCAACTCGTTGGAACTCGACATATTTTATGCTTGAGAGTGCATTCTACTACCGTCGTGCATTTTGTCACTTAGAACTAAGTGACTCAAATTATACTCATTGCCCTAGTGCATTGGAATGGGAAAAGATTGAGAAGATAAAGAAGTTCTTGGGGATTTTTTATGACATTACAAACTTTTTTTTCTGGAAGTAAGTACCCCACTTCAAACTTGTATTTTCCAGCCACTTTTAAAGCTTACAAAATGCTCAAAGAATATAGTGAGGGGATAGATGAAGATTTGCAATTGATGGCGCAGAGGATGTTAGTAAAGTTTGAAAAGTATTGGTCTAAATTTTCTGTCATATTGTCAATAGCTGTGATATTGGATCCTCGATATAAAATTCATTTCGTGGATTGGAGTTACAAAAAATTGTATGGCAGCAATTCTCCTCAATTTAGAACTGTTCGAAGCAAGTTATTCTCTTTATATGAGGAGTATGTGTCGAAGGAGGTAGCCTCAACCTCATCTACATTAAAAGGGCAATTGATTCAGCTTTCTGATGATGATGCAAAAGAGGAGGATGACATGTACGAGGTAAAAATTTGTTGAATTTTTCTATTTATATGCCTTCTTTTAAAAAAAAGCATTATATAGTTCATTGAATTTCTAAGATGGTCTACTTTTAAGATGTTCTTTACCTTGGTTTACTTTTTTTTCTCTATAGGAGTTCGATGACTATGAGGGTGATGACTACCGTGATGTTTCGAAAAAGTCAGAGCTGGAAAAATACCTAGATGAGACAAGGATTGATAGAAAGATTGATTTGGACATTCTTGATTATTGGAAGAGCAACCAACTGAGATATCCAGTTGTCGCAAGGATAGCTCGTGACATTTTAAGCATTCCTTTGTCCACGGTTGCTTCTGAATCGGCTTTTAGCTGTGGGGGTCGTGTCCTAGATCAATATCGGAGTTCTTTGAAAGCCGAGCTTGTGGAAGCACTCATGTGTACTCGTGATTGGATCTATGGGCTAGAAGGTATAATAGCTTGCTTTAACAAAATCATTTTTTATCATATTTCTTGTCTCTTATATAATTTTATCCATTTCTAATGTAGATTCTCTTGAAGTACCTATGGATCAACTCATTGAGGATGTGATGAACTTGACAATTAGTGACGAGCCATCAACTCAAGATTCTAACACTAATGTTGTCAGAAATTAGTAAGTATTCAAATGATGATTTTTCCATTTTTCCTTGATTACAAATTATTTATATTAAATGATACTTGTAGATTCTTTGGAATTTCTTTTGATGTAGGTTCTTCAGGATGTTGCAACTATGATTACGGATCTTATGATCATTTTGCTAGATCTAAAAGGATCATTGAAGGTGAAGATTTTAGGATGGAATTTTGTTTTTCTTTAAACTGGGTTCTCTTAAACTTTAAGATCTTAAGGTGGAACATGAAGTTGTATTTTGTCTTTTGCTAAATAGGTTCTCCGTTGGAACTCTTTTTGCTACAATTTCATTGTGATAAATAGTTTTGGAAGTGCTGAGTGCAGGCATATGTAGAGACACTTATTGCATGTTGTTGAAATATTTTTTTTGCAGCTTTTGTCACTTTATTTTGTTGAGTTCTCAATTCTCATATTGTTTATCATCTAGAATATATAGATTTTGTAAATGTGTTATTCGGGTCAAACGTGTTAATTAGGTTAAACGTGTATACATAATAAATCTACACATTTAGACACATTTGTTTATACGGGTTGAACGTGTCGTGTTCGTGTCAACCCGTATCTAAACAGGTCGTGTTCGTGTTCGATGTTCTTGACCCGTTTAATAAACGGGTCGTGTTTGGGTTAAGGCATTTCAGACACGAACCCATTTAGACACGACACATTTAAACACGACACGATACGAATTGCCAGGTCTAATATTAGTATTGATATAGTGATTTGTATAAGTTATGCACCCATTCCCGACTTAGATATCCGTATCTTAGACTACGTTTCATGCATTTTTTAATTAATTGCATATCATTTCATGCCGGGAGCCAAATGATGTGTTTGAGAATTCTAGGAATGAAGAAAAGATACTGCCGAGAATTATTTGATGTGTAGGGAATGAAAAGGAGATATGCGGAAAGATGAAGAAATAGCTTGTTCTATAACTCCACGCTCGATGCAGTAAATTTAAAATAAATTTCCTAAGATATGATATCATCGAAAACTTTGTCGAGTCAGGATTCCAACGCAACAAACAGATCATAAATTGCAGCTAAAACGAAAAAGCTATGACCAAAGAAAGGAAATTGTGCGCACAACAGAGTTCAGACCGTGGTCCACTGAGCAAATTGGAGGGACTAAAGACCTCCTATCCCACACTGATTAAACAAGAGAGGGAAGAAGTGTAAAGGCTCTATAGTGGTGTAGCCCCCAGGTGAAAAGTGGGTGACAAGAGAGGCAGAAAAAGGCTAGATAAAGATAACAACTATGGAATGAGAAGAAGGGCCGTAGCAACAAGACGTAAAGTCGGGATTAAGAGATTCGACTTCACCATCTAGAGTTCCTTCTATCTCTTTTCTTCTAGTTTTCATAATGTTATCTTCTCTTTCAACTCTTGTATTTCATTCTACCATATTGAACTAAGCCCCTAGATTCCTAGCGGGATCAATGCAACCTTTTCAATGTTTTAAGTAAAGTTTTTGTTTCATACGTATGATTCTATCAAGGTACCCCTCCTCGGTGTTATTTATGCAAATTTCATACTTCATGCTTTATTTTGGATTAGCCACCTATGGGAATGATCTTCAGACAAAGAGGAGGCTCGAGAGGGGGAATTGAAGTCACGCTAAAAATTGCATAATCTAGGTTAATTTATGCCTAGAGGTGAGGTTATTCAAGCAAGCGCATCGAGAGGTGGTGAGCACCCCAGATAGCCAATTAGGGTTGGATTAATTGACCTTTCAACATTAATCGCCTAGAGATAGGTGGATTAGTGTCTTTCACTTAGGTACATTCGTTTGACATCGAGAGGTACGTACGATGGTAGTTGGGAAACCCTAGAACCCTGGGTTAATAATATGACATAATTAATTGTGTGAAAGAATAATTTTTTGCTTAAGAGTAGAACTGGGGAAGCTGTGAACCTTAGGAGCTTTTTAATCTATTGATTTTTGTTTGCTTACTTTCTATCTTTTAATTACTTGCATTCTAATCAACTTATTTGATTTACTTGGTTTAGAATTAGTTGTGCTAATTTTAGTGATTAGTAGGAGAGTCTTCATGGGAATGATACTCTACTCATTCTTTACTACTTATCAGCGATACGTATACTTGCTGGCATTCTATCAATTGAGCAACAATTAGCACTTGAGAAACAATGTTCTCCACACTCCCACTGCCCACTACCCAATTGTAGATTGTTTATAAATGACTAGATGATTTGACTTGCTCTTCTTTATGCCGAACTTTTTAATTGCTTGACTAAATTTTCCAAACCAAACATGTAAGCTTTGTTTTAAGTCATCTAAGGACTTACAAAGATATCAAATTTTATGTCTCCTTCTCAGTAACAAACAAGTGGTTGCTCCATATAAACCTCATCTTCAAGTTCACCATGCAAGAATGAATTTTAATATCTAGTTGATATAATGGCCAATCATGAGTCGCAAAAATGAAAATCAATTATTGAACGAACATCACTTTAGTAATGAGAAAATGATGGCGGAAGTCCTATATGTTTTCCATTTCTTACAAATGAGTGTTAAATGTTTAAAAATGGAACATCAAGTCCTGGTTGTTCCTGCCTTTACTGCATCTAGTAGTCACCGTCTCCTGCCATAACTTTTCTGCTAACACGGATATGATGTCGTTGGCTTTATCCAAGATGTCCATTTTGGATGATGCCTTGGAAATTTTAATCCTACTTGGTAGAGATTGTTTACATGGATGATTTAGGGGCTATTCATGTTGAGTCCTGTTGGATTGCATTAGATCCAGAGGCAAAATCGGGTGAATTAAATTGTTGAAACCCTAAGCAAGCACATATCCTTATCCAATAAAGCAAGCACACAAGTTTCATTTCCTCTTTCACCTCCAATCAACTATTCCCAAAAATTTCACCTTCCCTCAAGGGAACAAGTACCCACATTTCTGTGAATCGAAGGCGAAGAAGCTATGAGTTGAAGACAGAGAAGCCAACAGTCCAAAGGTTTCTATCTGAAATTTGAAGAGCCCAAGTTCAAGTTTAATCAACACACATTGATATCTTTGAATTGGAAGCATTTACTAGATGTTCATATAGAGACATAAAAGGTTTGCGTTCTCTTATGCTTTTCTCTTTATTAGTCGAATTTTCTTAAAAGTAATATATGAAACTATCTCCTTTGGTAGAACCACAAGATTCGAGCAATTTTTTTAGAGTGGAAGACTTTGGAGACTCTAATGTGAAGTGTATGAATATATTCTTTAAGTCCATCACGGTGGGATTTTTAAGGAGAAAATGGGTGCTTGGTCTATATCGAGAGACTGACATTTGAGATGTAGACCTAGACTTGTTATCTGACATTGTAATTGTGAAAATGATAGAACAGATAGGCTATAAGACAAATTTGTAAAAATTTTATATTGTATTCTAGGAATGAAAATGGAGGGTGGGTTATGAGAGTTATATAAGGATAATTTGGTCATTGTACTTTCAAGGCACCTATACAAGAATAAAATCTATGAGTTGTATGTGAGGCACAACATTGATGAGCATATGACCCTTTGGAGGATGCGGAAGAGAAAATTGCAAGTATGATAGAGGCAACTCATAGATCTCATAGAACCGAGAGATAAGAAGCGGGTGAAGGAGCTGCAATGATAGATGGTGGTGACAGTCGATCTGATAGAGAAGAATTAGATAAAGGAGCTGAGAGATCTCGTAGATCTAAAAGGAAGCCCATTGATTTTGATGGTTTAAAGGAAGGAGAGAGTGGTAATGAGGAAGGAGAGAGTGAGACTTCAGAAGAGGAATCTAACCCCTTATATTATGTGGAACATGTAACTGACAGTGATATTGATTCGAAGATAGCACAAAGTAGGAGTCACGTGAAGAATACCTAGAAGAAAAGAAAGAAAAATTTACAAAATTTGAGGTTAGATGGGAATATTGAAACTATAATAAGAAAGATGAGAGGAAACAAAAGAAAATGGAAAAGGATTAGGTCTCTAGCATAGGGAAAAGATCAGCAGCTAATGCATAGGAGGAAGGCTACCAGATAGAATATTTCTCCTCTAATGATACTTGTAGCATTGAAGTGGAAACAGAAGATTTGGAATCAGATGAAGAAATAGTGAGAGAGAAATAACCTAAGGAAACATAGCAGAGCACTTACTTCGGGAAGTCAAGTACATTTCCTAACTATATACAAACTTCTGAAGCCCCTTCTTTCTCTATTGGCCAATTGTTTGATGATGGAAAGGAGTTTAGGAATGCCATAGATCTACCTACTATGAAACTTCCGAGGAATTTATGTTTTAAGTAGAATGGGTAAGACTACATTAGAGGTAGGTGTAAAGGACAAAGGTGTCTTTGGATGATTTCTTCTAGATTTGTTAAGAACATTGGGGCTTATCAAGTTAAGGCATTGATGGACAAATGAAACATGTAGTGCGACTTTCAAAAATAACATGGTGAATAGCCAATGGTTGGCAAAATATTGATATAGTGATTTCTATAAGTTGTGCACCCATTCCAGACTTAGATATTCATATCTTAGACCACTTTTCATGCATTTTGCAATCAATTGCATATCATTTCATATCTAGAATTAAATGATGTGTTTGAGAATTCTAGGAATGAAGAAAAGATACTGTCGAGAATTGTTTGATGTGTAGGGAACGAAAAGGAGATATGTGGAAAGATGAAGAATAGCTTGTTTCATGATTCTCCATTCAATGCAGTAACTTTAAAAAGGAAATTTCTCCTATTCTCCTCATTAGAAATATGGAAGATAAGATATCATCGAAAAGCTTGTCGAGTCAGGATTCCAACACATCCAATGAGTCACAAATCGGAGTATAAACAAGGAAGTTATGGCTAAAGAAAGGAAACCACACGCAGAGTTCAGTAAACCGCAGTCCATAGATCGTGGTCTACAGAGAAAATTTAGCGAGAAGACTTAGACCGCAGTCCATAGACCACGGTCTACTGAGCAAATTGGCAGGACCCACAACTCTCTATCCCACATTGATCAAACTAAGGGGAAGTATAAATGCTCTATATATGGTGGTGTACCCCCTACAAGTAAAAGGAGATGAACAGAAGGAGAGAAGAGAACAATAGTCATGGAATACAAAGAAGGGGCCGTAGTAACAAGTCGTAAAGTCGGGATCGAGATATTCGACTTCACCATCTAGAGTTCCTTCTATCCCTTTTCTTCTGGTTTTTATAATGTTATCTTCTCTTGCAACTCTTGTATTTCATTCTATTATGTTGAACTAAACCCCTAGATTCCTAAGGGATCAATGGAATATTTTCACTGTTTTAAGTAAGGTTTTTCTTTCATACCTGTGATTCTGTTGAGGTACACCTTCTCAGTGTTATTTATGCAAAATTCACACTTCAGGTTTTCTTTTGGATTGGTCACCCATGGGAATGATCTTGAGATAGGGAGGAACCTCGAGAGGGGGAATCGAAGTCACGCTAGAAATTGCATAATTTAGGTTACTTATGTCGAGAGGTGAAGTTATTCGTGCAAGGGCATCGAGAGATGGTGAGCACCCTAGATAGCCAATTAGAGTCAGATTAATTGACCTTTCAACATTAATCGCCTAGAGATAGAGTGGATTAGTGTCTTCTGCTTAGGTACATTCGTATGACATCAAAAGATGCTTACGATGGCAGTGGGGAAACACTAGAACCCTAGGTTAATAACATGACAAAATTAATGGTGTGAAAGAAGGATTTTTACTTTAGACTAGAATTGGGGAAGTTGTAAACCTTGGGAGTTCTTTATCAACTTATTTTTGTCTACTTACTTTCTGTCTTTTTAACTACTTGCATTCAACTCAACTTATTTGATTTACTTGGCTCAGAATTAGTTGTGCTACTTTTAGTGATTAGTATGAGAGTCCTGTGGGTACGATACTTTACTTATTCTGTACTATTTATTGGCAATACGTATACTTGTAGGCATACCCTTAATTATGCAACGCGAGACAATTCGTAGGTGAAACTATCTTGTTTCTTATGGTCTTTACTATAGTCGTTCTTTATAATTGCAGGTTAAAAATGTTGGGGGATTGTTTATAGTGTGAAGGAGCTCTATCTTGTTAGAATGTCATCATAGAGAAGTTACAAGTGGAAAGACAAAAGATCATATGAGAAGCACGATATGAAGTCAAGGACATGTGCCAACGCAAGCCAGTCCCATTGGGAACTAAACATTGTACATGTCCTTAGATGGGAAGCTAGGATTAGGTTTCTTGGTGCTTATTCAGGTAATTGCTAGGACATTTTTTTTTAGGTTTCTCAGTGTGAAGTGAACTTGCTCGGATCCCTTTTTGTTAGGTTATTTTATGTTAAGTGAATGTGCTATTCTTGATGTTTTCATAGTCCTTGGAGATGATTGGTACACCTTGCTAAGATCCCTTTTCATTAGGTTATGTTGTGTTAAGTGAATGTGCTACTCTTGATGTTTTCATAGTCCTTGGAGATGATTCCAACTAGCAAGCTTTTTGCCATTGTATTTTGAAAGGATTGGTACATTATAGACTCAGTTATTTATATCTCTCTATAGTAATGATATTTCGATCAAGTTTTTCTAATCTTTGTGCAGCAATGAGATTGGGGTTATTTTCACCTTCTAAAATTAACTTTAACTGATTATGTTAATAGGAATGAATCTGCGACAAGTAAAAAAGCCAGTCATTCTTGCTGTATAACAATCAAAATAGTATTGGAAAACAATGTAAGAAATTTAAGACCAAATATTCCCAAATCTACATGTTGAAATTATTAAGAGATTTAATTTATCGGAAGTATGCCTGAAAGTGAATCAATGTGATTGGAGTTTCTTGGTGCCTTACTAGATCAATCACAAACCTCGATCATTTATTGAAACCCTTAAAGAGATGAACAAATATGTGAAACTAAGAGTATCTTCTAGCCATTTACTTCTCTGGATGAGATGTCAAGATGATGGCACGGACCTTTTGACTAGGCGGAGCTAGAGACCTCTCAGAATAAGATTTCCTTATTTATTCTTCCATCAAAAGGATATTATTTAACTACAAGATATGAAATATCTAACTTTGATACCAAATCGGATATTGTGGCGTGAGGGCCACCAAAAAGGAATATTTATTTCTTTATTTAGATATTAAAAAATATCCAATATTCTCCCACTTGGCCTCATGACACAATGTATAAGAGTGATGAGTTTTATTTGGCTAAACTATATTCTTTGAACTATGATATCCTTTGACTTATCTAGAAAATGCTACACACAAGCCATTGCGGTGATTCCTGATTAGTGTGTACTACCCATCCATGTGTCACAAGGCATAATCCCAATGAATTAATAGCATTAAATAGCATTAAATGATTCACAAGATATAGTGCTAGCATATCTTTAATCATGTGATAAACAAAATTGATTTATTTCTAATTGCATGCAACTTTTAGCAGCATCAACTTTATATCATTACACATTACTGTAACTTTCACTTTTGTTGCTCATCATAAGAACATCGCTATAATGTTGTCATAGTCTTTATTGGCCTTACCATATTTTGACAACCAACAAACGCCTGTGTAATTACTTCATAGTAAAATTATACCAGTTCTTAAGGTGAACAAAATAAATTTTTGACTTATATGCTTTATGTCCACCATTACATTAATTTGATCGAACATCATTAAATGTTTGATCTCTTAGTTGAGTTGGAAAACTTCATTCCTTAGAGAGAAAACTTTATTGACTGACATTTCCAAAATAAGGCCATAACTTTAGTATCAATCAAAGTTTTCATGCTAAAACATAATTAAATATTGTAAACCGACTGAAAACCAAAAATAAATCGTATTACATTTCATCTGCCAATTCTCCAAAATGTAAATTTCGACTAATTGCTCTTATAGGTACAGAAATATAAATAAGATCTTTCCCTAGCTTACACAAAAATTTGCAAGATAAACATGTAACATTATAGATTTTCTCATGTGAATCCTTATGTCATCAAATTTTATAACTTCACATAAACCTCTATTACAAGGTTATGAGAAAGAATATGCTTTACCTTTTTTTGAGCTAATCAAGCCGCTAACTATAATCAAATTAAACTCCCCCTAGTCCTTTGATATATAAGTTCAACAATAGATCTTGTAAACTTATACAGGAATTTGCTTAGAACTTATATAACACTTATTAGTGACTACCGTTAAATGTGAAACTCTCTTATATGACCAATAAATTTTCTCGATAAATTTTTAATTCGAGAAGCCACTTTCACATCCTTACACATCAACCTTAAACAAAAGAAATAGATGTGCCTTAATCATGATTCGTAACTTTCAAGTGAAACTTTTCAATTCATGGTTAACTTTATATTACTAGAAGATCCTTGAGTCTTACAGATCGAGACCAACAAAAGTAATTTTACTGAATATTAAACTTAAATAACTTTATGTTTCATCTCTTCCTCAACGACAATACCTTAAAGTGGAGTTGAATCATGGCATATGAAAATGAATATGAATTATAACCAAAGGCCGCCTACATCAACTATATCTTCATGATGTAATCGCTAATTCACTTTAGCTTGAAAATTTACTCAATTTATTAATTGAGGGAATGATCCTTCCAAACTCAGTTCCTAATAGATTGAACTTTAATTATTTCAAACATCCCTTCATGAATACTTGATGAAACAATTCATTTATAATCTTTATGGGAACCTACCCTTATCCTAATTCTCAGTAAGTCCACTCCTACTAAATTCAAAGTTCTCAATAAACTTAACTTTCCTAACTTTAGGTAAATGATTGTCTGAAACTGATAAGCATATCTACATTTTGAATTTGATCTATAAATAACTGTTGATCATTGAAATAGGATTATGTACCTTAACCTGAAATAGACAACCATGAATATATCTTAATTTTGTTTCCATCTTTTATATAAGTCAATAGTTATAACAATATAACTTAATATGGAAAACTTTAAAAGATGTATTTCGTCTTTAAGGCCAAACTTCAACTTAATTAGGGGATACAAAACTCTCTGGTCCTCCCCTAAATCAGTTCATAAGTTTGCAATTATTTTATTATACTTTAACAGTATGGTACAATATAATTTCCGTATTTAATGCCTTAATCTGTAAAATTTCAATGAATTGAAATGTCTTACTTTATGTAGCTATAGTTGTACTCATATTCATTTTTGCTTCACATACTGTGATACTTTATGCAAAAGAAGTAGAGATAAATTCTCATAATGTTGTGTGTTGTACACATGACCATAAACTTATGGAGCATAAAAAAATCTACAATTACAAATGCGTATGATCTGTAAACTTTATAACTTATTCATGGCATCTTTAATAACATGTTTCATTGCTCGACCTTATGCAATTAAAACAAGTATTGAGAAATAAATAGTTTTATAAATTTTAGAATAACAACTTTATGAGCCATGAAATAAGTAGACATCCATCGATAACACATTCTTTATCTTACCATACACTATTTAATCTATATGTGGGATTTTATAAAATTCTTTGACTGAATACTCATTTATGAAATAATTTCTTCAAATATAATGTAAAATTAGCATTGGATTTGGAAACAAATACCTAATTTTCCAATACTAAAAATGTGAGGAAGTATCTTAGTGAGAGAATAACTTTATTAAGAAATAAATCCTTCAAAGGATAAAATATAATGAAGTTCTTATTCGTAAACCACCTTTGATTAAGAAATTACAGAACTCCTTCCCCATTTTTAATCCCTAAAAAATTATGCATGGTGTACCAAATGTGGGTTGAAAACTGAATCAGTTCACTTAAATATTATTGAGAACATTACTGTATAAGAATCATACATTTATCATTTAAGTACCTTAAAAATTATGACAATTTTATTAAGTTTTCACAGTTATGAGATTAGTTAAATTTTATTAGAATAATTTATTTTAAGAATAATTTCATGAGATACTTGATCTTTTGAGGTTTAAACCTTTTAATTCAATACTAGCCTTAATAAGTATTAAATTTTAACGGATTAATTGCACTTTACTAATATTAAATTTTTCAAAGGAAAACTTTATTTCGCTTGAGATACTTTAAAAATGAAGTGCTTGATCAAGAATTTATGCACCAATAAATCCTTATTGTTGAAATCTATTTACCACAAAATCAATAATATCTTAAATCAAAAATAGCAAGAAAATGCAAGGAAATTCAATCAATATGCCATGAAACTCACTAACTTTAGAAGTAAATTTATATATTTCAACAGTCGTCCACCCATTATATTAATTGACTTTAACCTTATATATAGTAAATTCAATATCCCTTTAGGAAAAGGCCACGAAAAATGTATAAATTTGCTAGTGAGACAAGCGAATTCAATAATTCTGATGAAACTACCCCAAAATCCTCTTGGACAAAGGATAATCCCACCGCAATATTAGATTCACCTTTCCATACTAATATGTCCCGAAACTAATAGCTGCACTTTGGGGTGAAATAACTAAGCTCATAACTCGATTACAAGCCGATGTCAATAACCGTATTGTAGTATAATTGTATATGATTTATTTTATATAGGGTGCTTTGGCTCCCCTATACCCTTAAAATCACACTGCACAGCATCACATATCCTTCGAGTGGAATAAAATCAAAATTCAACATTAACAAGGCTAAATTTCTTTCAACCCACTATTTAATAGGTAAAAAACAATATGAGCCAAACTGAATTAGTCCATATAAGAATGGACTATACTTAATTAAGTTTGATCTAAACTGAATAGGTCAAATTGGGTCTCGCAGCAAATTGAAATTATCAAAATTGACCTAGAATTGGACTGAACCAGACCTTGTTGGACTTGATCTGAAGTGAATCGGGCTAAAACAGTTCTACGTTGTACAAAAGCAAACTGAATTATATCAAGATAGGCCTTAATTGTCCTGAATTAAACATAATTCAAATAGAATAAGCAAAATCAGTTTGCACCGTAACAAATTATTATGGAACCAATTAAAAGCAATCTAAGTCAATTGTTCAAAAAAATTGGCTTGAACTGAATTAAATTTGACTTAAACCACATTGAACCAGCTCAAACTATATTGAATTTGGTCAAATTCACCTTGAACCGATTGAAATTTATACTTTGACCGGTCAAAATATTCATATTCAACCCTACACTGTTCATTTTTTTCCCTATCCAAACCACATGAATATATCAAAATTTTCTACAAACAATTAAGCTTCAATTTGAATGTTACGAGAGGAGGATGAAAATGTGACAGGTTAAAGAGTTTTGTGGGATGACATTGAGATAAAATTAGAGGTTGAGGGAGTATTTCGTAAACATAGTTAGTAAAGGGGCTATCTTGTAATAAGTAGACTAAGTTGGTTGAATCTGTTGAGCCTTGCTTATTACGCCTGTAACAGAGACCAGAGAAGCTAGCAAATATGATAATAAAATTTCCCTATCTCTCCTAAATTCTAGTTCTCTCTCCCTCCAGCTCTGTCTTTCAATCAAATTGCAACAATCTGGTATCAGAGCTTTGTGATTCTTGGCCAAGGCTAAAACTCGAGCATAAGACGTTCGTCGAGTCGACCAAGTTGTTGGTGATTTGCGTGAACATACCCTCCAGAAGTTTGAACAGTCTGAGAAACCCATGGAGGAGCTTAGAAAGATGGTTGGAGACCTAGGAGCACAGCAAGCTCAGATCATCAGCACTTTGACGTGATTAACTCGGGCAACACAAAATCAAGGTGAGCCTACTCGACTTGCAGCTCGAATTGAAAATGTGCCATTATAGTTTGGTAGGATAGGGAAGCTGGAATTCCCGAGGTTCAGTGGCGACGATTTTCTCAATCGGTTATATAGATGTGAGAAATTTTTCACGTTTGAAGGAATAGAAGGGAAAGCTCTGTTGTGGCATAGAGGTTTTCTGAAGGATAGAGCTGAGGATGAAGGCCCAATGACATGGGATGAATAGATACATGCAATGAATGCCAGGTTTAATGAGCAGCTTTATGAGGATCCTATGGCTGATTTAACCAATTTGGTGCAGTATGGTTCTGTGAAGGAGTACATAGACCAGTTTGATGCTCTAGTTAACCGAGTTACCATTTCTCAAGCTCACGCCATTAGTATTTTCCAGGGAGGACTTAAAGATGAAATACAACATGCTGTAAGAATGTTGTAGCCACAAAAGTTACATGAAGCTTATGCTTTGGCCCGAATGCAAGAACAAACTTATATTTCTTACTGTAATCCTACTATAAGTGTGTCTACTTATTGTAGGACAGCTTCGTATGCAAGGACAACAGCTGTCAATTCAAGCAATAGTGGGAATCAAATCCATAAATTCCCTTTTCTGGGAATGACTAATACTGGAGGTCATGTGGCTCCTAACAAGGGTATCTTGCCACTTCCTGCTAATCTCAAGCCTTTGAATAGCTCAAGAGCAACACCTACTAAATTTGTTAAGTCGTGGTCCAGCAAGGATTATGAAGACAAGAAAGTTGAGGGAATATGCTATTGGTGTGAAGAGAAATATGTTACAGGCCGTAAGTGTCCTCGTAGACAGGTCTATATGATTGAAGTGGAAGGATTGGAGCCAGAAGAAGTTGAGAAAACTACAGAAATGGAGGAAGTGATCCCTGAAATATCCATCCATGCACTTACTGGCTCCCAGAACTTTCAAACAATTAGAGTCAAGGGCTGGGTTGGAAGGAAAGAACTTAACATTCTGATTGACACAGGAAGCACACACAAGTTTTTGAACAAGGAAATTGTACAGCAGCTGGGAGCTGAGATTTCCCCAGTTAACCCTGTCAAGGTCACTGCAGAAAATGGGAGTGAGTTGATTTGTGAACCTCAATGCTGTAATTTCTACTGGAAGATGCAGGGCAAAACCTATGTTACTGATGTCTTACTAATTGAACTCGATACTTATGATATGGTGTGGGGGTACAATGGTTGACACAGCTGGGGATCATCACTTAGAATTTCAATAATCTACAAGTGAAATTTCATTATCAAGGGGAAGATTGCATACTTAAGGGAATTCCCAAGCAAGGAATTCAGTTGATCAGTAGAGAAGATCTACAGAAGGTTCTCTCCAAAAGAAATCAAGTAGCTGCGATTTAGTTGTGTCGATTAGAAGGCTCCAGTTATCTTAATATGTCAGCTAGTGTGAAGCAGGAGCAAGATGGAAGACTGGATTTACTACTACTGGAGTATAGTGATGTCTTCGAAGAACCAAGGGAGCTCCCTCCACATAGAGGGCATGACCATCAAATAATCCTCAAGGAAGGAGCTAGGCCAGATAATAGCAGGCCTGATCGACATTCTGTACTATAGAAGGATGTAATTGAACAAATGGTCAAGGACATGCTTCAGTCAGGAATCATCCGACACAGTAAAAGCCTTTTTGCTTCTCCCGTGATCCTAGTTAAAAAGAAAGACCATACATGGAGAATGTGTATTGACTATATGCCTTTGATTGAAGAGTTGTTAGATGAACTTCATGGGTCTGTGGTGTTCTCCAAGCTAGACCTGTCTGGCTACCACCAAATTCGAATGGTGGAACTAGATGTGCACAAGACAACCTTTCGAACTCACAAATGACATTATGAATTCTTGGTCATGCCCTTTGGCCTAACCAATGCCCCATCAACATTCCAAAGTCTTATGAACCAGGTTTTTAAGGAATATCTACGCAAGTTTGTTCTGGTGTTCTTTGACGATATCTTGGTTTGTAGCTCTTCAGTACAGCTCCATTTGACTCATTGGCAAGCTGTGTTGTAGACCCTAAGGAAGCACAAACTTTATGCTTAACGCAGCAAGTGTTCCTTTGGGACAAATCAAGTTGAATACCTTGGGCATGTGGTGTCAAGTGCAGGAGTTTCCACATATCCTACCAAGGTGCAAGCGGTCAAGGACTGGGCTACACCTATTAATGTCAAGCAGCTACGGAGCTTCTTGGATTGACAGGTTATTACAGAAGATTTATTCGCAACTATGGGTTGATTTGCAGACCCTTACATGACCTGTTAAAGAAGGAAGGGTTTAACTAGACCCCAGCAACGAATGCCTCCTTTCAGCAGCTTAAAGAGGCTATGAGCGCTACTCCTGTTTTGGCCATTCTAGATCCAAACCATGAGTTTGAAGTTGAGATAGATGCTTTAGGGAGTGGAATAGGAGCAGTCCTGATGCAACAGGGACATCCTGTGGCATTTCTTAGTAAGGCTTTAGATCCACGACATCAAAAGCTCTCGGTTTATGAGAAAGAGCTCTTCGCAATCCTGCATGTCCTTAAAAATTGGTATCATTACTTGATCAGTCGACACTTTACAATCAACACTGACCACCAAAGCCTCAAATACTTGTTGGAGCAATGATTGAACACACCTTTGCAGCATAGCTAGCTTACTCAATTGCTCGGGTGTGATTTTGACATCAACAATAAAAAGGGCAGAGAAAATATAGTTGTCGATGCCCTCTCCCATCTTACATCACCGAAATTGAATATGCAGGCTACTTCATCACTATCTACTGACTTACATGATTGAATTAAGGCTTCATGGTCGAGCAACCAGAAACTCTCTCAATTGCTGGAACAGCTGCAACAAGGGACAACAAACACCACCAAATTCTCTTGGGTAGCTGGGCAATTAAGATGAAAGGGAAGGTTGGTGGTAGGTTGCAATCTGCAGCTATAGAAGGAGCTGATTCACTTATACCACTCCAGTGCTATGGGGGGTCATGCAAAAGTGACTCCCACTACTCAACGTCTCCCAAGTCTCTTTTACTGGAAGGGCTTACGTCAGCACACACGAGAGTTCATTAGATGTTGTGACGTGTGCCAGAGGAATAAGACTAAGGCAGTAGCAAGTCCTGGGTCATTAGAGCCTTTACCCGTGCCTTCTGGGGTCTTTACTGATCTCACAATGGACTTCATAGAAGGTCTTCCAAAATCAGAGGGAAGGAATTCCATCATGGTGGTGGTGGATAGGCTGACTAAGTATGCACATTTTGTTGGGCTTTCCCACCCTTACACAACAGCTCAGATAGCACCACAGCACCTCAACCATGTCTACAAGTTCCATGGTTTTCCTAAGAGCATCGTCAGTAATCGAGATCTGATCTTCATGAGCTCGTTCCGGCAGCAACTTTTTAAATTAAAAGGGGTTGCCTTACGACACTCTTCAGCCTACCATCCTCAAACAGATGGACAAACAGAAGTACTCAATCGTTGTCTAGAATGCTACTTAAGGTGCATGGCAGGGGAGTTTCCCCAACAGTGGCTCCATTGGTTGGCTCTGGCTGAATGGTGGTACAATATACCCATCACTCCACAATAAGAATGAGTCCATATGAAGCCCTTTACGGCAAGCCTCCACCCTTGCACGTACCTTATGTACCTAGGGATTCTGCTATGGTTGCCCTTGTGCACAGCTAACTAGTAGAGAGCAAGTTATCGTGCGTTTGAAACATCATATTTCACGAAGCTGGCATAGAATGAAGCAACAAGCTGACAAACATCATACAGAGAGAGAATTTAAGGTTGGTGATTGGGTGTATCTTAAGCTTCAATCGTATCGTCAACATTCCGTGCAAGCTCGGGCTGTACAAAAGCTGTCACCCCAGTATTATGGTCCCTTTCAAGTCTTGCAATGAATTGGTATGGTAGCCTACAAGCTTTAGCTCCCTGCTGCAGCTAAGATTCGTAATGTGTTCCATGTTTCTCTACTCAAGGCAGCTCAAGGGCCGCCTACCCAGTTCATTTCCTTACCCTGTGACCTCTGTCCAGGTCCCTGGAGCCAGTGGCTATTCTAGCAAGACAAATGGTTCAAAGGGGAGGAGTTGCTACTACTCAAGTGCTTGTTCGATGGCCTTCTGGACTATCTGAGGATGATTCTTGCGATTTTTTGTACGACTTGAAGCTGAAGTTTCCAAGTCATCACCTTGAGGACAAGGTGCCTGTTGACGAGGGGTATTGTTACGATAGGAGGATGAAAATCTGACGGGCTAAAGAGTTTTGTGGGATGACGTTGAGATAAAGTTAGAAGTTGAAGGAGTATTTCGTAAATAAAGTTAGTAAAGGGGCTATCCTGTAATAAGTAGACTGAGTTGGTTGAATCTGTTAAGCCTTGCTTATAAGGCCTGTAACAAAGACCAGAGAAGCTAAGAGAATATGATAATAAAATTTCCCTCTCCCCTAAATTTCTAGTTCTCTCTCCCTCCAATTCTGTCTTTCAATTTCAAATTGCAACATCAAATGACCTCAGCCCGTCAACAATCGTCATGCCTCTTGACTAGAGATTTAACCCTCATGCTTGGCAAATTCAAATTTCCTTTTTGTTAGGTATTAAAATTTTATCGGAGGTTAAATTTTGACCAGTTGGATAAAAGAACAAAATCAAAGCTGCTGCTCTAAGGAAATTCCTTTATTCTTCTTATATATTTACTATTAGTATTTTTTTTCTTTATCATTATTTTCCTTGATAATTCTTCTCCCAATTTCCTGAAACTGGAAAAAATAAACCCTAAATTGTGCCATCCCTCTGGCACCGAATCTCCGGCCGACAAGTCACAAATTTTGCCTTGATTATGATCCATGGCTTGAGACAACATTGCCACGAGCTGGGGAGAGATTTTCACCACCATAAATCTCGCCCCTTGTGACTACAGCTTTGAAAAGCGACGATTGCGGTCCCCTCCCCACTGATCTCAGCAAGCCATGGCGATGGTGAGACCACAAGTATTTTGCAGCCAAGACCTACCACCTCACGGTCCCTTTGTGCAATTGCAGTAGGCGACAACGAAGACCTCAAATTAAGGTTGAACCATTGTGGTTAGGGAGTTTCATCACTGAGCTTTGGCCCGCAATTGATCGATCCCCTTCCCATCAGCAAGCCCACCGCAACTCGCAATACACCCATCTTTGTGCTGGGGATGACTAGGGCAACTCATTCCCGTGAGAGTACAGCGAATCATGAAGGTAACATCGATGATAACGGTGCCATGGCTGACGCGAGAACTGGGCACTCTCCTGCACAATTGCCTTCCCCAATGAGTGGGCGCTCGATGGAGACCTGGCCCGTGATTCGATTGCTGCTCTTCACGAGCACAGCCCAATAATTGAACACTTAAGGAGCTCTATGTTTAATCGTTATTTTTTTAACAGTAAATATTCACTTTAATTCCAAAATTTGTACTCGATCAACAGTTCAGTTCTTAATTTTTTTTTTGCCAACAATTAGGCTCAAATATTCATGTTTTTACCAACAAATTGGTCCGACCATTAGTTTGACGTTAAAAATCCTAACATGGAGTTCGATGTGTCATTTACGGTGTTATATTTATACTTTTTTATTAGCCAAATATTAAAATAACGTCGTTTTGCTAAATAAAAAGATTTACTGATTGTTTTATCTTTAACTGTTGATCATATTTCCAATGAGTTTTGTTTTTAAACCAATGGTAATTCGTTAGAAATATGATTAATAATTAATGATAAAACAGTCATTACATTTTTATTTAGCAAAATGATGTCGTTTTAATGTTTTGCTAATGAAAAAGTATAAATCTAATATCGTAAGTGACGCATCGAACTCCGTGTCGGTATTTTTAATGGTAAACTAATAGTTGGACCAATTTGTTGGCAAAAACATGAATGTTTGAGCCTAATTGGTGAAAAAAAGTTAGGAACTGAAGTGTTAGTCGAGTACAAACTTTGGGACTAAAGTGAATATTTACTCCTTTTTTTAATATGAATTAGTAGCACTGAATCATGTGGATCAGTGAAGGGAAAAAAACCATGCACTTGCACGAGAACCAATTCATTTCACACGCAGAGAATGGCGAAAAGAGGAAAGACAGAATCCTGGAAAAATTTCACGATTCATGCATGATAGAATGTATGCACGCAATCGATTTACTGGTAGGTAGAATGGAGAAAAGGCAAACAGTAAAATTCACGCAGAACAATTTCGTGTTAGGCAGAATTGTCACAATTAAAATAATCCTATTATTATGAACCCGCCTGCAACAATTCATCACGTACGGCTGTAATATCAATGGTAAGAAATTTTAGATCGAATTGTATTCCCAAATCTACATGTTGAAATCATTAAAAAATTAAATTAATCAGAAGTTGCTTATCTGATCAATCACGAAACCCGATCATTTACTAAAACCTGAAAGAAATGAACAAATTTGTTAAATTAAGAGTATCTACTAACCCCTTACCTCTCTGGATTGGATGATAAGATGGTGGCACGGGCCCTTTAAACAGGCAGAGCTAGTGGCCTCTAGAATAGAATTTCCTTATATATCATTCCATCAACAGGATATAATTTAACCACAAGATATGAAATATCTCATTCAGATGTCAAACTGGATATTATAGCATGAAGGTCACCCAATAGAGATATTTATTTTTTATTCGAATATTAAAAAATATCCAACAAACAAAGCCACCTTTATTAGCATAATCAAGCTTCCCACATATTACAACTCATCTGTATTAGATTGCTGTTGTCGTCGTTTAGCAAGGTCGCTCGTAGTCTTCATCATCGGTCGTGGTGGCTCTTCAATCATAGCTCCCTCTTCATCTACAATAAGCTTACAAAATTTGGGAGAGAACGTGTGAAAGGGAATTTGGGGGGGAGAACCACGAAGAAATTAGCTTTCTTGGTTGAGAGTCCACGTAGGATTAAAATATCCAAATCATCGTCTAAAATGGACAAGTTGGAAAAGCTAATGGCGTCATATCCATGTCAATAGAAAAGTAACAGCGGGTGATGATGATGACTGGATTAGTGATGGCAGGAACAAATAAGATTTGATGTTATTTTTAAGTATTTAGAACTTATTTGCAAGAAACGGTAAATATATTGGACTTCTTCGTCATTTTGTCCTTTAGTAATAGGAGAGAAAGTGCAAATAATCTCTCTTAAGTTTGAACAAAGCCTTTCTTCCCCATTAGTAAATTAACCAGCTTCCAAGTACTGTTAGAATATAGAGCATTCATCTCCTCTATCATGGCCCCATGCCAAGCAGGATGAGATAAGGATTCAAAAATAATTTTCGACACAAACGATGAATCAACTAGAAGAACAGATGAAGATGAAGGAGGAGACAGGTGATCATAAGATATAAAGATGAAATAGGATAAGTGCACCGACATTTAACCCTATGAAGTGTTATAGATAGATCAAGGCCACTTGGAGTGTGGTCCGATGCCAATTTGTTAAGGATCAGATCTAATGCCGAAGAAGGAACAGAGGTTCTTCATGTATTAGGAGGATCTTGATGGCAAGACTAAGTGTAGATAATAAGAAGTGGTAGAGATGGTGTAGAAGGAGTCACTTACACTGAGGATTGAATTGTCTTAAAGACATCGCAAAAAAAAAAAAAAACAATCATCTTTCCTAGTGGTGGCCATGGGCCGGTTTGTGCTTGAAACAAGTCAAAATCGGAACCGGACCTATGTCAATTCCATTGACCTCAGAAACCGAAACCGATTGGAAAATTAAAAGAAAATTTGAATACAAAGTTGATTTGATGAAGATGAAGCCAGCCTACCTTCCTCTCCAACTAGCCTTTTTAGAGCCTATACCCCACCCCACTAGCATTTTCAGAGCCTAACCCCACCCATCAATTTATTTTTAACTTATAGTTTAATTAAATTTTTAATTATATAGTTTTAAAATTATACATATTAAAATTAATTTTAAATTGAACTTTATTTTATTTTAATATAAATCGAACCGGTAGATTCCGGACCGAACCTGTCGAGTCCGAATTAGCAATTCGGAATCGGATGGAACCATAATCCAATAGTTCCAAACCGTCCCTAAATCGTCCAAAGGAAGATTTAAGACTAGTTTCATGGCCCCTTGGAACCGGAACCGCCATTCCTAAACCGTGGTCACCCCCAATCTTCCCCATATTGAAAGACCGTAGTTAGGAAAATTGGGATATGTTCAAAAAAGTATATCAATTAATACAATATACTTGTTAAGGCTATGATAGAAATATCGACCGACTTTTATACACGGGAGTACTCAGAGATATGCATTTTAATGAATTGGGACCTAATTTAGTTACTTAGGTAGAACATATTAAGCAAAACAAGTACCACCAAATATTCGATGTTCAAATGGAACAATGATTGAGTAGGAAAAGGAACACCATAAGATGTCCTACCATGAAGAATCGACGGATGCATGTGATTGATCAGAAAAAAGGGCAATGGGAACAACATCAGCCCAAAAAGGATTGGGAACGTGCATTTGAAATACTGATGCCCCGGCAGTCTCGAGAAGCTGTCAATTTTTTTTTTTAAGCCATGTCATTTTGAAATAGTGCGTCAACATAAGATGACCCATGGAGAATGCCATTTTCAATCACATAACTTCGAAAAGGATTGAAAAAGGTACTCTTTGGCATTTTAACTTCTTAATATACGAATAGATGTGTTGAATCGTATTTGATTTCACTGCAAAAAGCAGTAAATAATAAAATAATTCAGAACATTTTTTTCATAAAATAAATTCAAATCATACGAGAAAAGTCATCAACAAATATAGGAAAATATATGTTGCCAGTTTTAGGTATAACGGGACTCTGACACCAAACATCTAAATGAACAAATTCAAAATGATACATCTCACCTTGAGAGCCACTAACAAGTCTTCTCGCCACTTTCCTCAAGTGTTCGCGCAAGTCGAGGTCTCCTAGATCATCTTGAGAGTGACTCTCTTACTCACTTTTGTTACCTCGAATCGATATAAAATGTCTATTTCTGATGTACAGAAAAGAAGCAAGTACAAAGCATACTTTAATATATCCTTCCAGATGTGTTAACTCTCTCATTCCTTCCAAGCAAATAAGAGAGATAACAAAGCTTGATTCTTCTTATAGTAGGGATATACTAGAGCATGCTCTATGTTTGCCTCTTGGTCAATCCAAGATAATCTATGTGAACAAGAGAGTCACTCTCAGGAGTGTTTGGTTCGAATAATCTTCGATTACGGAGGAAAATTGGATTACATAGAAAATTATTATTTTACATGAAAAGTGGATTGTAAAATAAAAATGTTGTGTTTAGGAAGTATTTTAGATTGGTGGAAAAGTGATTGAAGATATAATATTATAATATTTAATGCGATAGGAAATAATGTAATTTTACAATAATGTCCCCCACCTATTTATACAAATTACGGACGAAAGGGTACGTCCTGCTTGGAAATGAAAGGGCAATGAAGGGTTTTTGGTGTGGGCCCACAAGGAAAGCAAAACTGCTACCTTGGAAAGCAGAAATGCCGCTTTTCTCCCCTGTAATCCATTTCCAACCAACCTAGTAATATTTCTTGGCCCGATAAGTTAAGATTCCTATTTTGCATCCAAACATAACAAAATGGGATGTAAAGTTTTCATTTTCCATGGAAAATGAACATTTTTACACCCAACCAAATACCTCTCGAGGTATCTAGGAGGCTTTAACTTGAGCAGATACCTGAGGAAAGTGGCTAGAAAACCCATTGGACAACTCATTTATTGATTTGTGAAACAGGAGAAAAACAATGATGTTTCGCAAATTGACATAACTCACAATTCGGAGAAGACACAGGCTGAAACTAATGATACGATTTCTTTATTAAAAGAAACGAAGGATGGTCCATTCAATAATATACTTCAAAGCAATATATTTTGATGCTTGGGTATCCAAAATATAGAGACCTCATCATTCATATCCTTTACCCACAATCTTCTTCATCATAAGATCCAAAAAAGACAATAACCGGAAAAAAAAAATGACAGGATAATTCGATGCATGAGTAAGCGTACTTACATATACCAGACTGAAAACAGGTTTAGGCAAACTCAACACGGAAGATAAGGTAATTAATGGAGTTGGATTGAAGGTGCTCGAACCCAGGATAAAAGTTATAGTAGTTGGTGATGTATGGAACTTGTTCACTTGCAACGGTGACCTAAAAAATAAACTTGATCTCTTATGAAACAACTTGATCACCCAGTAACGTTGACTCAAAAAATCAAACTTCCAAATCTGCTTACTCCAAACAAAAGAGCAGCCGAAACATAAGATTCAAATTCTCTTACTTATTTTGATATCATATAAAATTAAAAAAAACGGAAAATAGAATTTTTCATGTTTTACTTTAATGTAATACATCATTTATGTACAAGAGAGAAAATCACAACTTTAGAATGTAACAAACTACCCTCCTAATTTAGTTAATTACAAATAATTTATAATCTGTTATAATACGTGTGGTAGTTATAATTTAAAATTAAATTTAAAAAAAAAGGGGCAATCATAATTGAAAACCAGACAGAAGCACTTCCACGAAAAATCAATCAATAAATCATTAATCTCCGAATGAGCTTCCAATGATACAATGTTACAGGTTGTGATTTTTGCACAGTATGGACCCACGAGTTACAAGTTCGAGGGACTCTCAGTCCCAGAGGATACAGAGACCACCAAATTACAGAGCAGGGATGGACAGAACCGTACGCACCGATATGTACTGACCGCCCAAACATTCTCCAATTAACCCTACTACAAATGCTTTGCCCTACACATCTTTCCCGACCCGAGTTCCTCCTAAGTCAAAAAGGTTTATTTTGTCTGTTGTCTCTCTTGAGCTGGACTTTTAACTTGTTACCTCCTAACTGGTGCCCGTTCATCTGACTGATAGCTGAT
Organism: Lagerstroemia speciosa; assembly: GCA_037672795.1. Classification (NCBI taxonomy): domain Eukaryota; kingdom Viridiplantae; phylum Streptophyta; class Magnoliopsida; order Myrtales; family Lythraceae; genus Lagerstroemia; species Lagerstroemia speciosa. The sequence goes on along the minus strand of CM075307.1, from coordinate 5,471,187 downwards.
TGAGCTGCTTCAGGAGAATCGTAACTAACAAATCCTGAAAATCAAAGCTCTGACGTTATGATTATCATATGTAAGAATTGGTTCTGAGGAGGTCCAGGCAAAGGGTCTTACCGAAACATTTGCTAGCTCCGGTTGCTTTGTCGACAAAAACCTTTGCACTCAGAACCCGACCGAAAGGCCTAAAAGCGTTGGCGAGATCTTGGTCACCAAACTCTTGAGGTATGTGATAGATGAATAAATTAGCACCTGGGGGGCCTAGATTCCAGTAAAAGGAAAAATTAATGGGCACTGAGAAGATAAAGAACAGGGAAAAAATCACTCAACGGCCCCCAATGCACGGAGATTGAAGGTGACATCTAAAAATCACACCAAAAAAAAACAAAAAAAAGCTAAACTTCATACATTTTTTAAAATATACTCGTCCACAAGCATCCTCCCAACCCAGATCATGCTGCAACAAACGCCCAACCTCCCAAAATCTCCTCGAGGCCTTCACCTTGCCTAAGGGCTTTCCCTCATCCTGCTGAGCATAAGATCAGGCTGCCCTGATCTCGCATGGTTAGGGCCTTGAAGATCCACTCTGGCCTCATTGAGGCACATTACACCTCAATCAATCAAGATTCACCTCAAAAAACATGCTTAAAGGCCTAGAATGATGTGGTGCGAAAAAAAGCTGGAAGGTATGGTTGAGCCAAGAGAGTTTTGAAAAATATATCAAGATGAGTCACGCTTTTGACATTTTCTGCTATAGGTCCTTCAATTGGGACAATGACAGAATTTGACAGTAGAATGGGAATATTCCTTCTACTGAAGTTTACCAAGTAAACTATACCAAGATAAAGTTTCTCAAGGAACCCCTTCCGAGCAAAGATAAATGAAGGAACGGCAGGAGACGAACCTTCACTCTGTCCCCCAGGGCTTTGGCTAAAACTGGATGATGACGCCAGGTTACTGTCCGCAGCAGCAGCAGAACCACTATAAGGTCGATGGCTCATGATTCCACCTGGGTATGCCATGGGATACTGAAGGCCTGGGACAGCAGGATATGCAGACCCCATGTAACTTGCAGGGGGCATGGAATAGTTCCTGTGTGCAAATTCAGGAGAAATCGTACGTAGTGTTCCACTTCCTTGGTTCACTGGAGGAATGATGTTGTGAAACTGATTCTGCATGGCTGGCATTCGGTATTGCATAAGTCCGTAAGATCCTGGAGCCTACAAAGAATAATCATTGACAACTTGAAGCTCGATGAGTTTGTAGACTGGCCCATAGAGGAAGAAATTTAGCTGACTACAATGATCCCGCTGAAGTTCACAACATAGAAATAACCATGTAAAAATTCGAAGATAAATGCCGAAGCCATTGAATTAGTGGCAAAAACGGGCGACGTATCTTTTTTGATAAAAAAGGGGCAAAGTATCATATCCAATAAAACCTATGCAGCTGCAAGTTGCAGAATATTACTAACACAAGTACTTGATTAAATCCAAATTCTTCATGTGAATTTCATTTATTTAGTCCCTGTGATGAAAATATCATACTAAGACTAACCTGATATCCATATCCATTGTAAGAAGGAATATAACTCATTGGCATGGCACCAAACAATGATGAATTCTGTGGATCAGCATTAGGCATAACAGTAGCCTGTGATTGTGCTTTCTGAGCCCTCCGGGCTTGCCTTTCCTTCTCAGTATCAGCCCATTTGACAACCAAAGGAACAGTCGATCCCTAAGTTAAAAAGGTAAATATAAGCCTATAACAAATCATTTACGAAATTAAACAGCCAGAGAGAGGAAGGAGAATAAAATAACCAGAGGCTTAACAATATTTTTGATTGGTCAAGCTTATCACTGCTACAGGATACTGTAGCCAACAGAATGTTCAGTTCTCTAGTTAGCTTAAACAATGGGTAAGATTCAAAGCAAACAGTAAGAGTTCATGATATGTAACTTGTAGCATATAATAGCATTTGAACCCTACTAAAGCCTCATAAAAACACAAAAATAGGGTCAACAAGCATAAAACATAAAAATAGGGTCAAAAGGGCAGATCAGGTAATACAATGTAGTCCTGTTGCGAGGGTAATCCTTTTCAGATAAGGTCCACCTTCACAGCTTCCTAATCTATGAAAAGCGACACCTTAGAATCAATTGATCAATACCATTTCATCTTTTCATCTCAAACTACAGTTCGGAGTGGACATAATGGATTTGTCTCACATTATTAATAGAAATCAAGTGGCAGCAGCAAACCCGAAGAGGGTTTCAGCTGCGCTAACATTTTGAATAGAATTTCTAAAATAGACGATAAATTATCATTCTAAGTTTCTGACTAATCTTTTTTTAATTCCATAAGACACTTGCATAGAAAATATTAATTAGAGAGACTTTACAAAAATAAAATCAGCTATATTCCTTAACTGGCATGAAATCTCTCTCATATCCTAATAAGCAGTATTTAATAACATGATTTCTTCTTCATATTGATAGGTATAGGATCTAAAGGATGGTCCACAAAAGAATTTACTAATCTTCTTGGCAAACATAATGAAGCAAAAAGGTTTGGAAAAACACTTAAACCATGAAAAAAATTTCCTTACAGCCACTGCCGTTGCCAAAATAGCAAAAAATACAAAATTCCCAGAGATATTATACAGCTCTACAGGGAAGCTAGTTTCGTTTTCTTTTGTGCCAATTAAGGGAATGTATATTTAATAGTAAATGTTAATCCCACAAATTAGAATTCCCAATAATTATTGGTACAAAAGTCACATGAAGGGTCAAACCTCCATTTTATGCTTCCCATTGAGAGCATTTAGAGCTTCAACTGCTTGTTCCTTGGTCTCATACTTTAAAAACGCACATCCTGCTATGAAAATTAGCAGTCCAATAAGCAGATGATAGAAACAAAAGGAATCTCAGTGTTTTATCAGTTCTATAATTTGGCAGGAAAAGCTCAAGTATCATAAACCTTTGCTAGTCTGCTGAGAACCTCTTAGAATATGAATGTCCTTAATACTTCCATATTTGGAGAATAGAGCTGAAACCTCTTCCTCAGAGACATTCTTCGGTAGCATGCCAACAAAGAGTTTGTGCTCTGGTTTGTATAATACACAAAAATTAGAGTTAGAGCATGAAAAAGAATTACATAAGAGGATTCAATATTACAGATAGTGTCATTATAGAAGCTGTTATTGCTAAGATAAATATCTTCAGGGTAATAGGTAAAATAGAAAATAATTTCACCTAGTCTTTCCAACTCGCCATTAGCATATTTCACTTGCAGAGGACTAGATGCCTACAGTGCACAAAAAACAGGATGGCCTTTGGTCAGAGAGAGAATAGCATGAATCTGCGAAGCAGTGAGATTAATAATACATAAAAGGATACAAAAGATCAGCATCAATTCAAGTAACAACATGAAAATCTTACATTCATGTATCACAAATTTCAGCAATGTGCTTAAAATGGTTAGGATTTAATTAAAGCCAGAATATGCAGTCAATAGACCAGGCATATCCACATTCCTCAACATGACTTCCAGTTGCTTTTAAAATGGATCAATATTGGTAATAAAATAACCCTTCAAATGTGTTTGACTTACAGAAAATAAAAACAAAACGAAACAACAAAACAGGGACCACCCCTTAATGTCGAAAAGGAAGAGGACAACATAACATTCTCCATGGAAAAAAAAAATATATTATGCTACCAGCTGAACTGTGCTTAACAACCAGAGGAGGAAAAACTAATCACTCACATGGAAATGGAGCAAAAAGTGGTTCCTTGAAATGAAAGATTTTATGGTCATACATAACAAGGATGCAAATTGAAACAAACTAGACTAACCCTTGCAATGCCAAAGGTGATGCACCAAAGACGGTATAATAACCCCTCAAATGTGTTTGGCTTACAGAAAATAAAAACAAAATGAAACAACAAAACAGGGACCAAACCTTAATGTAGAAAAGGAAGAGGACAATATAACATTCTCCACGGAAAAAAAAAAAATATATATATATATATATATATACACTATGCCACCAGCTGAATCTTGCTTAACAACCAGAGGGGGAAACATAATCACTCTCATGGAAATGGAGCAAAACATGGTTGCTTGAAATAAAAGAGGTTATGATCATACACTGCAAGTATGCAAATTGAAACAAACTAGACTAACCCTTGCAATACCAAAGGTGATGCACCACAGACGGTATAACCTACTTCAAGTTAGATATAAAGCAAGGAGCCCGCAGGAAACTAACAAGGAGGGGCCTTTTCATTTGTACAATTATAGCATATCTAATACTTTCCAAACCTAAAGGATCAACATACAATGTGCACATTTTATCTTACACGAGAAAGAAAAAGAAAATTCCACACCCAAATAGTTAAAGCAAACACGTGATTTTCTACTGTGTAGTTGATATAATGCTGTAGAAAAGTTATATAATCTTATTTCTCTCAGAACTCTTCATCTGAGTAGTAATACAACTAAGTAAGGAAAATCTTGATTTTGCAATTAATAGAAAGTGAAATTTAGTTTTCTATTACATATTTATAAATTAATTGAGCAACCACCCTTCAAAAAGTTGTGATACAGAGCAGTATCCAATTGGAAGATAAAACTTTGTCGAGAAAAAAGTCAAGTGTCTTTCATAAGTAACATATTTGTTCCATTTATGGGTACTAAAGTGCACGTGCTTGCATCACGAAAGGTACAAAGAGAAACTGAAATGTCTTAAATCTTTGGTGCCTAGTCCTAACAATCATAACACTTGACAGGACAATATTTTTTTCATTGGAGAAAGAAAGCATCACATGGCTAAGTAAGAGCTATCACCAAAAGGAAATCATTTTGTTATGCCTAAATAAAGGCACCCTGATGCCTGTGATATTTGATCACTGAAGGCAAGTTCTTGATGAAACATTAAAACATCCCTTTTCTGAAGTTGAATGACTAAGACTTTATCTGCCTGGGAAGTCTCTCATCCATTCAGTTACTTTTCCCAAATGCATGCCACAGCTTCATTAAGAAGCATTCCCATTTTAGCCATCGAAGACAACGCACTATTTCTTTACATCAGGAAAGTTATTGTCTAACAGGAAAAAAAAAATCACTGCTTCCCCGCCTGAAAAGTATAATAACTACAGTCAACTGAAACTGAAACAGATCCTTCAATAGAAAACAGAGCCATACATTAGAATTTGACTTGGGGGCCCACTTCCTAAGAAACAAGCAATATCTACGCACAATGTCGCATCATTATCAGCATCTGACTAACAGATCAAAAGGAAAACCGCACTAACCCCAGGAAGAGTCCGCTTATTGTGGCAGGCGCCTATTGCCTTGTCCGCCTCTTCCCTTGACGGGCATATCACAAAGCAACACCCTAACAACCACCGTGAAAGGAAATATTAGGGCTAGAAAAGCCTGCTTTGCTGCTGAACCTCTACGAATCTCGACCCTGATTGGGCTAAATCACGTGAATGACGAAGGTGAAGGAATGGGAGGGAATGCACTAACCGCGGGGGTCTCGAGTGGCCTTGTCCCTGATGACGTTGACCTCGTCGACGAGGGCGAACTCCTGGAACAGGGCGAGGAGCTGAGCCTCGTCCATGTGCTTTGGCACTTGGCCAACGAAGAGCTTCACGCTGTCCTCGCTCTTCTCATTCTTCGACTCCGCCATTAACAACCTTCCGCGCACAAAAAGGCGCAGTCCCCCCCTCTCTCTCTAGAACTCGCCCGCCGGCTCACTCTCTCTCTCCCTCGTACAACGAAGATTTCTCTCTCCAGAAATCGGTTCCCGTCCCTCTGCACAGAAGAATGTGTTGGTTTTTTGGTTCCTTTGGGGGATCGTCGTTTAGTTTTGGTTTTTTGCCCCCTTAATCTTCTTGGTGAGGGGCATTAATTAATTTATATCATAAGCCTCAGTTAGTGCTGCAAATTGGGCGCAGCTTTCCAATTATTTGCGGTTCTGCCATTATGCAGCTGGGGGGACTCCTCTGAGATCCGGAATGGATAAGAATTAATTAAGTCGACAGTATCGACCTTCTTTGTCCTTAAATGGAATATTATTCAAAGAGAGATGGACATCCAAAAAATGCCACCACTTTTGAATTTCTTCGAACAAGAGTCGCAATAGTTCCATTGTTTGAACTACTGGAAAAAGATTCATAAGTTTATGGTGAAATTATCACAACCATTTCTTCTTAATAATGCTCTAGACTAAAATCTTATAAGTAAAAAAATTTGTGAAAAGATATTAAAAGGCACCAATCTTGTTAGAATATTCTGTGCACTACAAATATATACAAGAATTTCATATTCTATTTCAAAACTAAATTTCAAGATAAAGATTTACGATATATCTTAATAGATTAAATGAATACCTAAGATCGTCCTGTAAGATCAAATCATGTCATCTACATGGTAAAACACAAATTGTACAGGAAGCAGGCATGGATTTAAGGAGGGACATGTGATGGATTTATTGATCCCCTTGAACTCAAGAAAATATTTAAATTTGCATGAAAATTTCAAAATTTTATCTATATTTTTTAATAGAATCACTGATATCTAAAAATTGTATTCAGGGGACGAAATTCCATTTAAGATTATTAATACGAAACATGATAATTTAATAAAAATTATATAAAATCAATGAAATATTTATAATATTTTATTAATTTATTCGAATTCAGGAAGAGGATCGCCTCGTCTCCTCCAAATTCCGCCCGGATGCTAAGCTAAGCTAAGCTAAGGGGTTGTAAGTGGATCTTTAAATCTTGTATGTATGGCTGGGATCTTTCCACAGGGCTGGGGACAGAATCCGAAGTTTTCAGTGGGGGGAGGAGCAATGACAGCCGTGCCCTTCCAGCATCAGGTGAGGTAAGGGCTTATTTTAAGCTAGAGAAGATTTGAATCCGCCAATTGCAATCGAGGTTCTTGGGTGGTCTTGTTTAAGGACCCTACTAAACACCGGGCATATTATAATTCTTTGTTAAAATTTTAAAATATTATTAATTTCTATATAATGCATTATTAATAAATAAAAATAAAACATGTAATTTGAAAAGAATTAGACAGAAGTTATATCTTTTTTTAATCAGTAAAGAAGTTATAATTGGAAGCGGTGGTTAAGCGTGGTTTTTTAAAAATTCGCTATTTGTAATTTTTCATTGATTAAAAATTTATTTATTAAAGATATTTTAGGAATTTTAAAAAAGAAATTAACTTTTAGATCCATAAAAAGAAGGCGGTAGTAGAGAAAGAGACTTTGGTACCGCTGTCACCTTGTAACCTAGATATCATCTTGCTTGTGAGATTTTTCGTATCCTTTTTATTCCATCTTTCTTTTATCTATTCTAAGTCAGTGTGTTTCCTTGTACACCAAAAAAAAAGGTAGTAGTAGTGACAACCTAGTCATCCCCTATATAATATTCGAGTTTTTTTATTTGATCGTGAATATATCAGATGAACTGAATATCTAGTATTAACAATGGTCTATTAAGATAACACCATTAAAAGTTTGTTACAGTCTAAGAAGCCGATGTCCGCCAAAGCACACGCTCAAAATCTTCTTCTCGCAATATTGCTCGGAGCGATATTCGAATCTGTTACATCAATTTCATCACACCACATAGGAGTGAGCCTGAAACCGCTAGACCACCGCCATTGATGGTAAGAAACTCACTCACTCTTTCCTTAAAGTTGTTATATTTCACATGGATAAATTAAAGAATAATTATGAGTTTATAAGAAAATTAGAAATCGCTGCATAATATTTTAAGCTTTTGAGGAAAATAGGCTCAGTTTTTTGTATAGCTCATTGACAATATCTATTCTTATATGTGATGACCGAACAATTTTCATCTTACTTTTAAATTTTTTCTTTTATCCTTAACATATAAAAAATTTAATTTTTAATAACTTTTATCTAAATAACAAAATGAAGACATAATAGTAAATTTTAAATTAATAGTAACCATCGTCTCCTCTCCTATCACTTACTTCACTCCCTCCACTCTCTCCCCTGTCCCTCGGCATCTCTCTCTTTCATATTTATTGGTAGGTTTTTCATATTCTCTTCAATAATTCACACACTTAAATTAAAAATTACAATTTTATTTATCATAATTCTTTTTTAAACTAATATAGTTTAGAAGTATAAAGATAATATTTTTACTCAAAAAATTAATTATAATTAATTTCTTGAATTTACAATTCAGTTGAGATAACAAATATTGTACGTAATACAAGTGTGCGTCTAGTTGTAATATATAAGTGCCATCAGTGATAAAAGCTTAAACAATTACCTTATTTATTACTAATTAAAGTAATTTAATTTATTCTCCCTAACTTTATTATTGTTCAATAAGATCATCTAAGATCTTTTTTTGCTCACAATACATAATTCAATTAAAGTTAAGGACAGTTTATGTGAGGCCAGCTCATAGTAACACCACACGTGGCCACTTCCAATTGAACAGCAGACTCGCTCCCTCTCTTCATGTTTCGCTTTCATGGGCCGTACCATTACATCGTCAAATCCCGTCCTGTCCTCGTAATTTCCTTCGACTACTCAGAACATTTTACTTTTTTTATGTATTTTTTTTCTCCTGGCAATTTCTAAGGACATGCATGCAAATGTTGAGCGAATATAGTAAGTAATAAGTATACTATATGACAGTACTGATATGAAATTATAAACTAATAAGATACAATAATTTTAGGATTTTTTTATAAGATTGTAAAAATAAAAAATAACACTAAACATAACTTATTCTTATTCGTCAGTAATATCACATTAGTACTGTTATATAATATACTGGTTACGTATAAAAGTTTCTCGCAAATTTGGGGGAGAGCGTTGAAGAATCAATTCTTACTGCTGAGATAATTAATGCAAGTCCTAGCCTACTTTGGTAGTGTTTGCATATAAAATTTAAAACCAGTTCAGACAGTGAACAAAATATGAATCCACGAAGTAATAACGATCCAACCTGGATTGGGTAGGTTGAATTTTTATATAATAATTAAATAATTAATATTAGATATAGTATGTACTATTTAACTGTGTTATACAAGTTATATAATATTAGATGAGATCAATTTTCTTGATTTCAGAGAAGAAACATTACAAATAAAAAGAACAGGAAAATAACATAGCCTAAGAAGACGATGATCCAGCTTCGTTATACTTTGGATGATGAATTGAGAAATCAGTTAATAGTCAACTCTCTCATAAGAAGATCCAGATTCATTCTACCCTGGTAAAGGCAAAATGACAACTTTGTCCCTAGAAAATCTTTAGTGAAGCGGTTATATTACGTATCAATGCTAATGTGGCATGTCCGTTCAATTAAAATTTACAATTTATATATTTGTCCAATTAAGGTTTAACATGTTTTAGATTTTTATACTTTTTAGGATTTGATAATCATAATTACATGTCAAATTCTGATTTGACAGATATATCATGTTAGTATTAACAGGTAATATGACCGCTTTATTAAAGATTTTACGGGATGATTTTATCCTTGGCATTTATTATTTCTTATAAAACATGAATTATCCATATCCATAGACATGTGGAATGTTACTTTGGAATTTAACTCCTTGGTATGCCAAAAACTAATATGTTAGAGCACAAGATTGGAAAAAATCTTAAAAACTCACACTTCAAACTGATGTGGTAAAAAAATAAATGAAATTATAATAATTAATAACAATTAAGTAATTACTTGGGATGATTAATATTAATTTATTTATTTATTACAATTTAGTTAATATTTTCCTACCTCATTATAATTATCTAAGAAATTTCGGAAAAACTCTTGATAACTAAAATTTTACCAACTTGAGTTTTACTTAATAGTTCTCTTACTAGTCATCAAATATGTGATTCCACGATTGATTTCTAGGTAGGGAGGGTCAATAGAAATTTTTTCAAAGATTCCGATCCGATCGCAGATTATTTTCGATGTATATTTAAGTTAGACCAGGATATTACGTAGTGTAAATAAGAAAAGAAAAAGACTAGAAAACCTTGGGTTGCTGTGGGTCCCGGTGTCTTTTTCAAAGGAATAGGGTGTGCCTCGATGTGCATGCGTGTGTAGATGTTACCGTTATCTCTTTTCATCATTGTTTGCCTGTTGGTTTAGGAAGTTGTTGTTTGATACTTCCGAGGTGGAGGAGGGAAGGGGTAAGACCGGAAATTTGCATCACAGTGGAAGCGGACAGGTGGGTTGGATGCGCTTAGGGGTATAACGGTTATTTTCAGTTGAATCCAGGGCTTAAGAATAAGCACGCCAGACTGTCACCCGCCAAGCCCCCGGTCTACTCCCCTTGTTCTGTCACGCGGCATGCTCCCCGGTAGACTCCACGCGCCTGCCCTCAGACACAGTGCAACCTGGCTTTGCTGTTGCTTGCCTGGCCCAGCGTGACAAAATGGCTTGTTACTTGCTTAACAATCAATTCCCAAGAGGATTTGAAAAAACATGAAGTTTGACCATTTTCTAATTAAACATAAATGATATTTTCCAAAAAAATATACTTAAAAAAGAAAATAGTACTAATAATGTCACAAATGGTATTAGATCGACCTTAAGCAATATAGTGGTCGTAGACATCTTGAGTTTGGAGATTGTCAAGGATGGATCTAGAAAATCTATACTAAGGATACAAAACTCAATGAAGGACGAAATGGTGGATTTCAGAGGAAGAAAATAAACAAATTTGTGTACAAATTCAAAAGTCGTGCCCCTTAAATTCATCACGGAAGATTGACCAAGTTTTTAAATCGGTTGGAATCGTTTAAACCTCGAACTTAAAATTCAACGAGGATGCTACGCTAAAAGGAGTAGTATTTGTCGCAGCACACGCCTCTAACGTTGTATGAGGAGAAGGTCATGATTGTATCTTGTTAGGGTCAATGAACACAAGAGACTGCAAGCCAGCACTCTTTGAAATTATACATATTTTTAATTGGTGAAATTGTGGTGTAAAACTATCAAATTTATTCCAACAAATTGAGTTCACATACAAGTCCAAGAGGAAAAAAATCAAGAAATAAATAAGAAAAATTGAATATGGACCGGTGTTTTTACCTTTCTCGGTTTTGTTTTGTTTTTTTTTTTTTACTAAAATCAAATATATTGTCATGCCAAAGGAAGCATTTCTAATACTAAGTAAGGACTTGTGCTACGCATGGAAAAAATTTCTAATACTAAATATGGACCTGTGCTACGCACGGAAAAAAAAAAGTGAAATATTGGATGAAACCATATAGTTAAAAGATTAATTTATATCTTATTATAATTTAATTTATTTAAAATTCGTTAACTTACCATAATAAGTATAGTATTCTCAATTGTCATAGTATACTATGTCAATATTACATTTTCAATTTTACAATTACATATTATTTGTTCAAAAAATGTAACTAATTTTTGGATGCTAAAATTGTAGATATGGAGTGAAATGGGGGAATTCCGAGCATTTAATGTAAGATTTTGCTGTTAAGATCGTAGACATAGAGTAAGAAAAAAAATGACCGAACTGTTATTTTACCCTTAATATAAAAATTCTCTGTATATCATAAATATTAATATGTAAATTAGATTAAAGATATGAAAAAGAAAAAAAAGGCACCAAGTATCTCAAACATTTACATATAGTGCGTACACTGAGCATCATTGTATATGGAGTGAATAGCAGTGTTGGTGATACACGTAAATTTAATGAAGTAATTATATAGTGCAGCTGATTGAAGGAAAATTTTAAAAGTTTATCACCTATACTGTGCATGGTGAGGATTCTCGAGTATAATTAAGAAGAGTAAAAATTAATTGAACAAATTGATGATTAACACTATGATGAAAAAAAGTTGTTTTTTTTTATACAACTGAGGTATCTGAACGCTTTCATAGCCCGATTAGCAATAGTTGCAACACCTCCTCCACGGGGCACATGTAATAACCCGCAAATCACGTGTGATGAGTAAATCATGATAAATCCTGATGGGCTCAAGGCGCTGAAAAGCCCTCACACTTCAGTGTGCGCCAGCTGAGTTTCGAACTTGGGAAGCCAAATTTGACTTTTCAGCTCCCTACCACTGAGGCTGATCGGTCGAAGGCGATGAACAAAAGCTTTTATTCAAAAGATGAAAGAAATGTTAAATTTCATGGAAGGCTTATCATCAATGCACATGATAGCATTGTGGTGGTATAAACCATCATGAATAGAAGCTCAAGAGAAAATTATAGTGTCATCACTAACCAATATTTTACCTGACACAATCCCAGGCACAGAATAGAGCAAGAATTATAAATTTTCATTCCACGAATGACAATTTAAGGCTCTCCTTGGATAGCAAGAATTATAACTGCTCTCAAGACTGGCAATTAATTTCTTCAAACTCATACATCATATGCATCTTTACCCCAGGCATATTCAACTCCATTTGCAATCACCGTATCTGTTGAGATGGCTGTTAGCTGTTGTATTGTATCCTATAAAATCTTGGGTAATTATTTGATATCCCTTTTTGAGGAAAAATATTAACGAAAATGGAAAAAAAAAATCTTTATTCCCTCCCGAAGAAAAAGGAGTTGGAAATATTTGTTAATACATAGGATACATAGGCATGTCCATTCGAGCAACACGAGGATCCAACAAAAAGGCAATACAAGAGGAAAGGAATTAATATAGTTTTAAGAGTAGAGAGTATTATCAAGAATTACGAAAAAATTAACGGAATATCTTTTCTTTTTGCAGTCAAGTTATATGTTAGGATTCAGACAGATATCCAAGTATCGATCGATTCTCGAAACAATGAAAATAACAATGGAAAAAAATAGAAAGAAGATCACACGCCCAATATATGTGGTTATGGACAAGACTAAAGAGCACTACCTAGAGTTTTCACTATAAGCAAATATGAAGAGGAATACAAAACCGAGCACAAAGTGCACCATCTCAATAAGCACATATCACCCCTCTCATTGTTGAGACTTAATTCCCATATCAATCGGGTTGAAGAAAAAATTTGGATTTATAAGAGAATTTAGTACAATTAACTAATAGCTTAAGCTTTACGGTGGAAATGGGTTATACTATTAGAACATATCGATCCTGAATCCATATCACACTAAACCTGAGTGTGGAACTCATGGCCCTTTAAGCTTGGGACAAGAAGAAAATGCCCGACTCGTGGTCACTTTATCAAGTATGAAAAAATCCAACTTATATGTTAACCCTAAGACAGAAGAGGAGGCCTATCTGGTTGTAGTTTATCCCTCCTCGCCTGAAACTCGAAGAAAAATGCCATACTGGAAGTAATTATTTAGGGCAGGTGTTTAAGTGCACATGTTTCGTGTGAACACGTTATCATATGAGGGCGGGTGTTGAGATTTACATCTCTCATTGACTAGGTTGATAAGGAAAAAATTGAATTGCTCCTGATCAAAATCCATAGAATCTCGAGATATTTGCACTCGAATGACTTAACTAGGAACAAATTCTTCTCAGTTAAGTTGTGTTGCATGGCCCTTTCATCACGTGTTTCCTTTGTATGTAAGCTTTTAATGGATCCCCTACAAGAAAACTGTTTTTTTCCAATGGACGTATCCGTTGAAAATCTGTCGGTAATGACTTTCCCGACGGTTTGTTGACGGATACGCGCCGTCGCTTTTTTTCTTGTCGGGAATTTAATGTCGATGGATTACCGACAGATATCTGATGGTAATTTCCTAACGGATTTATCGACGGATAATCTGTCGGAAAATTAAGAATTGTCGACAACATATTCATAGAGAATTATCGACGGCTCGCCCGCTCGCGACGGATTACCGACGGATTATCCGTTGGTAAATCGGTCGGGAAATTCCGGGCATTGGGTTATTTTATAAATATTGATATATTTTATTTTGTAATTATTTATATGTTCAATTTATCAATCATATAAATTAATAAAATATCATTAATATAAAATATTGAACCAATCAAGAAATTTTATTAATTAGAAATATTTGCAATATTTATCCGGAAAAAAAAGAAAAATACAAATAAAATTTTGGGGTGGTTGTCGGCGGCAAGGATTTGGTTCGAGGGGCCAGCAGTGGCTGTTGGTGGCCTGGATGGCCTCGGTGGGCCTGCTCTAGGCTCGAGGTAGCACTTGGCCGGGGCTTGGGGTGACGGTTGGGGTTCGGCGGGGCTGGCCATGGCTTGGTGGGGCTCTTTGGAGGCCGAGGCTGGGACTTGTTGGAGGCCGGGGCTGGGACTTGCTGGAGGCTGGGGCTTGGGCTCGGCGGAGCTTGGGGCCGGGGCTCGGCTTGCTTGTAGCATGCTTGCTCCGTTGATGGGCTCGAGTGTTCAAGGCATCGGGGCTCGAGGCTTAGGCATCGGGGCTCGGACTCTGTGGGTCGCAGCTTGGACTCGATTGGTCGTGGCGCGGACACCTCGGGAGAGAAATCACCGAAGGAAATGGGAGAGGAGAGGCCGGGCTCGGGATATATATATATATATATAAGCAATTTTTTGATGGATTTACTGACGGAAAATTCGTCGAAAAATTGGCGAGCGGGAAAATCCAGCCAATGAAATTCAAATGCCGACGGAATATCGGTCGGTAAATCCGTCGAAAAATGTCGTGTCCATAATTCACCGACGGATTTGGCTGTCGGTAAATCCTTCGGTAAACCTCCTACTCCATTCCTGCCATAACATGCCGATGGATTTGCCTACGGAATACAATCCGTCGGTAATTGCCTACAGATTTACTGAGGGAATAATCCATCGGTAAAACTCGCGCGCTATTCCCGCCATGATATCCTGATGGATTTACTGACGGATTATTCCATCGGTAATCCGTCGGGAAACCTTGTTGATAGTTCCTACGGATTATCTGTCGGAAATGCCTACGGATTGCATTCCGTCGGTATTTCCGACGGATTTTGTCCGACAATTTATCCGTCGGTATTCGGCGGCTTTCTTGTAGTGCTAATAACTTGATAAATATGAGCCAATCTAAAAATTATATATGGTGATTCGAGAGAGAGGAGTGCTTCTTCGTTGGAGTCGATACATATGCCTTGTTGAACTGAAACCGCATATCATGAGACTGATACCAGAGACCGGCGTCCTAAGATCGCACGGTTTAGAAATCTCAGCATTCGTTGGGAAATACGCTTCCTTTACGTTGCAGTTTTATTTGGCTCCCCCCTATCTATAAAATTTGAGAAAGAAAAACAATCAAGAGATTTTTACTTGCTTAGTCAGGGAATTTACTTGTCTCCGTGACTTCTCGTGTTCAAAATCTTGAAAAGCAGTTCTTTGTGAATGCCTGTGCCCCAGAAGAGACGACCTACTTGAAGCATGAGGACCTAGCCATCCCTTAGGTAATACTCGGGTTTTCGTATTCAACTATCAATATATAAAATGAACTGAACAACCGGTACTTAGTATTGGTCTTGTTGAGCACAAAACCACCAAATGTTTAATGTATTCCAAGGAGTCGGGTCCGCTTAGGCTCAAGCTTCGAGAATGTGCTTCTACCATATATTTTGACACAAATGCGTAAAAAGAGATTCGATAAGATTTCAATCTCACTAATTCACATGGGAGTGGATTTCATACATTGAACCGCAAAAGAAAAGGGTAGGTGAAAATACCATAAAAATGAGGGTTTACAGCCCAAATGGATTGGTTGAGGACTTGAGATGACAGAGCGCCCATTTCCTTTAAGTAAGATATCGGGTTAGAATATTGCAAATGGAGAGAATTCACTCTGTAAGAGTTTTACCTTAGTGGTATAGATTGAAAAAAAAGAGGTTTTGCAATATGTTATATTGGTGAAAATGTTCATAAAATACCTAAAAACTTGTCGAAATAAGGGGGAAAACTGAATGGCATCCACCCAATAGCCAACCCAACCAATTACTACATTAGTTCCAACTAATATGGTTCAATGAATGGAATATGCCCCACCACAAGTTGGCCGATGCTGACTTCATTACATAGGGGAGCCCTCAACATAACAGAAATATTATGTCCAATCATCAGTTGATGATGACAGACTTTGGGTGCCATCACACCAATGAGCTTATCATCCATTTCGACTTGACCTAACACTAGCACCACAATCGAGTCTATCACATCTCATGTACTCGATCTCTTCTCGAAGTTACGATTGACGTTTTTGGTCAACTTGTTGTGTTGGAAAATGATATATGAATAAGAAATTGTTCTCATGACAACCGGAGAAAATAACAGGAGCCAAAATGAATTTGCGTGGTATATAAATATGGATCAAAATTAGCCCACACATGGATAGCTCACGTTGGAGAATGAGAAAAAGTTAATTGCATAGACATAAGGAATGATAAGGCTGAAAGATTTATAATAAAGAAGTGATCATGTATTGTGTATCATTTGTGACCGCATTATATGACTCATACCCATCTCACGCGTCTACTTAGGGGGCTGTCAGAAGCTAAGTTAGTTGAACTCATGTACGCTCAGGCGGCGCTCTTTTGATGGTGTTCGGATGTGGAAGAGTTCAAGCTTGACTGATGCACAGATCAGTTTGGCTCGTCGGAAGCTTGAGCTTGATCGGGTGGGATAAATACCTTTGATTCAACCCAAGAATTTATCAAATACAAATATCGGAATGCAAGAAATTTTAAATCGAGCTCAAGTACAAGAGTTAGACGATCTTCCCTTCCAGATGAGACGCTTATTACATCGATTTGCCAATTCAGCGAGGGAACCCCGCATAATAATTTTAAAGAATCTCACAGGCTTCTACCATTTTAGGTTTGATCAGTTTCCCTGTGGCAAAATTTCTCAATGTGTTCTCCCTTGCTGAAACATCATGTTTTCATCCAACATTAGAACTAAGCAATGTTTTCGACATTTAGCTTGATGCTTCAGCACCCCGAGTTTCTTCCCTTTGCATCATGGTTAAACGCTTTTCGACTGTCCCATTGATAGTTGTAATCGGAAGTTTCTTCCTTTCGAATTGCTTTAACCAGTGATACTTGCAGACTAATATAACCCCAACTCATATCGATAAAGTTGAAAGTCGCATCCAATATAATAAATTGTGGGATTTTGGTATAGTACATAGGATAAGAATGCCCCCGACAAAAAGAGGGCAAGTTTTGTTTTGCCAGTTTCGCAAGAGAATACAGAGCCCGAGAAGTCATTGTCATTGTTGTTCGCTCTACCTAAACTTTTCAAATCAGAAAACGTTAGTCAATACTACAAGCAATTTTGAATAACAAAAAGTTTTATATATAAATGTGTTCGTTACAGAGGCAGTCAGTTTTAAATAATAAAAGTTTATATATGTACACACATATATATGTCTTACATACAATGTCAACCCTCAAAAGAGAGATTTTCCTAATAATCTCCTACCACAGTTCGTATGAACTCTACCGTTTTTTCAAGTTTGGCAGGAATGTGTCTTCTATGCATGTTACATGTTATCTTTTCTTGTTTGTAATGCGTGGATTGCTTGTTTGTCTGTATGCTGGATAAAAAAGGAGGGTTGTAGTAGTGGCAACTCGATAATTTTCTGCTACGTAATGTTCAGGGTTTAGTGTTCAACTGCGAAAATATCAGATGAACTAAATGACTAGTACTAGTACTGATCTTGTCAACATAATACCACCAAATGCCTATTATAGTTTAAGAAGTCAACATTCACCAATGCATAAGGTCAAGAGCCTCTTCTGGCAGTATTGCTCGTAACGAGACTTGGACCTATGACATTGACCTTATGAAATCGCATAACAGTGAGTTTTAGACTATTAAACTACTGTTCTTGGTGGTGCTTGGTTGTCTGTACGAGATGAACTGAATTTTGCTTGATATATTGCCTCGAACAGATGAACTCATGGGGCCAACGTAATCGTACCAAATTGCTGATAAATTCATGTAATAATCTGGGCTGAACCTAAGGAAGAAATCCTTTGGGCTGGAGCCCATCATGCACTAATGGACATGATACCAAGGTTGTGGAACTTAAGCCCAAGACCAGCCAAAGAAAGTGAACCCAAGAAAAAAATGCAAAAGAGCACAAAAACATAGCCGTGAAGAGGAGAGGAAGCAGCTGCAGAAGTGGGAAGGAAGCAGCAGAATAACTGAGAAGGAAGTAGAGGAAGGGAAGAGGGAAAAAAAAAGGATAAAATGGCTGGAGCAGAAAATAAAAGTCGAATAGAGGAAAAGAAGTTGCATGAAGAAGAAAACTGATAATGAGAATAAGGAGGTGGAGGGAGAAGCAGAAAGAGCATGCAATAGGAGAAGGACGAGAACAATCAGAATGGAAATCAACAGTGGAAAATAATGGGAAGAATAAGATTTTGGAGATTGACAGTGATTGTGAAAACAATTATTACTGATTTGAATATATTTTTCATGCCTTTTTTTAACCTTAATTTTAGGCAATTTTGTTCTTTTAGGTAATCACTTACTAACTTATCTTATTCAATAGGCAATTCACCGTATATACTCTTGATGTGGCAGAACAATTCCCATGTTTTTGGATGGCACAATTTTTATATGAGACATACACAATCGGACAACGACGTAGCAGTGGATGGGAATCAGGAAGTGAACCAACACATGAAGTAGACAAATGGGGAACCATGCGTCATTCATATGGCTCAAATGAATAGCCGCAGCAACATTGATCAAGAGCGCATCACAAAGGTTCAATATTGAAAGGATAGAAAGTAAATTTAGGGAATAAATTTTACTCTCACACACTGAAAGAGTGTTGCCTATTCCATTGTATAAGAGTACACATGATAGAATCAAATCAAGTATAAGTGAATACATATCTGATATAATACATATCTCCTATGACAATAAGCTATCTGATAGGATTATTAGGGATCTTTCTATTACTCCCCTACAAGCTCGGCGGGGTTGAGACCACGTTGAGCTTGGATCGAAGAGAGGAGAAACAAGGCACAGTGAGTCCCTTCGTGCGGCAATCCACAAGCTAGTCATCGGGTTGGTGAAACGGATGGATAGTTCCTTGTGCATGAAACACTCTCGGACAAAGTGATAGTCGATCTCAATGTGTTTTGTTCATGCATGAAACACATGGCTGCCAGCGAGGTAAATGATAGAAACATAATCACATATAGGGTCGGTGGTTTGGAAAGCCGAACTCCAAGTTCACCAAGTAAAGACCTAGGCCAAATCTATTAACCTTGAAATTTAGATACTATGAAATAGAATACCAAATTAAAATGTTCGCATGTGCATACAAATTAAGTGAAACATACCATTGGATTCATCCATGGTTGTCTTCTTGCACTCCCACTCCTGCAAATACAATAATGAATGTGTCGACTGGTTATGAATCACACGTCTAGACTAGGAATTCCCTCTCCCTCTCCCCTTTAGAGTCAGTGGTTCTCAATGGGGCAAACCACGAGCCACAACACATATATATATATGGTGTGCTGTTAGACCCCTAGAGTGGTGTCCCAATACCCGCCTACCACGAGCATGCCTCGGGGCTGTGGTAGCAGGCGACGTGCTGGGTAGGCACGTTAGCGACTAAGTGTCGAGGCGCTGGATCGCGATGCACATGACTATTCCAGCAAGGCATTGTGATGGTGCATGATTATGAGATGGGTTCTCGATCATGCTTGTGTACCCGGGAAGCGATGGAGCCCAGAGGCTATCTTCGGGATACATGCTACAAATGCTATGGAGTGCTGAAGCAGCGTTCCTTGGAGCAGATGCGGGCCACGATGGAAGGATCAATCACTTCCTTGGATCATGACCTGCCTTATGGAGAGCAGCGGGAATCATGGCATGGATCCAATCAATCCATGATTGGGGAAGGCAATCATGGGTACGCCTAGAAGCCACTTATGGAAGTCAAGCACGCCAGATATGGAAGTTGACCAAGGATCGGGGAATCCAACAAGGCAAGCAGATTCTTAGGAGAAGAATCAGCCCTATCTATGGAAGTTAGGTGTGCCAAATCGGGAAGCTTGCGAGGATCAGGGATCCAACTTGGCAAGAGGAATCTCAGGAGGAGAATATTCTCAGCACACATGGAAAATCTTGATGGCGATTCGTCAACTACCTTATATAGACTTGTCTTTAGGGAAAGTCTAGATTACCTAGCTTATTTGCTTGGTGTGCTTCGTGTATAAATAGGCATGGACTCTTATTTGAGTCATTCACTTTCAAATTCACATTCAGGAGAGCACGAGAGAAACACTGTGAGGAGAGTGTCGGTGTTGAGCCTAGCGTAAGGATCGAGCGGGGAGTGCAAGCAGTCGGTGCTGTGAGGCATATACTCGATCAGAGTTTGTAACGTTAGATTTTTGTAACTTCTTGTGAGATAATACAAGATACTTTTTGTCCTAACTTCTACTTGCGTTGCTTCGATCGTTTCTAGGCTAGTTAGCTTCGGTTGTGTGAATTTTGTTGTCTGGTCGACAAAGTGTACTGTTGATGTCTAGTGGTAGCTAGGATATTCGAGTGGTGATCGAGTAGCACCCTTGGCCCCGTGACATGTGCCATCTAGGTCAAGGATATGGATGGGAGAGCGGGACCTAGTCCAATATAATCCTAATGGAGCTCTCCTATTAAGAGACTTCAATTAGAATGGGACTGGCGCACCATCATATAAATAAATATCGAGATTGACCTAGGCCCACAATACTTTGGATCATGCAATCATTGCATGGGCTTTAGCGGTCATTCATTCAACTGGTTTTATTTTCAAAATTAGAAAATTTTCAATTAGTGGAAATATTTTTCCAACATTCTCTCACTTGGGCAACACTAATTGCTATTATAATTTTTTGAAATAAATCATATCAGGCTAAACAAGTTTAGTCGCCATAAATTACTTTAACATCTTGATTCAAGATCTCAGTCAACAACAAAATTTATATAGAATCATAAAAGATCACTATGGCTCTTATTGTCAAAGGACTTTTATAGTCACTGGCACAAGTAAGTCATTGAATACAAATCTCATTGTGTGACAAAAGTGCTTCATGGCTTGGCATACACATGATCCAAGTAAAACATGCCAATACAACAATGGTCAGCTGCATGGTTTCACTTTACCATGAAAATCTCTAGGTGATACACAATTTTATTCATTCAGTAGGAATCTTTCTCCCGAGATCTCATTATTGCACCTACTTAAGCTCATGACAAATGTCAAAACATCCAGCACATGCTAGATCAGATACATGTTCTCTAACATTTGTCAAGTAATTAAATAATGCCATACCTTTATTCATTGAAGAGGAAAAAATTCCCCACTAACCAAATGTATAAAAAGACGTCAATGAACCATATGTTTTACGTGTTTACTAAAATCAATGGGTTGCAGTCCTTCGGTCAATGGATCAGCAAGTGTCTCAGTAGTGCTCATGTATGATAATTCCATGTCCCCATTCTCGACCCATTCTCTAAGTTTAAAATACTTCAACTCAATATGCTTTGCACCTCTTGACTTTTGAGAGTTTCTAGCAAACGATACTGCTGAAGAGTTGTCATAGAGAATCTTGATTGGCCTAGAGATGGATTGAATAACCTTGAGCCCATGTATAAAATTCCTCAACCATTTAGCATGAGCACCTGCTTCATAGCATGCTATAACCTCCGCTTGCATGGTTGAAGAAGCAACCAATGATTGTTTCACACTTCGCCAAGAGACAACACCACTTGGAAGTAAGAAAATATATCCTGAAGTAGATTTTCGGTCATCTTGACAGCCTGCAGTCAGCATCAGCCAAGCCAATAACTTCTAGATCGTCAACCCTCTTGTAGACTAGCATGTTATCTCTTGTTCTCTTTAAATACTGTAGCAACTTCTTGACAACAACCCAATGATCACGACCGGGGTCTGCTAAATACCTTCCAAGCACGCTGACAGCATAGGAAATGTCAGGTCTACTGCATACTGAGACGTACATGAGACTTTTGATAGCACTGCTATAAGGGACGTTTTTATTGTCTCCTTGTCGAGATCATTCTGAGGACATTGATCCTTGCTAAGCTTGTCTCCTTTACAATAGGCACCAAACCCAGCTTGCAATCTTTCATATTGAATCTATTAAGAATTTGATCGATATAAGCAGCTTGAGATAATCCCAAAATTTTTTTTATGTCTGTCTCTATGTATCTCAATTCCAAGGAGAAAACTTGCTTCTCCAAGGTCTTTCATGTCAAAAGCTTTTGATAACATAGACTTGACATCATGAAGCAACCCCAAATCACTACTGGCCAGCAAAATATCATCAACGTAGAGTACTAAAAAGATGAACATGCTCCCACTAACCTTGAGATAAATACATGAGTCCATTGTGCTCTCGATAAAACCGAATGTCTTCATAACCTCATGAAACTTCAAGTACCATTGTCGAGAAGCTTGTTTTAGCGCATAAATGGATCTTTTAAGCCAACACACTAAGTGTTCTTTACCGACTTCCTTATAGCCTTTCGATTGTGTCATGTTGTGATAACCCAATACCAATATGCCTAGATGGATTTAACAGGGGTACATTTTATAACTCGACTTCCTAGTGCGCCTAGATTAGATCTAAAAGCTACATTGCTTATCTTATAACCTGAATTGGATCTAAATACTCTTTTGCATATTCACCTCTTAGATTGGGCTTAGACACATCTTGATCTTACAACATATCTTGTTTTGAGCTTAACTATAATTGAAGATCAAATGGAATTAGATTATTGAATTAGGCATACAAATTGGCCAAGATTACATAAAACATCTAAAGGCCTATGATGAATTTGGACTGGGCTATGAAGTCTGATATAATTACTTGGATTTAGGCCCAAAGTGAAGCCCATTTCCAGCCCAGCTCTGCTTTGGACGAATTTGTGAATTGGATAATGATATATTTAGGGAAGTGGTAGAAAGTATTTGGGGAAAGAATTAGCAAAAGGTCAAAAAAAGAGTTGTGTAAGGGTGTGGTGACACCTGTCCTATGACTCAGCTAGCTCTCCTTCCTCAGACAAATATAGCTCACCTTAATCACCATTTGCAGCCATGGAAGCAAACAATATAGAGAGAGAGAGAGAGATTGCAGGTGGAAGAAGAGATCTGAAAGCCTTGCATGTAAGTTGGTTTTCCACAGTTTAAACATCAATATTCATTAGCTTTGATGTTTATTGATGTTAGCTAAGATCATTGTTAGCTTAAGTAGGTGGTGATTAGTTTATATAAGTCAGTTATTTACTTCTTTGAATTGGTATAGCAGTATTGCTATTGATTGAACGATCAATGGTATTCTAGAGATGTATTTGAACATGTTTTCAGCATCATTAGAATGATGTGATGAATATTTTAATGTGTGTGATTTAGTTAATTGATCAATGATGTTTGCTAATCTGCCATGTTTAAGTTATTGTGATTAGAGGTTAATGAGCATAATTAAGTTTAATTAAGCATGATTAGCATGATATTGTATGCTTTGTTGCTGTGTTAAGGTTTAATTGGTGTAACTAGAAAGTACCAAGCTTGATTAGCAACATTTGATTACTATGTTGTAGAGGTTTATGAGATGGCTTAGGTGGTCATAAGCTGGATTAGCATGATGAGGCAGGTTTAATTATTCTTATGAACTGTGATTAAGCTCCATTAAGCTTGCTGATGATGATGATCCATTTTGGATGGTTATGTGAATGAGGCATATTGCTGACATTTCTTTGATTCCCACAAGAGTGGGATATATTTAATTGATATGAATGTGCAACATGAATATGCTACATGATGGGGCTATATAAGTGCCTAAGTGATTGAAGCATACATAGCATGCAAGCATATGCATATCCCGCAAGGGACAAATGATACGAATATCCCTCAAGAGGGATGTCCCAGAAGGGACGAATGACCACTGATCAGCTGGTATACGTTATAAGAAAGATGATACGGAAGGTTCCCGTGAGGAACATGATGATATGATCCCGGAAGGGATGAATGGACCACTGATCGGTTGGCAATGTTTACGATTACCCGGAAGGGTCCACTGGCCAGTCGGTTACGTGCATGCATCCACAAAGCTAATAGGTCATTAGATAGCTGTTGAATATTGCACTCACTCATGGTTCCACTAAATTATATGATCTTGCATAATCAAGTTATATTGTTGCCTGTGCAAACCTATATGGTGTCTACAAGTAAGTATGAATACTTCCTGGTGGTTGAATGTTGCTTCTATTGTAAATTGAAATGATTGTACCGAATAGCTTTCATTGTAGTTGATGGATTTTAATGTTTGAACTATGGATTATCAACTTACTGAGCAATGCAAGCTCACCCTTTGATTTTAACATCTCAGATCATAAGAGTTGAAGTTTGGGACTAGGAGCGGTGGATATACCTAGAAGTGTTTTTGAAGTCGTTCGTTTGGATAGAAGGTACATATAGTGGTCAGCCATGGTGATCCTTTTGGATAAGTCTCTTCAAGGGTCTACATAGGATGTAGGACATAATATGGACTTAACTTCAAGTCTTGTACACATGTAAATGCAAGTAAAAGAGTTGTAATAACAATTGAGTTTCTTATGGTATAGTTTGCTCTGAATGATCAAGTACGAGTTGTTTTAATCGGGCATGAAAGGAATAGGGTTAATTCGGTGCACTACAGTGTTTTAAACGAGTCACACTCTTACACAACCTTATTTGATCGATCATGATTGGTCATGGCCACGAATCAAGTCACGGCTTGATTCGGGTCGTGACATTTATGGTATCAGAGCAATAGGCTATAAAAATGATTGTAAACTTGTCTAGTTGTGTCAAGAGTCTAGGGTTGATGTTTGAATGATTTATTCAATGTATGTGCATTTTGCTTGCATTTAAGGTATACCAGAATGAGGGGAAACAACAGGAGTCCAGATCCTCGATTGGAGGGTATTTTTCATGCTTTGGATCAAATGACGGACATTATGAGGGCTCAAATGGCTCAACATGACCGGGATAATGCTGCTCGAGGTGAACATGCTGAGGCTGTCAAGAGATGTGCTGTGGAACAGTTTATGAAACTTAATCCTCCTAGATTTCAAGGGACTGGTGATCCGGCCGAAGCTGAGAGTTGGATTAACAAGCTAGAGAAGATATTTACAGCCTTGACCTGTTGTGAAGAGGATATGATCATTTTTGCTGAGTTTATGCTTGAAGGCAATGCCGAACATTGGTGGAGAGCAACGAAGCCGAGACTTATGGCTGGTGGTCACACTATTACCTGGAGGAGATTTGTTGAGGTCTTCCTCGGGAAATACTTTTCTGATTGTGCGCGGGATCAAAAGGTTATCGATTTCCTGAAGCTAGAGCAAGGCAATATGACTGTGGATCAATATGAAGCTCGTTTTGCAGAATTATCCAGGTTTGCACCTCAACTCATTGCTGATGAATGTGAGAGAGCTAAGAAGTTTGAGAGGGGATTGAGGCCTGCCATTAGGAGTAGACTTGCTGCGCTGAAGTTACGAGTATATGATGATGTCTATGAAAGGGCTCAATTGGTGGAGAAAGACATAGTCGAATATCATTCAGAGCAAGGGCAGAAAAACAAAGAGAGAGGTTCTTCTTCTTATTCTCAACAGTTGAAGCCTAGAACTTATGATTTTAAGAGGTCTAAGGAGAAGGCTCCGATACAAAAAGGGCAACCTCAACAGAATTACAACCAATGTGATAAATGTGGAAAAGCCCACCGGCCACCCTGTCGTGCAGGATCGGGAGCATGTTTCAGATGTGGAAGAACTGATCACAAGATCAAAGATTGTCCCCAGATGCAACAGCAGAATCCAACTAACTCGGGAGCGAGGGCACCAAAGCCGAATGTACAGGGAAGGGTTTATGCTCTTACGGAGAGTGATGCTGAAGCCTCAAACTCTGTCATTACAGGTAACCTCCCGATATGTGGTAATATGGCTTATATCTTGGTGGATTCAGGTTCTACACATTCCTTCGTCTCTCCCCATTTTGCACGCCATTTGAAGACCAACCCGGAACCGTTGGGATACCAGTTAGTAGTGTCCACTCCTGCTGGAGATCCCCTGATTTCTGATATGGTTTACAAATCATGCATTATCCAATTGGGTGATAGGAACTTGGATGCTGATTTGATTGTTTTACCAATGAGTGACTTTGATGTGATTCTAGGCATGGATTGGCTTTCTACTTATCATGCTTGCCTAGATTGCAACAAGAAAGTAGTTACATTTACTATTCCCAATCAGCCTATATTTTATTTTGTGGGAAATAGGGAGTCTGGTGCTTGCTCTTTGATTTCATACATTAAAGCTAACAAATTACTTAGCAAGGGGTGTGAGGGTTTCCTTGCCTATGTAATAGAGGATAAAAAGGAAAGGGTAAGCATAGATGATGTTCCTATCACTAGAGAATTCCCAGATGTATTCCCAGAAGAATTACCGGCCTACCCCCTGATAGGGAAATTGAGTTCTCTATTGAGTTACTTCCTGGAACAACTCCTATTTCGAAGACTCCTTATCGAATGGCTCCTGTAGAACTGAAGGAATTAAAAGAGCAATTGCAAGAACTTTTGGAGAAGGGTTTTATTCAGCCTAGTGTATCTCCATGGGGTGCTCCAGTATTGTTTGTAAAGAAGAAGGATGGATCCTTGAGACTATGCATAGATTACAAGCAATTGAATAGAGTAACAGTGAAGAACAAGTATCCATTGCCTAGAATTGATGATCTGTTCGACCAATTACAAGGGGCTGAGGTTTTCTCCAAAATTGATCTTAGATCAGGGTATCACCAGCTCAAAGTCAGTAGAGATGATGTTCCTAAGACGACATTCAGGACACGATATGGCCATTATGAGTTTCTTGTTATGCCGTTTGGTTTGACTAATGCACCAGCAGCCTTTATGGATCTCATGAATAGAACTTTCAAGCCTTTCTTAGACAAATTTGTGATTGTCTTCATTGATGATATCTTGATCTATTCTAAGAGTCGTGCAGAACACGAAGAACACTTGAGAATTATTTTGCAGAAACTTAGAGAGCACCAATTGTATGCCAAGTTCAGCAAGTGTGAGTTCTGGCTTGACAGGGTTGTATTCTTGGGACATGTCATTACCAAGGAAGGCATATGCGTTGATCCATCCAAAATAGAAGCTATAATCAATTGGGAAAGGCCGACCAATGTGACTGAGGTTCGAAGCTTCTTGGGACTTGCAGGGTACTATAGAAGGTTTGTGGAGGGATTTTCTCGCATTGCTACTCCGCTTACAAGACTTCTACGGAAAGGTGCTAAGTTTAGCTGGCCAGATGAATGCGAGATGAGTTTTCAAGAGTTGAAGAGTTTAATCATTCCATCTGGTTCTGGAGGATATGTGATCTATACTGATGCTTCACATAAGGGCTTGGGTTGTGTTCTAATGCAGAATGAAGGAGTGGTTGCTTATGCATCTAGACAATTGAAGGAATATGAATAGCGATATCCGACTCATGATCTTGAACTTGCTGCCATCATCTTTGCATTGAAA
Organism: Lagerstroemia speciosa; assembly: GCA_037672795.1. Taxonomy (NCBI): domain Eukaryota; kingdom Viridiplantae; phylum Streptophyta; class Magnoliopsida; order Myrtales; family Lythraceae; genus Lagerstroemia; species Lagerstroemia speciosa. Next base: position 5,443,648 of record CM075307.1, on the reverse strand, counting down.
ATATGGAGGCATTATCTTTATGGGGAGAAGTTTGATATATATACTGATCACAAGAGCTTGAAGTACTTATTTTCACAAAAGGAGCTGAATATGAGACAACGACGATGGTTGGATCTCTTGAAGGACTACGACTGCGCCATTTTATACCATCCAGGTAAGGCCAATATTGTTGCCGATGCATTGAGTAGGAAGTCAGCTTCTCTAGCTTCTTTGATGATTAAAGAATGGATGCTCTTTGAAGAAGTAAGGGATTCAGAATTCAAATTTCTTGTGAAGAGTAGCAATGTGATTCTAGCTACAATGAAGATTGAACCATTATTGCTCCATAGAATTAAGCAAGCACAACAGAATGACACTCAATTATTGGCACTCCAAGATACTAAGAATAGGGAAAAGAATCTTGATTTTCATGTTCTTGAGGATGGTATATTGCGGTTCAGGGGAAGGCTCTGCGTCCCGAATGATATTGACATCCGAAGATGTATTTTGGAAGAAGCACATCGAACTCCTTATAGTGTTCACCCTGGCAGCACAAAAATGTATCGTAATCTTCGGGAACATTACTGGTGGAGTGGTATGAAGAAGGATATTGCTGAGTTTGTATCAAAATGCTTGGTTTGTCAACAGGTTAAAGCAGAGCACCAGAGACCTGGAGGTACTTTGCAGCCACTGCCAATCCCTCAATGGAAATGGGAGGATGTGACGATGGACTTTGTTCAAGGATTACCGAGGACTGCAAAGGGCCATAATGCAATATGGGTTGTTGTTGATCGACTGACGAAATCTGCTCATTTCCTTCCTGTCAGAGTGGATTATACTTTAGACAAGCTTGCAAAGATCTATATTGAAGAGATTGTTCGACTGCATGGAGTGCCCATCACAATCACATCCGATCGGGATTCTCGCTTTACATCACATTTCTGGAAGGCTTTGCAACAAGCATTAGGAACTAAATTGCAATTCAGCTCTGCCTTTCATCCTCAAACAGATGGTCAATCAGAGAAGACTATTCAGACCCTCGAAGATATGCTCCGTGCTAGTGTTATGGACCTCGGTGGTAGCTGGGATAATCATATATTTCTAGTGGAGTTTGCATATAATAACAGCTATCAGAGTAGTATTGGGATGGCACCATATGAAGCATTATATGGAAGGAAGTGTCGGTCACCAATTTGTTGGGAAGAGGCTGGTGAGCGGAAACTAACAGGCCCGGAGTTGATTCAGATCACAAATGATAAAATCAAGCTCATTCGAGAAAGACTACGAACAGCGCAAAGCAGACAGAAGAGTTATGCTGACAATCGGAGAAGACCACTGGAATTTAAGGAAGGTGATCATGTATTCTTGAAGATATCTCCATCAAAGGGTGTTATGAGGTTCGGCAAGAAAGGAAAGCTGAGTCCACGGTACATTGGTCCGTTTGAAATACTCGAGAAAGTCGGAGCTGTTGCTTATCGGCTGGCATTACCTCCTAAGTTGGCGAATGTGCATAATGTGTTCCACGCATCAATGTTAAGGAAGTATGAACCAGATCCATCGCATGTGATTGATTTTGAACCAATACAGCTCAAAGAGGATATCTCATATGAAGAGAAGCCTATTCAAATTCTGGATTGGAAGGAACAAGAGCTTAGGTCGAAGGTAATTCCATTGGTCAAAGTTCAGTGGCAACACCATGATATTGACGAAGCCACCTGGGAACGTGAGGAGGATATGAAGAATCGGTACCCCTATCTATTTGTTGAGTGAGGTACGTCCAATTTCGAGGACGAAATTTTCTTAAGGGGGGTAGAATGTGATAACCCAATACCAATATGCCTAGATGGATTTAACAGGGGTACATTTTATAACTCGACTTCCTAGTGCGCCTAGATTAGATCTAAAAGCTACATTGCTTATCTTATAACCTGAATTGGATCTAAATACTCTTTTGCATATTCACCTCTTAGATTGGGCTTAGACACATCTTGATCTTACAACATATCTTGTTTTGAGCTTAACTATAATTGAAGATCAAATGGAATTAGATTATTGAATTAGGCATACAAATTGGCCAAGATTACATAAAACATCTAAAGGCCTATGATGAATTTGGACTGGGCTATGAAGTCTGATATAATTACTTGGATTTAGGCCCAAAGTGAAGCCCATTTCCAGCCCAGCTCTGCTTTGGACGAATTTGTGAATTGGATAATGATATATTTAGGGAAGTGGCAGAAAGTATTTGGGGAAAGAATTAGCAAAAAGTCAAAAAAAGAGTTGTGTAAGGGTGTGGTGACACCTGTCCTATGACTCAGCTAGCTCTCCTTCCTCAGACAAATATAGCTCACCTTAATCACCATTTGCAGCCATGGAAGCAAACAATATAGAGAGAGAGAGAGAGATTGCAGGTGGAAGAAGAGATCTGAAAGCCTTGCATGTAAGTTGGTTTTCCACAGTTTAAACATCAATATTCATTAGCTTTGATGTTTATTGATGTTAGCTAAGATCATTGTTAGCTTAAGTAGGTGGTGATTAGTTTATATAAGTCAGTTATTTACTTCTTTGAATTGGTATAGCAGTATTGCTATTGATTGAACGATCAATGGTATTCTAGAGATGTATTTGAACATGTTTTCAGCATCATTAGAATGATGTGATGAATATTTTAATGTGTGTGATTTAGTTAATTGATCAATGATGTTTGCTAATCTGCCATGTTTAAGTTATTGTGATTAGAGGTTAATGAGCATAATTAAGTTTAATTAAGCATGATTAGCATGATATTGTATGCTTTGTTGCTGTGTTAAGGTTTAATTGGTGTAACTAGAAAGTACCAAGCTTGATTAGCAACATTTGATTACTATGTTGTAGAGGTTTATGAGATGGCTTAGGTGGTCATAAGCTGGATTAGCATGATGAGGCAGGTTTAATTATTCTTATGAACTGTGATTAAGCTCCATTAAGCTTGCTGATGATGATGATCCATTTTGGATGGTTATGTGAATGAGGCATATTGCTGACATTTCTTTGATTCCCACAAGAGTGGGATATATTTAATTGACATGAATGTGCAACATGAATATGCTACATGATGGGGCTATATAAGTGCCTAAGTGATTGAAGCATACATAGCATGCAAGCATATGCATATCCCGCAAGGGACAAATGATACGAATATCCCTCAAGAGGGATGTCCCAGAAGGGACGAATGACCACTGATCAGCTGGTATACGTTATAAGAAAGATGATACGGAAGGTTCCCGTGAGGAACATGATGATATGATCCCGGAAGGGATGAATGGACCACTGATCGGTTGGCAATGTTTACGATTACCCGGAAGGGTCCACTGGCCAGTCGGTTACGTGCATGCATCCACAAAGCTAATAGGTCATTAGATAGCTGTTGAATATTGCACTCACTCATGGTTCCACTAAATTATATGATCTTGCATAATCAAGTTATATTGTTGCCTGTGCAAACCTATATGGTGTCTACAAGTAAGTATGAATACTTCCTGGTGGTTGAATGTTGCTTCTATTGTAAATTGAAATGATTGTACCGAATAGCTTTCATTGTAGTTGATGGATTTTAATGTTTGAACTATGGATTATCAACTTACTGAGCAATGCAAGCTCACCCTTTGATTTTAACATCTCAGATCATAAGAGTTGAAGTTTGGGACTAGGAGCGGTGGATATACCTAGAAGTGTTTTTGAAGTCGTTCGTTTGGATAGAAGGTACATATAGTGGTCAGCCATGGTGATCCTTTTGGATAAGTCTCTTCAAGGGTCTACATAGGATGTAGGACATAATATGGACTTAACTTCAAGTCTTGTACACATGTAAATGCAAGTAAAAGAGTTGTAATAACAATTGAGTTTCTTATGGTATAGTTTGCTCTGAATGATCAAGTACGAGTTGTTTTAATCGGGCATGAAAGGAATAGGGTTAATTCGGTGCACTACAGTGTTTTAAACGAGTCACACTCTTACACAACCTTATTTGATCGATCATGATTGGTCATGGCCACGAATCAAGTCACGGCTTGATTCGGGTCGTGACACATGTACACCTCCTCCTGCAATTCTCCGTTCAAGAAGGCTGTCTTGACATCCATTTGATGGAGCTATAGATCAAAATGTGCCGTAAGCGCCATTATGATTCGAAATGCATCCTTAGTTGAAATAGGTGAAAAGGTTTCTGTAAAACAAATTCCATACTTCTGGGTATAACACTGGGCTACTAATCTTGCCTTGTATCTTTCAACTTGTCCTTTAGAATCTCTTTTTCTTTTATAGATCCATTTGCAATCGGCTGCCTTACATCCTTGGGAAAGCTCCACTAATTCCCACACTTCATTATCCTTCATGGACATCAGCTCTTCCTCCATAGCCATTTTCCACTCATTTGACAGATGACTTGAAATGGCTTCCTTATAGTTTGAGGGATCATCCTGCGTGCTTGTACCATATTCAACTTCTTCCAAGTAAACCAAGTAATCATTTGATATTGCCGGTTTCCTATCTCTTTGAGAATCCCTCATAGCCACATGCTGATCTTGCTCAGGAAGTTCCATAGCTTGAGGTGAATCATCTATTATTTCCTCATTATGTTGAGTTGCCTCACTCACTACTGGCACAACATTCTCATGCACAGTCGGAACCGGTACTACGATCGACTCCAATTTAGTAGTTTTCCCTTGAGTATGATCACATTTACAACTTCTGGAATCATTCTCTAGGAATTTAGCGTTCAAAGCTTCAACAATCCTTGTGCCACTCTTAGGACAATAAAACCTATAACCTTCGAAGGCTTCTGGGTAACCAATAAAAAACCCCGAGGTGGTTCTTCGGTCAAGTTTACAATCAAGAGGATTGTAAATTCTAATTTCAGCAGCACAACCCCAAACGTGAAAATTATTCAGGCTAGGTTTCCTACCGGTCCACAACTCAAATGGGGTCTTAGGACCAGGTTTACTAGGTGCGCAATTCAATATGTACATGGCAGTTTTGAGGGCTTCACCCCAGTGGAAGTCCGGTAACTTGCTGTTACTCATCATGCATCTAACCATATCTTTCAACGTGCGATTACAACGTTCAGCCACACCATTTTGTTCAGGGGTTCCGGGCATTGTATATTGGGCTAATATCCACAAGCTCTTAAAAAATTAGCAAGGGGTCCAGCTGATTGACCAATATCAGTATGTTTCCCGTAGTACTCTCCTCGGTCCGACTTAACAAATTTGATGGACTTCTCTAATTGTTTTTCCACCTCATTTTTAAATTGCTTAAACTTATTTTTGGCTTCTAACTTATTATCAAGCAAATAAACATACTCATAACGAGAGTAATCATCTATAAATGTGATAAAAATGTTTTTCCGCATATTGTTGGAGACAACGGTCACTAATGTCCGTGTGAATGATTTCTAGAAGACCATTACTACACGTGGCTGCATTTTTTTCGATCTTGCCATCTCTCCTTTTATGCAGTCAATGCATGTATTCACATCATCAAAATCGAAGTTGGAAAGAATTCTATTTTTAATTAATCTTTCAAATCTATCCTTTGAAATATAGCAAGTCTTTTATGCTACAAAACAAGAGATTTTTCCTTGGTTTGTATTCTCTTAACCCCAGACATCTCCACATTAAAAGAAAAAAAATCAGAAACCAAATTTAATTTGTATAATCCATCTGCCAAAGAGCAGTCACCAATTACTGAAGAATTAAAACCAACTTCAACACTTTTGTTACTGAAATTGAAATTAAAACCTGAAGCATCAGGCTTAGATACAGAAACCAAATTTTGCCGCATGGACGGTACATAAACAATGTATTCTAAAATAAGATTGAAACCAGATTTAAAGTTTAAAACAACTGTCCCAATGAAAACAACTTTTAGCTTAGTTCCATTTCCCAAGAACAGATTGACCTCTCCTTCACTTGGTTTCCGTTTATTTTTGAACCCCTACACATAATTAGTGACATGAATAGATGTCCCATTGTCTAGCCACCAAGAATTTGGTGGATCATCTACTAGAGAGGATTAAAAAAAAAAAAACAAAGGCAAGGGAATTACCATTTTTATATCTCTTTTCTCGTAAAGAAGCCTTAAATCATAGATAATCCTTCTTTTTGTGGCCTTGCTTTTGACAAAACCAGCAAGCATAACTCTTTTTCATGTCAGGTTGAGGACGCTTTGGACCTTGAGATTGACCCAATTTCTTGTCTTCGAACCTTTTAGCGTTGACAATTATTTTAGTAAAGCCAATCTTCTTGTGTTGGTTGGAGTGGCCCTTACTTTGGTGCGGCTGAAGTACCATATTCACACTCTCTCCATTATTCTTTCTTATTCTCTCCTCCTCTTGAACGCAAATTGAAATGAGTTGGTTCACATTCCACGGTTCCTTTTGGGTATTATAAATGGTCTTAAGACTATCACAGGTAGTGGGAAGAGAGTTAAGGGCAAAATGAACTAGAAAGGCATCAACGATGGGCACCTTTAGCTTGGCTAGGAGGTTTGCAATGTTTTGCATCAGAGGAATAAATGCTCTAACACCACTGAACCCATCGTACCTTATATTGCAGAGAGTTTGCATCAGCTCCCCGGTTTCTGCCTTTTCAGATTCTAGGAATTGTTGTCCTATGGTTACTAGGAATCTCTTGGCATTAGTCTCGACGGGCACACTATTTTGAAATGTCTCTGACATAGATTTCTTCAATATTTGAATGCTCAACTTATTTGCCCTTCTCCATCTCTGATAGTAGGCCCTTTCCTCAATGGTTCTTTTATCACTGGGCTTAGGAGGTTCATCCTCGTGCAATGTCAAGATCAGCCAATCTAAGAGCAAGTTCAATATCACTCTTCCACTTTTTAAAATTATTCCTAGTGAGAGTTTCAATAGAGCATATTTGATTATTCACAGGAATGTTGCGAATTGTGAATTATTCATGCAAAAGAATAAGTTAATTGCATTTATTAAATAACCAAGTTGCACTTAAAGAACTGTTGGAGTTTCGTGGGTGCTCATAGGAAATTAGTGGTGTGATTTGGAGAACATGGAGGCAATACGATATAAAAGGAGTTTTATATTACTAACATGAAAAATACATATACACACCACTCAAAGAAAATGCTTCTCTCAATCTCTCATGCTCACACCTCTTTTGCACATACACTCCATGCACATTTGCATTACATTCGCATGCATATTGCCGCATATATATATATATATATATATAGGCATGATTGGTGGTGTAAATAGCCACCTTACTTGCCGCCTCAACCTTATCTTATCTCTAACATTATCCTAATCTATCTTATCTTGATGCATCAATTTGAATTCTCTATGATATTCTAGAATTACTTCTCTATGGAGTAATTATCTAAATTGTAGTCAAAGTTGAACTATGATTATCTTAGGGATTCTAGAATTACTTCCTTGTGAAGTAATTATCTAAATTGCAAATTAGATTTTTAACACCCTCTCTTAATATGCAATTTGTGCAGCCTCCTTAAACTTCTCGAGTTTCTATCCACACTTCATCTTTGACTTCTTCATGAAAATTCCGTGACTCAGTTGCATGTAATGCTACATTACTTGTTTCATAAATTTCTCTTATTGGACGGAACTTTTTTGAAAGAGATTGAGATTTAGATTCAGAACTTGATGATGAACTTGGGCTCGAGTTTGTGCTTGTGCTTAGTTGATAAGGATCTCTATTTTGGGTCCCCTTTTGCATTGGTTGATATATTGCTTTTCCTTTCTCTGACACTTTTCCTGTGAAATCCCATGAAGCATCTTCATCGAAGAATACATCACGAGCAGTCACAAACTCCTTGGTATTTGGATTGCAGAGGCGATATCCCTTTGACCCATCACTGTAGCCAATAAATATATATTTCTTGCCTTTTTCATCAAACTTCTCTCTTTGTTGTGATGGAGTTAACGAGTATGCAACGAATCCAAATACCTTGAGGAAATCCCCTTGAGGTTTCCTTCCATGCCATGCTTGATAATGCATCTTATTCATAACCGCCTTTGTAGGAGATCTATTCAAAATATAAACTGCAGTTACAACTACTTCAACCTAATAGTCATTTGGTAAAGTGTAAATGACACTGTGATACACGAACTTTATCTCAATTCTCAATTCTACCACGAACTTCAATTTTTATCAAAAATGGTCGGGAACTTTCAGATGTTTCTTACTTCTACCATCCGTCACATTTTCTGTTACTTTGCTGAATGGAAGAAGAAAAATGGTCATTAAAATTGGATGAAAAGTGAGATTACCCCTCTCTTGTTATAAATATTCCATCTTTGCCCTTATGAATAGAGGGGATTGGCTTCGACCGTGGAGACGCCTCTCCGGATTTGGATCCAAGGAGGGAGAGGCTGAGCATGGTGGGTGAAACCTGCAGCTTCAGCCTCTCCCACCGATAGTGATGCTGAGGAGGAAGTTCTTTAGTGAGGGGGAGACATCGAAACCTGCAGCTTCAACCACCTCGGGGATCACCATTGAGGCATTGACCGCCACCGCCATAAGCCCTGTGACGGCCTTCTCCTTGAGTGAGGAGGCCCTGACTTTGAATTTCCCACCTGATCTCGATGCCCCGACGATTGGGCTCTTCTTCAATAGCCTTACCGGGAGCAGCTTAAAGAAGAACTCAGCTGGCTTCCTCTGGGCCGAGGAGGCAGCCAACAGCAATGCTGCTGCCACAAGAACATAAGTCGAAGCCATTGGTGTTGAGGCAATGTTCAGCCTCTCCCTCCCTGGATTCGAATCCGGAGAGGCATCTCCACAGTCGAAGCCAATCCCCTCTATTCATAAGGGCAAAGGTGGAATATTTATAACCAGAGAGGGGTAATCTCATCTTTTCATCCAATTTTAGTGGACGTTTTCCTCTTCCGTTGAGCAAAGAAATGGAAAATGTGACGGATGGTAGAAGTGAGAAAAATCTGAAAGTTCCTGACCATTTTCGACAAAAATTAAAGTTCGCGGTAGAATTGAGAATTGAGACAAAGTTCGTGCATCATAGTGTCATTTACCCTTTGGTAAACCTTTACCTTTTATCATGCTTCGAGCAATTTCAACAATTGTGCGATTCTTTCTTTCTGGTACACCATTTTGCTGAGGTGTGTAGCAAACAGTGAACTATCTTCTGATTCCTTGCTCCTTGCAATAATTTTGAAATTCATTCGATGTAAATTCACTACCACGATCTGTTCTAAGAATTTTTAGCTTCTTACCACTTTGCCTCTCTGTTAAGGCTTTGAATTTGATAAATGTGAAGAAAGCTTCGGACTTCTCTTTGAGAGGATATATCCACATAATCCTTGTATAATCATCAATGAATAATATAAAATACCTGCTTCCTCCAAGTGATGATGTTCTTGTAGGACCACAAATATCTGCATGTACCAACTCCAATGGAGCTCTTGCTCTGCATGATATCTTTGGGAATGGGAGTCTATGCATTTTCCCATATATACATCCTTTGCAAACTTTATCTTGAGATAAAATTTGTGGTAAACCAACTGCCATATTTTTATTCTTCAACAATTACAAACCTTTGTAATTCAAGTGCCCATATCTTAAGTGCCACATATACGACTCATCGTCCTTTAAACTTTTAAATGCTAATTTCTCATTCAATGCTATGCTTAGAGGAAAAACTCTATTCAAACTCATCTTGATTGTGGCTATCTTTATATTATTATTCTTATTAGTAATGATGCAGTAACCACTATCAAAATTAAACTCGTATCCTTTGTGCATTAACTGACCAACACTTAATAAATTTGCTGCTAAATCAGGCAGAAAGAAAACATCCTCAATAACTTGAGAATTACTTGCCTTGATTTTGACAGCTACTGATTCTTTTCCAGCTATCTTATGTTGCTTTCCGTCACATTTTCCAGCTATCTTATGTTCATCCAACCTCATGAACATGTCTTTGTTTCCTGTCGTATGATTACTGCAGCCGCTGTCCACATACCGAATATTTTTTGAATCCTGTTGAGTATTGAGACAACTATAGAATATATTTCCAGTATCATCATTTCCTTTTGTATAATTAGCTTCATGATTCTCTTGCTTCTCTTTGTACCAGCAATCTCTTTCTGAATGAGTTGGATTTTTCCATCTCTTGCACTTGAATCGATAGTCATTTGGTTGATGTCCTTGCCTTCTGCAAATTCTGCATGTTGAATCTTGATAATTGTTGTAATTTTTCCATGGAGGACTGGTTCTTCTTCCACGTCCTCTATTTTGATTTCCTCTACCTCGAGAGGTGTAGCCTTGGGTTAAGTTGCTTTCTTTGCCAGCTTGACTATCATTATCTTTATATTTTTGCTGATACTTGCCTTTGAATGGAAGGCTTGCTCCAAACTTTGGCTTGAGAATTTGCTTATTCTCTTCTCGCTCGCCTCGAGAGAACTCATCAACTCATCCATGGAGAGTATTGATAAATCTTTTGATACCTCGATGGCGGCGACCACATGCTCAAATCTAGTTGACAAGCTCCTCAGAATTTTTGGACAATCTTCTTGTCCTCGACGGTATCTCCAAAACTTCGAATTTGATTAACTATTACAGAAACTCTGGAGGAAAATTCTTGAATATCTTCATTTTCTTTCATCGCTAAGTTATCAAAATCTCTCCTTAAGTTTTGTAACTTGATGGAGATTATTGCTTCAGAGCCTCCAAACTGCTTTTTCAATATCTCCCATGCATTTTTTTGATGTAATTGCACCCATAATTCGAGGTAAGATAGATTTGCTTACCCCCTGATGAATGAAAGATAATGCTTTTGCATCTTCCATCCTATTTTCTTTATGTTGCTTCTGTTGTCGTGCGGGTCGTGCTGCTATTTCCTCCGGATTCGCACTTACTGTTTCGTATCCATTCTCCACAATATTCCATAGGTCTTGGAAGATGAATAACGCCTTCATGAGAATGCTCCACTTTTCATATTTCTCCCCAACGAAGATCGGAATGCCTTGTTGGGTATAGCTGAAAGCCATATCGTTGCTTGATGAGGCCATCATTGTTGGAGCTGAATCGATGGGGGAACTGGCTCTGATACCAAGATGTTGGAGTTTTGTGGGTGCTCATGGGAAATTAGTGGTGTGATTTGGAGAATATGGGGGTAATACGATGTAAAAGGAGCTTTATATTAATAATATGAAAAATACAAATACACACCACTCAAAGAAAATGCTTCTCTCAATCTCTCATGCTCACACCTCTTTTGCACATACCCTCCATGCTCATTTGCATTACATTTGCATGCATATTGCCTCATATATATAGCCTCATATATATATATATATATATAGGCATGATTGGCGATGTAAATAGCCGCCTTACTTGCCGCCTCACTTGCTGCCTCAACCTTATCTTATCTCAAACTTTATTTCTAACATTATCTCTAAGATTATCTCTAACATTATCCTAATCTATCTTATCTTGATTATTAGAATTCAAATTGAATTTGAATTCTCTATAATCTTCTAGAATTACTTCTCTATTAAGTAATTATCAAAATTGTAGTCAAATTGAACTTTGATTCTCTTGGGGGTTCTAGGATTACTTCCATGTGAAGTAATTGTCTAAATTGCAAATAGATTTTTAACAAGAACAACATTCTCATGGAAATAAAACAATATTGCCCCACATTATGCTTTGGGTAGAATACATAGCATATGTCATTATTCCCACACAAGTGAACAATATGAACAACTCCAGAGAAATTTATCTCCTTTGGGCAGATAAATAACTCTAAAGTCAAATTGTAAAATCGAAACATTGTTCACTCACATTTTTAGAGATTTTACTCCCAACATTCCCCCTTTGGGTGGGTAATTATTTGTATAATCTCAAAGACACCGTCCCAGGATCCATGGGGAATAAGCTACCGACCAATCGGAGACTGCACTCTGGTGGATTCCCCTATTGACCAGTTTGATCATTCAATTTTGGGACAATTAACAAAATAAGACATGTAGTAAATTAGATTTTCTCCCTTTTTCTTTTGTGATCAATTTGTTACCAATAAATGATGATCAAACACAAGCAAACACTACTCATGGGGCATAGTAAATTATTCATGGCAGATCCTATTCCTAGTATCAAAAGCTCTAATACCACATGTTGACCTTGAAATTTAGATTCTATGAAATAGAATAACAAATTCAAATGTTTGCATGTGAATACGAATTAAGTGAAAAATACCGGTGGATGCTTCCATGGCTGTCTTCTTGCACTCCCACTCTTGCAAATACACTAATGAATGTGTCAACGTGTTATGAATCACACGTCTAGACTAGGAATTCTCTCTCCCTCTCCCTTTAGCGTCAGTGGTTCTCAAGGGGGCAAACCACGAGCCACAACACATCTATATATACATAGTGTGCCATCTAGGTCAAGGATCAGGACCTAGTCCAATATAACCCTAAATGGGCTCTCCCATTAAGAGACTTCAATTAGAATGGAACTAGCGCACCATCACATCAATAAATATCAAGATCTACTTAGGCCCACAATACTTTGGATCATGTAATCATTGCATGGGCTTTACCGGCCATACATTCAACCTGTTTTATTTTTAAAATCAGAAAAATTTCAATTAGCGAAAGCCCATTTAAATATTTTTCCAACAAAACTAGCTCCGCAGTGGCATTAGCAAGACTCTTATGTTCAGATTCCGACTGGATCTGGCAACGGTACATTGTTTCTTCGAGCTCTAAGATATCGGATTAGCACTGAGAAAGATAGCGAAACCATTGACTAATGTCCGATCATCAGGATTTCCTGCCCAGTCAGCATCCGAGAAGCCATGAAGAATAGAGGGAGCTCTGGGATGGAGATGAAGACCGTGGTTGATGGTGCCTTTGAGATACCGTAAGATTCTCTTCACTGAAAGCCAGTGAGTTATGGAGGGTTGATGCATGAACTGACAAGCCCGATTGACTGCATAAGAAATATCTGGCTAAGTGAGAGATGAATATTGTAGGCTACCAACAACACTGCGATATAAGGAGGGATCGGAAAGAGGTTATCCATCGTGAAGTGAGGCATGAGAGCCACATGTAACTAGAGTGTGAGTCGGCTTGGAATTGAGCATGGAAGACCGGTTGAGAAGATCATGTATGTGTTTGGACTGTGTTAGGTACAATCCACTGGAATTAGAGGTTGCTTCCATGCCTAGGAAAAAGTGTAGAGGACCAAGGTCTTTCATGGCGAATTCTCTATTGAGTGTAGTAAGATGGGCATCAAATGGAGTGTCTGGTGTGCCAGTCATGATGATGTCATCCACGTATATTAGGAAGAAGGTTAGATACCTCGGATGTCATAATATGAAGAGTGATGAATCAAGCTAAGAACCAGAAAAGCCAAGACCTTGAAGAAAGTGACTAAGGCACTGAAACTAGGCACGGGGAGCTTGTTTGAGCCAATAGAGAGAATGTTTGAGATGCCAGACATAGTCAAGTTGGAAAGCATTAATAAATTCGGGCAGCTGTGCCATGTACACTTCTTCTGATAAGTGCCCATGGAGGAAGGCATTCTTCACATCAGGCTATTAGATGGGCTAGGCGGAGGATACAACAATGGCAAGAACTATTTGAATGGTCACCAGTTTGATCATAGGACTGAACATTTCATCATAATCAAGTCCTGAAAGCCTTTAGCAACCAGGCGGGCTTTGTACTCTCAATGGAGCCATTAGCTCTATGTTTGATGCAATGTACCCACTTGCAACCAACCACGCTTCGAGTGGGTGACGGAGGAACGAGATCGCATGTGTGATTTTGTAGAAGAGCTACAAATTCCTCTTGCATTGGTAGCTTGCCAATGTGGGTCATGGCTTACTTTAGCAAATGACCTGGGCTCCTGCAAGTGATCAGTCACAGAGAAAGCAACTGGATGATGATAGATAATAAATCAACGGGGAGGTAGAGTGCCATCACAGGAGCGGGTGACCATATGGTGGGTGCAATGAGACCCATCATTATCAACATGCATAGTGTCGAGGACTGAGACGCTATCTGAGCGTTAGAAACATGACTAGGTCGGTCAGGTGGTTGGGATGAGACTACTGCAGGATCAACTAGCAATGGGGGAAGGGGAATAGAAGATGGAATATGCTCAAGAGGAGTGCTCGCTTCAACTACTGAGGAAGGATCCAAGGATAGTATTTGTGGTAGAGATGGGATGCTTGAATGTTCATCAAAGATTACTTGAGAGGAGATAAAGACGAAGATGGGTCAAGGCATTGGAAACCATGATAATTAGTGTGATATTCTAGGAAGACACATGCACAGGAACAAGGCTCTAGCTTGTGATGAGTATATGGTTGAAGGTAAGGATAGCAAAGATAGCCAAAGACACTTAGATGATCACATGTAGGCGGATCACAACACACAAGTTCATAGGGAGTCTTGTAAGAGATGGACTTGATAGGTAAATGATTGATTAGATAGACTATTGTCTTAAAAGCATAATCCCATAATTTGGAGGGAAGATTTGCATGAAGAAGTAAGGTAAGGCCCATGTCAACAATGTGGCAATGTTTTCCTTACCCATTTTGTCAAGGGCTATGTGGACACGAGACTGGGTGAAAGATGCCATTAGCTTGAAGTTCAAGTTGAAAATCATGAGAGAAATTCTTTGGCACCATGATATTGCAAATATTTAATTTTGCAGCCAAATAAATTTTCAACTTGAATACAAAAGGCATGAAAGACACGTAGAATATCAAAATGATTTTTCAGGACATAGACCAATAATACTTACTATAGTCATCTAAGAAATGAGCATAATATGTGTCTCGAGTGCGAGAGGATGGGAGCGGGTCCCCAAATATCCATGTGAGCAAGTTCGAGTAATGAAGTACTTTTATGATATTCACTAGAAAAGGTCGATTAATAATTTTGCCTTGTTGAGCGGAACAAATATGAGAAGAATGATCTTTATTCAATGAAATAAATGGAGACAGGGTTCGTTGAACAATCATAAATGATGGATAACCTAGACATTGATGCCAAAGTAAACTAGAAACTGACATAGAAAAATGAGCTTGAGGACGACAGGTTGACGTAATATTCAGTCGAAGACAATGCAATCCATCTTTAACTGGGCCTCACAAAAGCTCCTGGCGTGTCTGAATGTCCTTGACAACAAAATGATCAGGATGAAATTGAAAGTAGCAAGTATTGTCTTTAGTAAATTGGGAGATAGAAAGAAGATTTTTAGAAACTTGTGGAGCACACAAGATATTAGAAAGAAAAAGAGACCAAGATAGGGAAGGGAATTTGGTGGAACTAGTGGCAATAACGGAAAGAGGTATACCATCACCCATAAATAGCTGACCCGTAATGTAGTTCTCGTTCCGTATTTTGAGATTGGCCAAATATGATGTAGCATGATGTGTAGCACTCGAGTCCATGTAACAATCGAGATCATGCAGTCCAGTAGACGGTGCCTGAATATGATTGACCTACACATTTCAAATTTGAATTGAGGAGCAGGCCGGGGCAATATGGCCTGAGTTACCATAGAGCTAGCAGATCACAGGAAGAGAAGAGGTCGGGAGATGGGGCCTGCTTGTGGAGGGTCTAGGAATATGGGCTTGATAATGTGATCTGGCCAACTGGGCTTCTGGTGGGGCATTGCTGGGCTCTTGGATATGGGCCAAGAAGCTGAGAGTCCCAAACAGGGCCCATAGTAGACCGATGAGATGGCCCATGTGTAGGTCTGGGTATATCTTAGTTTAGACCCTGATTGGAGTCCTTGTCTTCCTCACTAGTTCAGATAGCCACCGTGATTTTTGCCTTCAGTGCCATGCCCACGATAGAAGCTGCCTTTGCCTCTGTTGCTTCGACAATGGTTGTCCGACTAGTACCGGCCTCTTCCTTTGATAACATGAATTTCTAGGACACCTGGCCCAAGGAGACCCGAGAAAGGAGTAGAATGGGTCCGTGAAGTAGTAAAATTGCGTCGAGCTTTGTTGTTGAGGAGCATCACCGAGAGCTCGCTAATACTCATGGAGAACATGGATGGGGACAAAGCAAGGACCAGCGGCTCCCAGTCCTGATTAAGTTCGATAATAATGCAATGATTGAGTTGAGTAGAGGACTTCGGTTTGCCGAGTTGGGCAAAGCAGTTGGCAAGTCTTTTTGTAGCATTGATGTAGTTGATCATGGGCATGGAATCCTTCCTCAAGTCACACCACTTCTGTTTGAGGAGGTCCTCCTGTGCTATTGTTTGGGAGTCAAACATTGTATGAACTGTCCGCTAGGCTTCATGGGATGTCTTGGCTCTGACAAGGTTGCAGTCGATTTCTTCGATCATTGCAAGCATAAGACAGGTAAGGGCAAATTTATCTCGAGTTAACCATCTCTTATAAGTTGGGTTGGGCTTTGTGACTTCATCTTTGGTAATTGTTGCATTTGGTACTGTGGATCACCCTTCAACATGATCTAGAAGCTCGTAGGTTTCTAGCAAGGGACTCATAATTCCGTGCCAAAAGTAGTAATTTTGTCCATGTAATTTCACTGGGATAGTCGAGAAGGCTGTGGGCAAGGACAAAATGTTGTTGGATTCTGATGGGTGGGATAGGTTGAAGAAGATGATGTAGAGCAGGTAAGTAGCAGGTTGTGCAGATCAGTAGAGGAGCGTGAGGGGATGAATTTTCTTGGTCTATACTCAAAGTCAAGCAGGTTTTTTTTTTGGTTGAAAGAGAAAGGGACAAGAAAGGAGCTGTTGGGAAAAGTTATGCTTTGGTTCAGGATCTGGTGTTGCTCGAAGAGTTTCTCCAATGAGGCTCTCATACCATGAAAGGATAGAAAGCAAATTGAAGGAATAAATTTTACTCTCTGAAGAGTGTTGCGTATTCCATTATATAAGAGTACACATGACAGAATCAAATCAAGTATAACAAATATATATCTAATATGATAGGTATCTCCTATGATCATGCGCTATCTGATAGGATTATTAGGGATCTTTCTATTAAATAACAACATTATGTGAGCCTCTTTAATTTTTTAAGATGTCAGGTGCGAAGGAGCACTTGGAAGGTATATTAACAGTTCAATTCTCAAATTTGTAATTGCTAACACTTGAGGACCTGAATTTTAATTTGCACCAATTTACACCTCATATTTTTATTTTGTCTAACATGTTGGTTTCTTCATCCCTTTAGCTTGACAAAAATTCAATGCGGCATCTGATTTGGCAAACAAATGCTAATTTTGCAAATCTAACAGCACCACATTAAGAAAATAACAAATAATAGTGCAATAACACTTTAATCTTTGAATATTTAACATTCTAACACTTAAGGATATCAAAAATTTTTGCCGACACTAAAGTTTATCAAATCACATTTCAATTAAAATTTTGATCCAGTTTTCAATTTTTTAAATAAATTCCAATATGAATACTAATATTGTATTAGTTGCTTGTGGTTCTATGCCGTTCTAACATGAGTATACGTGTCGCATGTGTCTCCTTCCAACTCATGCTCTTCGAACATGTCTTGACCGTCATTATAGTTAAGTACGTCAAAATCATTATCAACACCATCTATTGCTTCTCCAAAGGCTTTCGACCCTTTTGGACATTGCTGCATAACAACTACGTCATTTATCATATACCTATATGTGGGGCAGGGATAAAAACTATGTCATTTATCATATTCCTATATGTGAGGCAAGGATCCTCATCCTCAAGTGGCACATGACCCGAAGATACAAATGTAATAATATGCTGACAATCATTAGAAGTTTGTTCTTCCTCTCCATGGTCAATCCAATGCCAATAATTATGTCTAAAACCACACATATATACACGTTCATCCACATCATCTAGTAATAATAAACTGCATTTTTTGCTTCATACATGGACATCGAATCATTCCATCTATTACATATTCAATCAAACCAGAAACATGCCTAATGAATGTTTCAACCGCATCTATGAATATTGGTATAATACCCCTACGACCAAGATGGTTCCTATTATACATCCAACTTCTATGTGTAGGAATATCCAAATGCAATTATTTCATTTGTATATATAATTAAAATCATTAAAAAAATATAGAATTTATGCAATGTGAAAACTTCTTGGAGGAGAAAATATGGCTAATATGCATGTTAAAATCGTAACACATTCATAAACAAAAATTAAATAATAGATTAACAACATTGACTATTAATTAAAAATAATTGATAACATAATTCTCACATTAAAGAAAATTTTAAAATTAGTAAATAATTATATTACCATGAAAGTAATTGCGTAACAAGTTGACGATACTGAGCCGATACCCAGAAAACTTCAATTTGCATTGAATGCAATTTTTACAAGGTGAATATTCTCTCTTTGTATAGTAAGAGAATACTTTCACAAATAATGTCATTCGTCCTCATATATAAATTCAACAATTACCACATAAGAAGGTGAGTTTGTATAAGATTTAAAAAATAAATATTGAGCAGATTATCAGTATATTTCTATCCTAAAAAGTAAAAAATATATGACTAAATATGTTACCACTAAATTTATATCAAAATAATAGTCAATAATTAATACTATATATTATTTCCTTACAATAACATCATTAAATTTTAGATAACGTAAAATTTTCATAGTGCATATATATCAATCATTTCCTGTAATAATACTAGGAACTTTCCTTAAGTTTTAGTAGAATAATTTAGTCAAAAATACTGGCGACACTCATGTCGGTAATTAATTTGCAAAATACTGACAAAATTCCAACTATGTTGTTGGTAACTTGACAGTGTTAAAATTGAAAAGTTTTGATAAAATTCACACCTAATTGGTAGATAATTAGTGGCTAACATTTTTGTCCGTACTTTACTAGTAATTTGTCAATATATTTTTGAAATTATTTTTAATTGGTGGATAGGTCCTTTATTGTCAGAAATTTGACGGAAATGCTTTTGAAAATTTATCGGCAATATCTTTGTTAGTAATAGTTTGTGGATAAAAGTTAATTTTCTTGTAGTGTTACTAGTCCTTCCTTACCCACCTCTCAATACGCAGATGTTCTTCCTTTCAATATACTAATCTACTCTACCTCTTGGTAATTAGTATGAGGAGGTTCATCAAACTATAATGCTAATTGGATATCTAGAGTGTTGCCAATCTTTCGTACCTCTCAAAGTAAGTTATTATAGGTTATACTAATCCTAGTATGATACCAAACTCCCATTTCAAGTTCATTGTCTCTCTTAATCATTCTAATCCGTGGCAAAAAGAAGAAAAAGAAGAAAAAAAAAAAGGAGGCATAGTACATACTCGAAACAAACATAACAACTTGAATTAAAGAAGAAGACAAAGTTCAAAGTAGAAGAAGAGGAGAAAACTAGTTGGATTGATCTCTCAATATTGTCTCAGTCACTCTTCATTCTTCCTGTTAGGAATAATCCCAAGATCCAATCACATGTGATGTAATTGGGAAAATATTTATTCTTGAAATATAACTGAGCTGTTTATTATTCATCATATACTGTTTATTTTGTATTGACTATGATAAAACCCATAAATTGAGGTTGATTTTAGGGTTATGATGAGATCATACCAATGAACCTAAAAATCTTAGAAACTTAATTTAAAAACGTTCCTAATTGTAAGATCATTGAATAGGGGATCAATGACCCAGTAAGACTGATATAGCCGTCATATGCTCTGAAGTAGAGGGTAATTGATCTCACAGTTAATTGTGAAGAGTCACTAATATAAAAGTATGGGTGCTTATTTGGAATGATTTCATTGAGTTGACTTACTAGAGAAAGGCTTAATGAAGTTTGAAATAAATGTCAAAAGGCTAATCCTCAGATTATAATAAGTGTAAATAATTCTTATACCTGATATTACTATAACACCTTGTAATTGTTAAATTGTAGCTTTGGTCTACTCCTTAACACGACTCTCTGATACGTGTATAAGATGTTATGGACCCAAAGAGACTCTTATGGAGGTGGAGGTGATGAGTAATTAGTAAGGGATTATTAACTCCTCATAGTAGGAGAGAGTGTCCTATGTATTCTACTTAGTATTGATTTAGGAAATCTCCTGCCGTAATAGGATGAAAAATTGGAAAGGACTTTCCAATGTTCATAATTAAGTCAAATACTTGAGAATTAGAAACATATGAATTGGTATCAGGGTTTGATGTTTTATCCATACTCTAACTTACTTGGGATATAGTATAACTGAAGGATTTAATTATATGGAAACTAATCACCAAAGGGTGTTCGATCCTCAGTATCCGAATAGTCATGATACGTTGCTAGAAGTCAATTTTGTGGGTCTATCCAATTAAGAGTTAATAGAATTATCTTATTAAAGAGTCTAATAAGATTTAATTAGAATATAATTGTTGGACCAGCTGCTAGCTTAGTATGGAATCCAATAGGTCACACACACAATACAGTTTTTTCTCGCAATCACAATTTAATAAGTTTAAATTTTGGATCGGTCTATTGAAATTTCGCTAGCACGAACTACACCCATTATGGTCACATGCCTTAATGGACAAGGTTATTAAGAAAATAAATGATGCTAGTTACACAAGCACGAAATGTTATCCGATGTGATTCGATTAAATATAAAATGAGTTACGTGCATAGGACTAGGATTAGTGGATGAGTGTTAAATTATTGTCCAAGTTAAATGATAATTTTGAAATGAAATCATACCCGTTATGGAATGGCTATGGATTGACGTTTCTTATCCGCATGCTTTCATTACAATGTTAAATGAGTTGTTTTGTCAGTTTCATTTTTTATTAAATAAAATTAAAAAAAAAAAAGGCAATTGGCAGCGAGATATATATGCATGTACTTTGGGTGAAAAAGGGTTGATAACCCCCCAAACGGAAATTGGCTCTTTCTTCTGTCGTGTAAGTAAGGAACAATGTGCCGAGAACAATATTAGATATGCAAGTTTAATTCCGGTGTGATAGCTCAAGAAAGAGTTTCTTGATTTTCCACGAGGAGGCCAGGTGTGGATACCGTGGAGGTCGTGCACGTGTGCATTTAGTCAAAGAATCAATCCTGGGAGGTTCGTGATTGGAGATATTGGTTCGTGTAGGCGGCGAGGAACAACATCAACCTGATGATTACAATACAAGCACCAAGTCAGAGTCCATGTGAGTATAATTTCGAACATCCTTGTTAGTTATAATTTCAAATTACCTTGAAACTAGTAACTACTATGATTGGGAATGAAATTTTTTGAAAATTAACCATATGCTGTGTTACAATTCCCAACACTTCCTTCAATTGACTTCTCAATCTTTCATGACTATTTAAACCTTAGTCTTGTGGTCTTTGTGTGTTTCTACAGCTAACCAATGCGTCCTTAAATATAAGGGATGAATGCAATCTTGGAGACTCTTAATATAATCCAAATATCTTTGAGATTTCTTCTTTATTTTTTCGGCCTTTCCTCGGTATTTTTCACTTAACATCTGCCTCATCCCTAATATTTTACATTTTAAAACAACTGAAAAATAGTTAGAATGCATACGAAGATGTGTTCCAAATAATTCAGATAAAATCGGAAGATGTAACTTTGATCGCCCTAGTTGGCTGCGGCCTCTCCTTGATTTTGCCTTGGTAACTAAACAGTTGCAGCTGGTCAGCCACGACCTCACTACCATTTCACTTGTCCTCTACATCTCAGTCCTTCGTCTCTACTTGATCCTGCTTCGATTTCCTACATGAATCAAGTCATAAATAGTACCAAGCTACCAAAATCATGCCATGAAGACATGAAAATCACTCTTAAAACCCATTGGATAATATTATGCATGAAATTCGATTAATACTTGAACAATTAGAATCCATTTTTTGGGTACTAAAAGCTATGATAAAATGTGTAATTAGCATGCCCTCAAACCAAAGTTTACTGGAAATTGTCGAATACATCAGTCAGTGTTTAAAATACGACACACACATCACTAACTCGCCATCAAAACCAAGGCACCTTCAAGTTCTTAGGGTGGCCGATTCTTCTTTGCTCTACCCCAAATATGCCGTACTCTAAATGTAAATACATACCTCAAGCATCAATTCCAACACGTGCAGTGTGTGAAAAATCACCATCATCCAAGTTCAATTAATCATTCTCAAGCAACTATGCTAATGAGTCCAGCAATAAGGCCAAAATCAAACATCTAATTTAACACTATTTTCTTTTTCTTATTTTCATAATGGTGTATGGCTCTAAATGACCTACTCCTAAGTTAGTCCTTATAGCATGTATTCGACCAATGACTCTCATTCCAATTGGTGTAGGACTTTAAGTGATGAAACACCCCTTGTGTTGATTATTAAGCTAGGCTGATGAACAACAAGTACCAGAAGTATAAGTCGAGTCTTATTACACATGCGGTATTTTATTTTATTTTATTTTATTTTTAGCCATAAATGATGCTCAAATAACCAAAAAGAGTATATCCTCACGCTTTATCACTACAAGAATATGCACTATTTCCGTTAGCACTCACTGTGAGAACTTGTCTGGCAGTAAACTTAATACATGATAATAACATTAAAATTGTCCCATCCAGGGAAAAAAATTAAAATTGTCCCTGTTGCATAAGGATAGACCAGATTAGGATTTGAATAAGATGAAATTGTGAACTCAAGGAACCCAAATTGATTTATGTCTATATTATTTGCATTCATCATTGATCTTTACTTTCTTGAATTGTTTTCTTGCTTGTTCAAATACGAACTGATTTGGCTTTAGCTTACCATTATAAGTCTAGTGTTTAGTGAAGTTGACACTTTTGAATCCTCATGGCAACAATCTCACACTCATTCATTATATTACTTGATCGATACATATACATGTGTGCCCAGTTCCTATTTTATCGCAACACTACTAGAGAAAGAAAATCGTATATAATAATACAAAATCAAACGGTGATGGCAGCAGAATGATTACGATTCTCAGAAGGAAGAAACTGAGACTCAGCTCCATGGTAGTGAAGTGATCGGTGATATTACAGTGCGGAAATGACAATCATACTTAAAATGATAAGCGATGCATGCAACTTGAAAGGGATGCCCATATGTCAGGAACAAGAGAAAATTTAAAATAATTAAATGGATACGAAAGTTCCACTAAAGATAATCGAATCTTGAATCTCTCAGCCATAAGTCGAGAAGAAGTATTACCATGCAAAATCCCTTTTCTTGCACTTGATCTTTTAAAACCGACTCCCTCTACCAAGAGCTAAAATTGTATGAGCGACTTGATTTATCTCGCTTTACTATAATCCAACCCGTTGATGGATAGAAATTTCAACTTTGGAGAAGTTATCTCATACCTCTGCCACGTGATGAATGTTGAAACTCCTAATTTGCTTGTGACACTTATCCCAGATAAACCATCTGGTCAGCCTAACTTCAGGATGAATTCCTCATCCAAAACAGATGTGGCTCAGATGTTTACTTGCGAAATTCTAGTCGATAACCTCGATCCATAAAGCCTATTAAGAAAGGAAAACTGACCAAGAAGTTGACCTCTAAGTATTAAGCATGCTACTTTCAAACAATTGAGTTACAAGTTTAGTCTGCAACGCATGTTGTAGAAGTCTAATTTAAGTAACATCCCATTGAATATAGAGCATAGTTACCAAAAATTAAGATTTTCTTCCGTGTACAAAATTATGATCAAGGCTTTCTTGTTATGGAGAGGAAAGTGTTAGGAAATGTCATAAATCCATTGTTATATGACCTAATTGAAATTATCTTTATTCACAAAATATAAATGAGGCATTTATTTTCATCATAAGCTGCTAACTTTATATTGATATGATGCAACCCATAAACAAAGGTTGGTTTTAGGGTCATGATAAGATCGTGCTAGTGAGACCTAAGATTTTAAAAATCTTAATTTAAAAACTTTCCTAGTTGTAGGATCACTGAGTAGGGGATCGGCCTCGGTAGCACTAGTGCATCTACTACATGCTCTAAAATAAAGGATAACTAAAATAGATTATAACTGATCTCATAATTACTTGTTAATAGTCAATACTATAAAAGTTATAGGTGCTTAGGAATGAGTTCGAACTGACTCGTTCAGAGGAGAGCGTAATTGGATTATGAAATAAATATCAATAAGCTGATTCTCAGGTGATAGTAGGTGTAAATAATTCTTAGATCTCAAATTACCATTGCACTTTTTAATGGTTAAATTGTGATTTTGGACTACTCCTTAACATGACTCTCTGAGACATGTATAGGGTATTTTGAATCAAATGAGATTCTTATGGAGGTTGTGAGTAATTAATAAAAGATCAGTTGCTCATGATGGCAGGAGAGAATGTCCTATACATTCTATTTGGTATTGACTAGGGGAAATCTTGGGCTAGAGTAGTATGAAAATTGAAAAGGAGCTTCTAATATTTCATAATTGAATCAAATACTTGAGAAATGAAAACATTTGAATAGCTATTGGGGTTTGACATTTTACCCATGCTCTAGCTTATTCGAGATATTTTATACGCGGAGGATTTAATTGCACATAAACTCATCATCAAAGGGTGTTCGGCTCTTTAGATTAAGACCCTCACTATTTGGATAGTCATGATATGTTGTTAGACATCGATCTTAATTTGTGGATCTATCCGATTCAGAGTTAATTGAATAATCTTGTTAAATAGTCTAATGAGATTAATAATTGATTAAAATATAATTTTATTAGACTCATTGCAGATCTAGTGTGCAACCCAATGGGTCACATACAATACAAGTTATTTCTTGTAATCAAAATTTGATAGACTTAAATTTTGGATTGGGTCAATAGATTTCACTAGCAGGAAACAAGTCCCTGACCGTCACACTTCATATTGGATATGATTATTACAAAATTAAGTATTTGGTTGGATTTATGAAAATCTAATAAATGAATATTCTTGGTTAAACATGCACAGAAGTTATCGAATCATATTCGGTAAAAATATAACCGGTACACATGCACGTGAATCAGATTTTGGTTCAATAATAATAAAAAAGG
Source organism: Lagerstroemia speciosa (assembly GCA_037672795.1). Lineage (NCBI taxonomy): Eukaryota > Viridiplantae > Streptophyta > Magnoliopsida > Myrtales > Lythraceae > Lagerstroemia > Lagerstroemia speciosa. The sequence continues at coordinate 5,418,590 of CM075307.1, read as the reverse complement.
AGGAAGAGATAACGTAAGCTGGCCGAAGCAAATGTTCCAACATTATCTCGACCACATTTGGTAAGATAGGGGAAAATGTTAAAAGAAATCAATCGCCGAATTGAATGAATGTTAAACGATACTGTTTAGCATTTCCTTTCTTCAATTTATAATAATCACAAAAAATGGTTGCTCAAGCTTTTTGAACTTTCAAATGAAAACTAGCTCCTGTCGACTTTGCAGTGACAGAAGATGAAAAATTCTAACGAGAAATATATCAGAAACACAACTATAATTCTGAGTGTGATTGATTGAGAAAAAGTTTCTCGAATTTAATGAGATGATGGTGTGGATAATGTGGAGGGCATGCACATATGCGTCTAATCAAAGATTCGACCCCAAGAGGTTCATAATCGGAAGTTCTAGTACTTGTAGGCTGCATCAGACGTTGTCAATTTGAGAATTACAACACAAGAATTAAGTCAGAGTCCTTATAAGTATAAGTATAAACACCCTCATTTACTGTAATTCTAAATAATCTTGAAGTAAATTTTGGGATTGGAATGAAAATTTTCAAAAATTAACCTTTCACTACGTCCGGTTGCCAACAACAAGGTCTTAAGGGAGTTTGAAGGGTTAGAAATTTCTTTTTGGAAGGAGAGAAATTTTTTTTAGAGACATCCATTCAAATTCCTTAATAAGGACTCACTCACCTTCTTCTTTTTATATGATGTCTCACCTCATCTTAAAGGAATAGTTTTGGTATTACGTCCACTCATACACCTAATGAAGGGATAGTAGAGTTCTTTCAGGACAAAATTATAGCGGTGGTCTTGTAAGTTTATTACTTTTAGACATCAAGTCCTATAAGCTTAACTTTGACTCATCTAACCTTATAACGTCTATTTCATTACTTCTGTAAGTTCAAAACATAACATATTGTTAACTGGGCACATATATGGACACAACGAGTCTAGAAATATTTTTTTTTATTTGAGAGAACTACACTGCAGGTCTTATAAATTTGTCATTTTTGACATTAAGCCCTATAAATTTAGGTTTGGCTCATTTAGTCCTATAGCATTTATTCCATTACTTATGTAAGTCCAAAACATTGTGAGCGGTTAACATAGACATAATGCCTTTAGAATTTTATGAGCAAGCAGTCGGATTGGTCCCCGAAATTTTATGTGGCCAACACTTTTGTCCTCCAAAAAATTTCGCCAACACATTGACCCAAATATAAGCCATTTCACCAACACATTAGTCCTGCCATTAAATTTCCCTACAGATGCATGACACAGATGTCAATGTGGCAAAATGGAAATCATGTTGGCCCTTACATAGCTTGAATGACATCCAAATCCTCTCAAAGCAAACATGATGCAATCCAATTTCAAAGAAATATTGGCTGGTTAAATTCTCTACCCAATTCCCACGCTTACTAACCCTAACCACGGTGAAATTATGCTAAAGCCAGCATATAGCACTAAAGCTACAATCGAAGGCCTGCAAGTGGAAGCTTCTTAAATCATCGACAATGTTTGCTCAAGATTGAAGATTAGTTGAACAACGTGGCCCCTTTGGCTTATTCTTGTCTTATGGTCCCTATTGCTCCTGTTCCAAATTTCATTTTTTTTTATTTGGAAGAATAATATAGTATACATTCTTGTTTTGTCTTATACTTATATTCATTATCAGAGATGGAGTTATTGACATTGGTTTTGCATTATGGAGGGCGTGGTTGTATTTGAACCAGAGGTATAGTATGCAGGTGGAGAGAATCTGTATGGGATATGATTGACATTGACTATATTTTGATTACGATGCTTAAAGGTATATGTACATGGCACTGGAGGAAAGAGAAGAAGTACAAAAATATTTATTGGTTGGAGCCTGGGTCATAGTTGCAAGATGGGCTTCAACCATTTGAAACAAATCATGATGTGTTCATGTTATTTGCTGTAGTTTTATGAAGACCAGTCGAATCACATGACCATGAAATAGAGATAGATTTCTATTTTGAGTACAAGAAATAGATGGAGCCTAAGTTGATTGAACAAATAGAGCCTAAGTTTAGGGAAGAGATGGAACTTGAGACTGGGAAAGACTTGGTAGCTTTAAACTTACGGACTGATGATGATGATAATTGTGAGGAGGATCGAGATGATAGCTCTAACTCTAGTGATTAAAATATAAACGAGAGTGATGTGATGATGAACTTGGACTTGATCTTGGAAGTGATTTGATTGACACCAACTTGACTCTTTAAGAAGTAGGCTATTTGAGCAGACCTACCAAGGCCAAAGGCAAGCACAAATGGAAAGCCCATAATGTCAAGGCCAATAAGGGGCAAACTACAACAAATAACACAAAAATTTAAAGGCTAGAAAAGGAAGGAGAAGATAGAAACATAGGACAACTTGTTGATGATTGGCAAAACTTTTTGGAGGACCAAAGTATTAGCCGCATGAAATTTTGGGGACCGATCAAACTATTTATTCTATTTATATTTTTTCCAAAGTTGTACCATTAATTTTTACCCCTTACTTTATATAAAATTTTTAAAGCATACTATTCAGCTTTAAAACGATTTCGATTTAGGGATTTTTTTTTAAAGTTATTCGAGAGATTTTGACCGTGTCTTCCCTAATTTGTGAAATTTTTGTAGGTAAAGCTCCTTTTGATGGAGAGTAACCTAAGCCCACCGAGAACCCTCAAAATAAAAAATCCCAAAGAGAATAACTTTAAAATATTATACTTTAAAATTTTGATGAAAACATGTAAAAGAGTACTTGCATGGTTTTGAGAATAAAAACTAATATTTCTACCAATGTTATGTTCACATCAGCTCTAAGTTAAAAATATCTAATGTTTATGGCTTCCATAAATAATAAAATAGATGTTATAGAATTGAATGAATTAAAATTAAACTTATAGGTGAACCATATAGTTCACACAGTACGACTGAAGGTTTCTACCCTCCCCACCTTCGACATAGGATACGGAGATCCAGGATGGCAAATATATTAGGAATTACTTGTACGTGACCTTTACTTTTTGAGCTTCCTCATGTACAGAAAATTTGATTACAAGTAAATTACACCATCACTCCAAAAAAAACATTAAACTTATAAGACACAACGTTAAAAATCAGCAGCTATGGGGCCTCTAATGCATTTCTTTCAAATAAAAAATAATATTTTAACGGTATTAGATACATGTAACCATCGGGTTAACAACCAGCAATGTTTTGCACTTATATGGGTAATAGAATAAACATTACAGGATAGAATGAGCCAAAATCAAAATTATAGGACTTGATATCAAAAAAATAAAGAACTACTAAGACCATAATTCTCCTTTTTTTGGGGATTTGGACAGGTTTTTACAGAGTTGAAAAAATACAATTTTTTTGTAGTTTAATATATCATTTGTCAAAGTACCGAGAGATGAAGAAAAAATTTTTCAGTACACTGGTCATATCACGAAGGTAATACTGATATGATATATCTATTCAACCGGAATTTATCATTTACATATTTTTCCTATTAGGATTCACCACATAATATATTTTTTAATATTTTTACCATTTATATATTATTTCCAATTTAGGTTCACCATTTATATAAGGTTTTTTTTTATATTTTAATAATTTTTTATGATTTAATAATCATAACTGTATAATAATTAATGAAATATCAAGTCCCAATTGGACAAATATACCATATCAACATCGTTTGTGTGGTATAATTACTTCACTGAAAATATTCTGGAGAGCAAGAGCGTCAGATTATGCCCATCCAAAATGCAGGTCTATCATTTACGTGGCTGCCAGACAATAGCACCTTCTAGTGGGAGGACGGTCGGTCACCATTGGCAGTTCATCCTTGGAAAGAATATTATAATACTTCACAATGAATAAATATTCATTGCATAATATATAACAAATTTAATATGTAATATATAATGAATTAAATCATAATACTGTAGCATTTTTAGAATTCTTAAATATTAACTTTACACTTATTAAAATTTCATCGGAAATTTACATATCAGAGTGCTCGTATACACGTATCAAATACTTGCTCCATCAAAGCAGCTAAATGCCTGTCAGAAAGAACAAACTGGTCTAAATCGATCCAGAACAGCCCTCCGAGCACAACTTGTTGAAGCAAAAAAGCTACTTTGAGAAAAGGAAAATCCAATTACTTGCCTCCAAACTGGACATCTCATTCCTCTTATTTTGTCCCTTATTCTAAAAAAATTTGGGGCTCAATTCTAGGAGAGAGTATAGTGCGTAAAGAGTATATATTACAAGATAATACAGACAGATATATTATAAATTAATAAAATTCAGTTATTTAAAATTTTTTTAAAAATAAAATCTTAAAAAAATAATTTTAAAAATAACGTAATTATATTAATAGGCAACACCAAATCAACATCATCCTGCAGTACAACTGTCACGTGCAATAGTTTCTCCAATTGGAGGCCCAAACGTCAAAAGTTTTTGGGTCTTTTGGCCGACAAAACGTCAAAAGTTGGAACATGATTGATGTATGAAGGTGGCATGTGTTATTTCTAAGCAAATATTAAGTAAAACATAAAACAATAAGTTTTGTGAGCTTCACGAAATAATGTCTCGACATTTATCATGTCAGCAGATATTTTCTCGGTCGAAAATCCTTCATAGTGGCCATATACATATTTGGACCTATTATCAGGGTGTTTAAAAATTAGCCGAGCTGTTACTTGAGATACTGATTTGGACTTTCAAATTCTCCCAGTTTGATGAAAGTCTCCTAATTAACGGGAAATTTCAAGGTGAATTCAGCTTATGAATTATATGGTAAGCTTGATCAATAATTTTTTTGACGTATTAACTACCATTTGTCAAGTTCATGAATGATACGAGAGTTTGGTCTATTTGAGTAATCTTTTAATCCTCGGAATTGGACAATGGGATATGATAATTTTGATTTTACGGATGTTGGACTATCTTCCAAAACTTATCAATGTAGGCCCTTCAATTTTTGTAAGTTGACAAAATAGTCTCTTTTTCGGTGATAAAGGAGGCTTATAGATATACTGCAAAATAGGAAATAAAGATAAACAAATAAGCACATAACTACAAAGATAAGAATTGAGTTCAGAACCTTTTAGTTATGAGTCGAGATCTAATACTATTACACTAATATCATATCCTAGAAAAATTGTCATTTTATTAGTTTATCATTTTCCTTTGCTATCGAAATTGCTATATCATATTTATCCCCTCTTCTTTCTACTATTTCTAGGTACATGTGCCTCCTTTGTACACCAAAAAAATACTATATCATAGTTCGCTATTTGCCATACCAAATAATACTTGAACTTACAATTGATGGTATCAATCCACAATCTCTGTAAATCACAAACAGAAAGCTAAAGGGGTGTATATATTACCGATTATTCAAAGTATTAGATAGATTCTGAAATTCAAAGAGTAATGGGTTTGTTTCTGATGGAACAAGGTGTAGGGACTACCTTCCCAAATTCAAAGTTTTCTTTTTTCCTGTCAAAGATGTTCAAATTTAGGCTGTATCGAATGCACGCTGATTTCTTTCGAACTTTTAAATCCAACTTTAGGATTAGGAAGACTATTTATTTTGCTTAAATGGCTTGTTTTGCTTTCTTAGTACTCTAATTTTTTTCAGTATATAAACAAAGCATATAAGCCTAGAAAGCGATAAAAGGAGCAGAAAATAAAGGGTACATGAAATTTCATTGGTGAGAATCGAATTCAGGATCTCTTGATTTTAGTTCAAGAGTAGCATCAATTGTACCAAACCCCTTTCTCCTTAGTATTCTAATTAGTGTGAATAAGAAGTGAATTTTTCTAATTTAAAATTTCATAAAATTTCCTCCTTTTCATGATTTTTAACGAATGAGCGGAAGGACAAATGGTCAAGGATGGATTTAGGGGATATGGGCATCCCCTCTTGGACTAATAAATGTTTGTAAAGTTTTATACATAATTCAACAATTTTATTTATATCTTTATTAAATTATTTTGTTCCCTTATAAATAGTTGCTCAATTTTTTTTAAATGGACCATGTAAATACTAAGAATGGACCTTTTGAGGAAAAAATATGCTCTGAGGGAAGGATTTAGGAGGGTACGATGAGTGATCGCTCTTCTTGAACTAGAAAAAATCCTTAAGGTACTATAATATTGTTCATTCTATTCTTTTGTAAAGTTTCACCCTCATACAGATTTTCTAGATCCTTCCTTATCTGCTCGAACAAGTTTTGTTAAATAGTTGTAAGCGAAATGCCAGTGTGCCATCAGTTGGGCCTAGATAAGACTGTCAAGTTTGTCGGACTCATGCCATGATGCTATCAATTGGGTCAAGATGAGACTACTGGGTTTGTGGAGGTTATAGCAAAGATTGTTGTGGATAAGGTGCTCAAATATTAAGTAGAATATATAAGATGTCAAGTCTGTATACACTCAAAATTTTAAACTATTGGTGATGATACTTTTTTTAGTAAACCCGAGACTTTTATATTATATAACTAATGTGGGTTTAACACATCCTCTCGCGTGCAACGTGTTAAGGGGTACCTCACCCCAACTCTTATACTGTGTAGTTGTGAGCAAATCGCTAGTGTTCCATAGACTGGGCCTACATGCATGCGACATTCGAATTTGCTAGACTTATATTAGAGAGCTGTCAGTTGAGCCAAGATAAGACATGTTAAATTGTTGAGAGCGAAACTTACTGACATGCCGTCAACTAGACAAGGATGAGACTATCGTCGGCTTGGTAAGGATGAGATTGTTGGCCTCGTCAATCTTATGCCAGAGATTGTCATGTCAAGGTGTTCGGACTTATATATATTAGTATCAGCAGTAACCTTTATAAGAGATTAGTTATATTTTCACCAAAAAGTTTAAATTATCAGGAAGTGATATTCAGACTAATTATAAACTTAGGACTTATATATTATAATGTGGTCGATGTGGGTTCTCCAGCATTATATATACATATATATACATATATATATGCTATTGCAACTTCACAAATACTTTGGAGGTGACCAAGCCGGCGGTACAAGCATAATGTAATGTCATTAAAGCCTTGTTTTCACTTTTTTGGTCGATAAAGCCTTGTTTGAGATATTAAAAACTTTAGTCTTATAATTGAGGATAGTGTGCTTATATTAAAGTATGATTATATTATATTTAGCGAAAAAGAAGAGATTGTTTTAGCTACAAATCAATTATTACCAATAACTAATCAACAAAATTTATTACCAATAATCCATACTTTTACTTTTTTTTTTATATGGCAAGATATTAGGATTTCAACTGATTTTTACTTTCTATTAGCCTAATTGTTTCTCACTTCCCAAAATTTCTAACAATTCGTCCTATTATACCTAATTTAGTTCCCTTTTTTTTTTAATGGAAAAGGCTTATACAGCAAAAGAGGGGGAAAAAACAGAGAATATGTTCATGTGAGCTAGTCATCGTCAATGTCAGCTTAGTTCATCCTTATATAACGTGGGATGGTAAGGATGATTAACTAGTTCACTAAAAACAAGAGGGGGAATCAAAATTCAAGATGTCCACGCAAGCACTCTCCCTGTTCTCGCAAATGCATCTGCGATCTTGTTCCTTTCACGGTCGATATGTTTCTTTTGCAATCATGGAATCCTTGACGAAGTATCATGCATTCGAAAATCAATTACCATCTTCGCGTTTACATCCAATTCCGCTACAGTAAATGGCATACGCAACCTCTTGTTAGTCAAGAGGGGCCTCGCTCTTAAAAGCCCGTACCTTATTTTTCATTCAATTACGACTCTTGGAATGCGACCTACTCCTCCCTTTTCTAGATTCCTCTTGACTAGATTATCAAATTTTCAACATTCTGGTACAGTGACATAAGACTATACCTCACAATCTAAAAGTTACTTACCAATGTTTTTAAAAACCAGAATCATTGAGCGATTATTGCTATAACCTTCCTATTGCTTATAAAAACGTTATTTTATGTTTTGCATAAAAAATCTCAATTTCTGTGCCTACCTTCCTATTGCTTATGAAAACGTTAATTTATGTTTTGAATTAAAACATCTCAATTTACGTACCTCGGCACACCTTCACAGAGGTAAGAAACAAAACATAGCACTCTAGAATCCATTATAAACTCTGGTATCCGTGGTCCTCGACAGACAAACACCCCCTATTGACAATTTTAGCATTTTTCAATATGAACTATCAGTATTCAGAAGTACAATAGGTCCCCAATTTATTTCAAGCCAATGGCACTGCTAGTTGGTAAAGTTCTCTCAAGTTAGAGTTTCTTTATTCGTAAAACTCGAATTTGAGAATTGCATCATTTTTATTAGTAGAATTCCATAAATAATTAACAAATACATATTAGTGCAGTGGTACAATATTGCACCTCACAATCTAAAGGTTATTTATTGACATTTTTAAATAACAGCATCACGGAGTCATTACTGCTATTACCTTCCTATTACATATAAAAACATTATTTTATTTTTTGAATAAAATATCTCATTTTCCATACCTAGGCGCACCTTCACTGAGGTGAGAAACAGCACATGGCTCTCCAGAATCGATTATAATAAACTCAGCATCGTGGTCCAGAGAAACAAATACCCCTTTTGACAATTTTACGGTTTGATATGACATTACCAAGTATCCCGAATTTTCGTCAGTCATTCAAACTTTTGGATATTCCAAACTTTCGATTTGTTATGACGCACTCTCAACATATATTTATTCACTAAATTGGTTCGCACGATTTCATGCTTCACGTCCACCAAATTTCGTAGTCTTGTACGATGGTACACGAGATTTAATTATTCATTAAAAGGCATCGGAATATTATATATTTGTCATAATTATATATTTGTCATTTCTTTCGTGTTAGTCCTACGTATTTTAAAATAAAAAATTATATTCTACATATGCTACTCAATTACTAATTCGAGTTCATTCGATCAATTTTCATTTAATCGAAACTGGCATGGTGCGACATCACTACCCTTACATCGAGATGCCATAATTCAACCTCACGTAATGCTGATATTGCACTGACGTGCTCAAATCAAATAAAGAAAGCCCACTTGGGAGGTGGCCAGAGGACACTTTGCAGACCTTCCGTTTTTCTCTTTCTTTTTTAATTTTTATTTCATTTGGACACATCAGCATGAAAAATGCTATATCAGTATAAAAGTAATGACGTCATTTTACGCTAACTCCGGTTTAACGGAAATTGACAAAACCGACTTGAGATAGTAACGGAGTAAACCACATTAACTTAATTACTCATTTTAAAACTTGCAGGATTCTCTTGTAAAAAAATGGCAAATGTAATAGCATTTCCAGTATTTTTTTTCTTTTTTTTTTTTTGCAAAGAGTTTGTCGATTTAAATTTTTTCTTCAAAATTTCCAATTGAGCGTGCGAATTAAGCATATACACGCATTCGGCTTGAGGACGAAATGGCTTTACTATCCTGCTAGATGATTGAAGGCTGGAAAGAAAAAAATGGGTGCATCATTTCGACAGGTCCGGCGGCCACATTATGGCAAGAAAGTCTTGTATGCTACGGTCTCACTATATGATAGCACTTACGTAACCTGTATTTTTTTTCTTTTTTTATGCAGAAAAGAGTTTGTCGATTTAAATTTTTTCTTCGAAATTTCCAATTGAGCATGCGAATTAAGCACATACACAAGTTCGGTTTGAAGACGAAATGGCTTTACTATCCTGCTAGATGATTGAAGGCTGGAAAGAAAAAAATTGGGTGCCATCGTTCGACCGGTCGAGCGGCCGCATTATGGGAAAAAAGTATTTTATACTACGGTGTCACTATCTGATAGCAGTTATGTAACCAGTATTTTTTATGCAAAAAAGAGTTTGTCGATTTAAATTTTTTCTACGAAATTTTCAATTAAGCGTGCGAATTAAGCATATGCACACGTTCGACTTGAAGACGAAATGGCTTTACTATCCTGCTAGATGATTGAAGGCTGGAAAGAAAAAAATGGGTGCCATCATTTCGACAGGTCCAGTGGCCGCATTATGGGAAGAAAGTCTTGTATGCTACAGTGCTACTATATGACAACACTTATATAATCAATATTTTTTTTCTTTTTTTATGCAGAAAAGAGTTTGTCGATTTAAATTTTTTCTTTGAAATTTCCAATTGAGCGTGTGAATTAAGCATATACACACGTTCGGCTTGAAGACGAACTGGCTTTACTATCCTGCTAGATGATTGAAGATTGGAAAGAAAAAAAATGGGTGCCATCATTTCGACAGGTCCAGCGGCCGCATTATGAGAAGAAAGTCTTATGACAGCACTTACCCAATAATATCAACTAATGAAACTAGAATAATTTTAGAATTTTTTTTTATTTTTAGGATTTTATAAAAAGATCTTAAAAGAGCTTAATATTATTGATTAATGTCACCACGTATGCATTATCACGTAGTGATACTACTGAAGAACGATCAATAAGTCCCGATCAACGGCAAAAATCAATAGAAAGTTAATGGACGGATTTCTGATAGCGAACTAGGATAGTTCACAAAAAAATATGGATGAGGTTATTAATATTTGCATAGAATTTCACATATTTTTTAGAGTTGAGGCCACTTCTCCTATAATCCATCCTGGAAGGGACACTCCATTGGACTGCATAGACCGGTCCAAATTATCATTATTAACGCTCTCTTGCGCTCCTATATATATATATATGTATATGTGCGTATAAGTTTTCATATCATTTTGTGAGTTGCTGCCATTTAAGGCACTCTCGAGGGACTAGTAGCAAGGGAGAAGCTGTCTCTGAAAGAGAGCATGGCTGAGAAAAATCTCTGGTCTCTTCAAGGGATGAATGCCCTTGTTACCGGTGGCACTAAAGGAATTGGGTGAGCCATACACATCTAGCAATATATGTATATGTGTATGTATATATATGGATATATGTATGCACATATATGCACGTATTTGGCACTCATCTTAAGTTCTTATTTCGTACTCCGACTCTTAGTGAATCTTTGTTCTCGGTCACTCTTCACAATATTTCAGATGTAGTTTGAGGTACTCAATCATCCATAATCAGATTCTTTTTATTATGCACAACTGGTACTAAAAATCCTCAGCACTACTGATTAATTCAATTCGGGTTGGGTTGACCCATTAAGGGGTTGAACTCCCCCAGAACGAGTTTTTACTAAGGAGAATGGGTACCTTACCTCTCTAACCAACTCACGTTGGTAGCATCATCCATATTTAGATTAGTTATATGCATATTTGTGCATTTTTTGTTGATATTGCAGACGTGCGGTGGTGGAGGAACTAGCAATGGCAGGTGCATCCGTGTACACATGCTCTCGGAACGAAGCTGACCTTAATGAATTGTGCCAGAACGAGTGGAAGGCAAACGGGTTTCGGGTTACCGGATCCGTCTGCGATGCTTGCTCCAGAGCCGAGCGAGAGATGCTGATGCGAGAAGTCTCCTCTTTCTTCGGTGGGAAGCTTGACATCCTTGTAAGTGCTCCAATGGTACCTTCCGATGATTGATGAAAGGGTAGAATTTCCATCATATCTACAATAAATTGAGCTTATATGGGATTCAATCATCATCACTCTCGTAGCTTCAATATCCCTCAAGAATTAAACTCAAGTTGGAATTTTTCTTTCGGTTCGGGCGAGACCAAGGATTACAATACAGGTGTTTTTTTTTTTCCTTCCATGATTAGGTTACAAGGCATGAGTACTATACTCGAACCTAATGGCTGGCTCCGATACCGTGTAAAATTTCTACCGGGGCAATAAAAGATTCGACCTATATCAATCTAAAAGCCTAGATTTATTAGTAGCGATACCCCACTGCCCATGTGTTACATTTGGCACGAAGGAGTGGAAAGAAGTGAAATAGAATGAGTTTCATAGTATAAATTACAATCTCACCGATTCTCATCTTGAGCGTGCAGCCATTGGTGAGGCCGACCATGATTTGCATATGAACTTACCTGGATCTATGGGCTTGTCGTGGGGTGCTCATGGGTTCGAGCAAAATAAACTCCTTATTATAAAAAATATTTTAATAATATAGGGAGAAAATTATTAATCTTTGCATCTATTTTGAAAATATGAAAGGAATGTATTGGTCATTCTTGTTTTTTAAAAGTGAAAAAAAAACATCATTTCATTAATTAAGGTGAAAAGTATGCACCAATGGGAGGAATATAATGACTTTTATAATGCAGTCAAGTAAAAAATATAAAATGAATAAGGCCAGATTAATATTTCAGTATGTTGGTTTCATTCTTTTGTACCAAATACAACGTTATAATTTAGGAGTCCGATATGAGATTCATTTCTCGACAGAATACACGGAGATATGGCAGTTATGTTAATATTCCTTCAGACCTCTTACTGGTTAATATCTATGTTGGTGAAGGTAAATAACGTTGGGACAAACATATCTAAGCCGACAACGGAGTACACGGCAGAGGATTACTCGTTCCTCATGACCACGAACTTGGAGTCAGCATACCACTTGAGCCAGCTCGCACACCCTCTACTTATGGCCTCAAGGCGGGAAGCATTGTGTTTATGTCATCTGTTGCCGGTGTTACATCTGTGAACGTCGGATCCATTTATGGGACCAGCCAAAGGTACAGATCCATGCTCAAGAGCTTCATAACAAGAGTCGATTCTTATTCCTTAGAAACTGATGGACTTGGATTTCATAATCCAAATTGATCACCCAAAAATCTCAAAACGTCCTAAAGGTGTGTGCTCAGTGTTTGATTAGAAAGAAAACAGTATCCGTTGCAAAATGCCGGTGCTTGGCATAATATATTTTATTGGCGCTTCCACTATTTTGAATATTCAGAGATCGTTTTACAGTACTCATTCATTTCTGCATTTCTTTTATTTTGAATTATATAGACATTCTGAGACGAGCTTTCTTCACTTTCGCACTCTATTTCCCGGTATTCGTAACAATCAGCGAGTTTGGACTTGGCAATGTGCAGGAGCCATCAACCAACTAACTAAGAATCTGGCTTGCGAGTGGGCAAAAGACAGGATACGAGTTAACTCGGTTGCGCCGTGGTTCATGTGGACCCCTCTTTCATCAAGTGTAAGCTTCATGCTTTATTTACCTTACGCCACATTTGAATCTAGGTAACTACAGCGATACTCTATACATTTACATTTTTTTTTTTTGTAATTGAATCCAATATGTTTGAAAATAAATAATTGAAAATTATAAGACCATTTCTATTAAAAGTTTCGGTTTGAAATGTCATTGTTTAACTAACATGGATTTCCCGTCGTTAACGGAATTGTTAGCAAAATAGTGATGATTGGAACTGAAACATGTAAGGGTTGAATTAGTTATTTTTGAACACGTGAAACTCAACTGGCCGAAAAAAAGAAAGGCAAACATATAAAATTTCAATCGTTATGATCTTCTTTTTTGAATATCTTTTAATTCAATTCCCTCACCACAGTACTTGAGTGATGAGAAATTCCGAGAGGAAGTGGTCAAGAGGACCCCGATGAAGCGCACGGGCGATCCCAAGGAGGCGGCAACGGTGGTGGCATTCCTGTGCATGCCGGCAGCTTCTTATGTAACCGGCCAGGCCATCTGTGTGGACGGCGGATTTACTGCGAATGGCTTCTTCTTCCCCTAGCCCGAGAACTGCCTGCATGTCATGGTCTCCGAGCATGAAATCTCAAATTAAAAATGAGCGCTAATGATAGAATTTGATACAATGGTATCCCCTCACAGTCAATAGAAATGGTTGGATTGAGTATTTCTTTTAAATTATATAGAATCATGATCCATCATCCCCGATAGATGGAATACCTGATTGCTCAATTATTTAAACGTAAAGGTTCATTTTACTCAAATGAACTTGGACGTGTGAGTCTCTATGAACCATCCCACCTCAATCTGATTTTTCAATATTGCCAGATCTTTATCTTGCTCAGTTTGAGCCCAGTAAGTTCACTAAGGAGAAAGTCTTGTATTTAATGCATATACTACATGATAGTACTGACGTGATATCACGACTTAATCAAATTAGACCATTTTTAAATATATTTTTTCCTGTTTTATTAAAAATCCTATAAATAACTTAAAATGACCATATACTTGTCGTTTTTGACAATTGAGTCATAGAAGTTTGAAAATGACTAAATGAGTCCTCTAACATCTATTCCATCACATACTCAAGTTCAAACCGTTAACCGCCATTATTCCTTAGCTGACATGTACCTGACACCATTTATTCCCGCACATGTGGCTTGCTCGTGTGGCAATTTAGTCTGACACATCACTTGATAATGTGGCAAAGTGGTACAATTACTTTTTTACCCCTTACTATTCATCAAATTTTCAAAATATACCTATCATATTACAAAATTAAATAATATAAAAAAATATTTGAAAAAGGAAAAATTGAAGGACGGAGCTCGTCCTCCATCCGAACTGCGGGGATCTGGATCGTTGAGAAGAGGGAAATACCAGAAATCAACCCTGAATTTATCACTAACGGTTTAAATGGTAGGAATCCATGAGTCAGGCTCATATTATTCATTCGCCAATAGATTATGGCTCTGAAGGGTGCCCAAACATAAAGAAGCACAGTACAAATTTGAGGAAACTGCTTGGAGTTGCTTGCATTTCTTGTGATCTGATGAGCCACCGAAGCAGTCAAAGAGCTCGAAATAACATACTCGACCAGAGCTCGGTAGATGTGAGTGAGACGCAGTTGCTGCCCCTCTGGACGACCATTATTTCCAAACCAACCCTTTGGACATAGGCCGGAGCTGCTCCCCTCCTCCTCTGCAGAAGCTAAAATCTCTAATCTCTACGCATGAAGCCTTAGAGAAAATCGATAATTAAATATAAGAATGAGCCCAATTACATAGAGACTCTGAAGTTCCACGCAACGGAAATCAAGGCCCGAAACATCAAAAATTCAACCAAGAACAAAATCAAACAAAAAATGCCCAACATCTTCTGCTCACCGCACCAGCAATTAGAATAAACTCCCATGCTTAATTAAACGGAAAGAGCGGAAAAGGAAAATTTATCAACATTCTAGGGTCTGCTCTACGATCCAGATCCCGTAGCTCGGATGGAGGACGAGTTCCGCCCTTCAATTTTTCATTTTTCAAATATTTTTATTTTATTTAATTTTGTAATATGATAGGTATATTTTGAAAATTTGATGAATAGTAGAGGGTTAAAAAGTAATTGTACCTCTACGCCATGTCATCAAGTGATGTGTCAGACTAAATTGCCAAGCAAGCAAGCCACATGTGTGGAATAATGGTGTCAGGTACACGTCAACTAATAAGTAACGGAATTTAACTATTTGGACTTGAGTATGTCACGGAACTGATATTATAGGGCTCATTTAACCATTTTCAAACTTATGGGATTCAATTGCCAAAAACGACAAACATATAGGATTTTCGCTATAATTTTCACATTCTGTTTTTATCCATATCATTGTTATCAAAAAGTTTGATGAGTCCTGACTAATCCAGTTTGAGCCAGGTGGTTTCACTAGGGAGAAAGTCTTATATGTAACACATATATCATATGACAGTGCTGATGTGGTATCAAAAACCAATCAAATTAAGCTATTTTTAAACTTATTTTTTCCCTTTAGGTTTTAATAAAAGGTCCTAAAAATAACTGAATTCTATTGGTTCGTAACACCACATTAGCACTGCATCGTAGTACACCTATTGAACACAAGACTTTCCTCATTAGGAAGTAAAGGTCTCTCAAAATAAATTTTCTCCATTGACAAGACCCTAAAAATACTCGTCCTTTACTATGACGAAATTGAGCTCCCCTTGACATTGCTGATGTAGTATACGTAAGTAAGAGATACTAGACACTATGGTTCCAATTTGGCAAAACCAACTTGTAGACTCCATTGAGAATAAGCAAGCTTATCCTCTGTAAATTATAAAGCACACTGAGAATTTTTCAAGTTGGCTTTGAAACTTACTGTCATTCACTTACAATGGTGGCAAAATGAGTATGAAAGTTTTAGAAACTGTTGAGATATATAAATCCCACATAGGAGAATTGATGAATTGAAACCTAGTTTGTAAAAGAGCGGTTACCACCATCCTATCAGCTTGAACTTTTGGGATGGAAATGAGCCCAATCTCTTGTGGGCCAGGTGAAAATTTAAAATGGTATTAGAGCCAATTGTGTAGGCTCACACCATGCTAGGTCTGAGTGTAGATCTTGTGACCAGTAAGCCCGAGATCAGAAGAAAAATACCCGGCTCGATGCCAGTTGTTAGCCTGAGGACGGTAGGAAAAGGCCGCCTTGTGGTAGTTGTCCCCCCTCACCCGAGACCGAAAATGTCCGGCTCGAGGTTAGTTATTGAGGGCAGGTGTTTAAGGGCTCGTGTCAAGTGTGACACGTTATCACGTGAGGACGGGTGCTGAGATACATAAATCCCACATCGAAGAATTGATGAATTGAAACCTGGTTTATAAGAGAGCGGATACCACCATCCTATTATCTTGAGCTTTTGGCATAGAAATTAGCCCAACCTCTTGTGGACCAGGTGGAAATTTAATAAAAACTTATTATCTTCCCTTAATTCTCATTTACTTATATGTTGAAAAAATATATTTATGTAGAGCAAAAAATAGGTTCAAACATTAGATGATGTGATCATACATCTTTCATTTATCATTGTAAATTAATCTTGCTCTGAAATTGCCATGTAAATTATCATTAATGTCCATTTCAGTTTCAAAAGCATTGGATGAATCTAAATAGACATATTAAATTTGGCATGGATCTTCTGGCTTTTGAATTCTATTTTTGGGGTGAAAATTTGTGTAGCACCATTTGATGGATTTCAAGAATAGCACCACTTTATAGGACTTTTTAGAAATAACACTAATATATAAGAGAAATTTTAGTAACTTTTCAATATTCCATATTTACCCCCCCTGCTCTCTGTAGCCACTGCTCCCTTTGCTCTCAGCTACTTCTCCATCTCCACCCTCCCCTTCTCTGTGGACTTGATAGGTGCCTCCTCTGCCACCCCGGCCCCCCTGCCACACCGCCCCATCCTCAACTGCACAGCTGCCTTAGCCGGTCTTTCAAATAATTTCACAAAATTTCAAGTAAAATTGAATTTTTCTTCTTTTGCATGGGAAGCAAGTAAGGAAAGCAGGTGGAGAGAGAAATAGGGGGAGTGGGTATGTGATTTGTGGCGTGAAACTGAGGTCGCTAAATGATTGGTGTTGCCTCGAGCCCGAGATACGATCCCGGTTGTCCGAGCTACACCAGAGATCTCTAGAGATTCTGGGAATCGATGAGAGATGTCAGGGCAGCGATTGAAGGGGGAGAGAGAGAGCTTGAGTAGAGAGAGAGAGAGAGAGAGAGAGAGAGAGAGAGAGAGAGAAGATTGGAGAGGGAGTCTGGGATGGTCGTTCCGGGCTGTGGTGTTGGTAGTCGCCGGCTGGGAGAGTCCTCCCGTGGCCCCTCCATACTGCGGTCGGTGGGGGGAGCTTGAAGAAGAAGAATAGTGCTTGAAGCACTATTCACATGATTTCCCCCCTTTTTTTCAATTTTTGTTTTTTTAATTTTATGTATTTTACATGAAATAAGATGAAAAGTAGAAAAAATGATAAAAAGAAAATTTTAAAATGTGGAAAACTAGTAGGAACGGATTGGGGTTTGACTGGGTCAAAATTTGATGTCTACAACAGCCGCAGCATTTTATAATTAATCCATGTGCGGGCACTTGCATTAAATAATTGCTTTTATGAATAAATAATTATTTAGTTAAATAGCATAACATCCTGATAAGAGTTGAATAGGTTGAGGTAAGAAATAAATAAGTCCCGATAAGAAATAAATAGGTTCTTGTAAGAGATAAATATGTCTTGACAAGCAATGCACTAGTTAGATGTGATGAGGGATTCTATTTTCCTTCTCAATTAAATAAGTTCTGGCAAGAGATAAATAGGTCTCGAGGAACAATGCCTTGGTCAAATGTGATGAGTGATTCTATTTTCCTTTTCAGTTAAATAGGTCCTGATAAGAGATGAATAGGTCCCGGTAAGATATAGATAGATCCCGAAAAACAATACCTTAGTAAGATTTGATGAGAAATTCTATCTTTTTGCAGTTTAATAGGTCCCGATGAGAGATAAATAGGTCCCTCTAAGAGGTAAATAGGTCTTGAAGAACAATGCCTTAATCAGATTTGATGAGAGACTCTATTTTCCTTCTCAGTTAAATAGGTCCCGGTAAGATGTAAATAGGTCCCGATAAGACATAAATAGGTCTCGGTAAGAGATAAATAGGTCATTGTGAGAGATAAATAGGTCCTAAATAATAATTTCTTGGTCAGATTTGATGAGAAATTCTACTTTGCTTCTAAGTTAAATAGGCTTCGATAAAAGATAAATAGGCTTCGATAAAAGATAAATAGGCCCCGAAGAACAATGTCTTAGTTAGATTTAATGAGAAACCCTATTTTCTTTCTCAGTTAAATAGATTCCAGTAAGAGATAAATGGTTTCCGGTAAGAGATAAATGGTTTCCGGTATGATATAAATAGTTCTCGGTAAGAGAAACGAAGAACAATGCATTAGGTAGATTTGATGAGAGACTCTATTTTACTTCTTAGTTAAATAGGTATCGGTTAGATATAAATAGGTCCTGATAAGAGATAAATAGGTCCAGAATAACAATACCTTAGTTAGATTTGATGAGAAATTCATTTGCTTCTCACTTAAATAGGTCTCGATGAATAAAAATTAGTCTCGATGCTATACAAATAGGTCCCCGTATTTTAATTGAAAACCCTAACAATAAAAATTGGATGAGATACAGTGAGAGATACTGCACCGGGAAGGTATGGAGGAAAGAGATTGAGGGACCGATCTTCACTGGCATGGAACGGTGGACAGGCGGGAGCAGTAGCCACTCGGCTCGACACTGGGGGAGGGAGGAGCAGTAGCTCAGCTCGGCATCGGGCAGGAAGGAGCGGCTCGCCTCAACATCGGGGGTGGAAGGAGAAGCTCAGCTCAGCTTGCTTGGGCACTGGGGGAGGGAAGAGCAGCTCGAGTAGCCCAGGAGGAGCTCGGCAACTCAGGTAGGTTGGCTTAGCAGCTCAGGCACCTCGGTTAGCAGCTCGGGCAGGCTGGTGGGCTACTCAGCAGCTTGGTTGGGCAACTCATCGGTGGCAGATGGGATAGCGATGGTAGAGGAGGTTGCTACTCTGCTAGGGAGAGGGATGGAAAGTTTTTGGAGGGAAAGATGTGAAATAGGAGAGGGGAAATAGATTTGATTTTAGATGGACAAGAGGAAAAGGACAAATAGAGGGGTAAATATGCTAATTGGCATAAATTGTTGCTATTTTTCAAATTTTATGTAAATTGGTTCTATTTACATAATAGAGGAGAGGAGTGGTGCTATTTTAGATGGTTAACACTTTTATTTTTCTAGGCCACTTGCTAGCTCCCACGGCCTCAAAGTTTCATTTGTATGTCACTATATATGAACCTTTATAATCTTACATGTGTACCCACCCACATACAATAGCGAGGCTTGATAATTGGACGTATCAAAATCTTAAACAAACACTCCTTTCCTTCATGACAAAATTGTTTAGGCCACATTAAAGTAAAGGGTAAATTAGATGGGTGGTAGATTAAGTTTCCCAAAAGTTTCATAACATTAAGTTTTTTTGTTGCATATTGGTACATTAATTTTTAAAAACGTTTCATAACGGTACAAAATGCGACGGAGGGACTAACCCGTTAGTCTGGTGCTGAGTTGGCATATGACAGGGATGCCATGTGTGCAGTAGTGTTTTATGTCGATATAATATTTTAAATAAAATATTAAAAACTTAAAATAAAAGATAAAAAAATTCAAAAAATTGTTATACAATTTTTCAAAAATTTTGAAAAATTTAAAACAATTTTTTTAAAAAAAAATTTATAAAAAATTTAAAGAATTTTGAAATTTTTACAAATTTTCAAAAAAAATAAAAATCTTAGAAAATATTTTAAAACTATTTTTTTAAATTAAGAATCCAAATCATAAAAAGATAAAAAAAAAAATTGAAGAAGAGGAAGTGATCTAGGGTTTGTGCTGCCGCTTGCACTAAGGTTCTCCTTGAACCTGTGACCCCCTCCTCAATACAACCCTCAATCAGATCTATTGCTTTCCTGTAAACCCTAAGCCTCAATCAAAACTGTGACTTAGAAACCCTAATCCTCAATCAATTGCTACCATTACACCCTCTCTCGTTAAGAATCAAGCCCCAGCTTAGCATTGAGTAGGGAGCTGTGCTTGCTCACTCGGAGCCTCATCTGCTTTTGTCATCTTCCAGTCCTTTCCTCTTCTTCTGAGTGCGAGGCTATGGAGTCTTGCGAACCCAATACCGTATTGGAGCCTCTTCCTAGAAAATTTTCACTTTTGTCGAGGTCGACAAGGACTAGCTAAGGCTCTCGTGGTGGATCATGAGGCCGATGGAGAAGACAACATCATCAACCTAGAACATGAAGCACCTCACACTGGGCTCAGCAAGCTTCACGATATCCTTGCTAAGAGGGCTAGGTGGATTGCGGACTTGAAGGCGTAGGCACAAGTGATCGTTAGGGGGAGTTCCAGAGCGGGAGGTAGGACCTGATGGTGAAGCGCAAGTGGCAGCAAGAGATGGGCAGGTGCATGGAAGGCAGCTGGCTCAAGGTTGATGGTGAAGAGTAGATAAGGAAGAGGAGGGAGAGGAAGAGGAGGGTTTTCTGGAGGTAGAAAGGATCTAGAGTTTTAATTGGAAGTCCAATTTGGAAGTCAACCTCTTCTCTTTTTTTTCCCTCTTCTTCTTTTTGGTACATTTGATAAAATTTTCTGGAAATCTTGAAAATTTTTGTTTTATTACAAGTCTTTTTAGTATGTATGATGAGATTTTTTGAAAATTTTAAAAATTTCTATGTTATTAGAAGTCCAATAAAGAGGAGAGTTCCCTTTTTCTTTTCATTTTTATTTTTAACTATTTTGTTAATTTTTTAAGAATTTTTAAAAAATTTATATATTTTATATTTTAAAAAAATTGTTTTAAATTTTTCAAATTTTTTTATATATTTTGAAAATTTTTTGAAAAATTTTATAACAATTTTTGGAATTTTTTTATCTTTTATTTTAAGTTTTTTATATTTTATTTAAAATATTGTGTGGAGATATATGTCAGCACTGCTGTACACATGGCCTCCTCGTCATATGCCAACTTAGCACCAAACTAATGGTGTTAGTCCTTCCGTCGCATTTGTACCGTTATGAAACCTTTTTAAAAATTAATGTACTGATATGCAACGAAAAAAACTTAATGTACTGATATGAAACTTTTGGGAAACTTAATGTACCACCCATGTAATTTATCCTAAAATGAACAATATTTTTTTTTATAATTAAAATAAACAATATTTATTTGATGGGACCTTTGACATTGCATATCTTAAACCCCAATACACCAGTAAATATTCAATGTCTAATATATATAACAAGTTTGTTATGTACACTACCATTCAAATATTGATACGTGTAAAATTAGCCATCGAAAATTATGAAAACTTAATAGTATCAAGATCTGAATGGTAATTTATTCAACGAACTCATTATAAATTATACATTGAATATCTTCTCAATGCCATAAACTAAGAATTGTTTCTACTCTTTAAAGAATACTCTGATTTAACATGAAATTATCTTGTTCGTTTAAATTTTGATACCAAAATTTGATCATATAGTAGTGAGAACCATATCCAAGCCTTGATTGAGAGTTTACAGGAGTTGTTTTAAAATAAAATGTCTAGATTTCTTGATCACAGTGTATGCATTCGTCTCCATTCTAGCGTTTATCTTAGTGTTTGGCATCTTCTCCCACAAGAATGGGTAAGGACAAGAACTGTGTGACTGCAATCTTGTAATCATCCATGGCATCATGTGATTAAAAATAACTATGACAGTTGCAGCAATTGGATGGTCTATGACCAATTGGGAATCCTCAGATTCTTACAGAAGAAATACAAAAAATTTAGCAAATTTTTCACTCATTCCTGTTGATATAGATAGGAGTCATTTGGACTTGATCCAACCCGAACCTAGCCGGCCCTATATGACTAATCCAACTAATAACAGTTGGCTCCAGATAGATAGGAGTCTAACTAACCTCCCCGATTGCCATCCTACTAGTTAGGGCTCCCGTACCCCATCACAATTAATATAAATAAGAGTCGAACCAATGTACTAAGCAAATTTATAACCAAGTCCACAGGTCGTAAGGCAAGTGGTTGGATGAAATATCATCCCATGGCAGCCCCAACCCACAGGGGAAGAGCCTATGGATGCCCACAAACCACCAAATGTGCAAGCATGAACAATTAAACAATCTCTCTCATTTCCTTATTGTTAGCCAAATAATATATATGGAATCTTCAAAAGGCTAGGAAATTGTAATAAATAATTGAGAGTGAAGATTCACGGTATAAAATCGTGTTACAAAAATGTAGTAGAATATAAACATGATATTAACAAAGAAGGGTATAGAAATTGAACCAATACAAAAATCGAGACCTGTAGTAGTCACAGTGTCCTTTGAATAGATTCGACCCCTCTAGGTCATGTTGAGTTAATGTCAACATCTATCTCCTGGGATACAATGACTAATAGTGAAGAAGCCAGTCGCAACTCCAGCACTCTCAATGAATTAACTTGAGCAAATGTTGAACACTATTCGAAAACAATGGGATGCAGCGATTCAAAATATTGTACTGGAATGATCTCTATATTACTATATGTCTAATGCTCTTTTCATTTCTCTTCTTCTTATATTCTTTATATGCAAATGAAGACCCATATATTGGGAATAAAGAAAGAGAGTGGCACAGTCAATTGCCTTTAATTTGGCAATTCAATTCATGAATTTAAGTTGCCATTCATTTTTGTAATTTAAATTTCATAACCATCGATAACCATTTAAAGTTTGAATTACTAGAAACAAATTGATGTGGTAACAAATGATCACCCCGACAAATAAGTTAAAGTCCATGAAAGGTTTTAAGAAAGTTATATTTATCTTCGTATGGATGTAATTGGAAAGATATATATTATATCTTTAGGAAGTCAATGTAATATCTTTCCTATTTCTTTAGCATATTTTAAAGATATATTCACTTTCCTTTATTTAACCTTCCTTTCCTAGTATTAGGAGTCTTTCAAATACTAAGAGGGAACACGTTGCAAGACACTTCAGTTTTATTCAATATAATATCATATTGTTTTATTCTTTCTTTCTTGAAGTTTAGTATCTCTCAGGTTTTCCAAGAGTAGTGAACATCTTGTATCCTTGGTGTGACCATCCAAGGTGGTGATGTAACCTATACGTTTCTTAGAATGGTGATATTTATATCTCTAAGAGTGTATTCATCTCACATTTTCTTTATCTAAGGAGGTAATTTCGATATTCTTTGAATTTGAATTATTATCCCTTTCCATTATCTTACCTTCCCGGTATCAAAAATCCACTATTAAAGGATTCCATATGGTAATGTTGCATGGTTAGACAGTCAACTGTCTCCAAATTTAAAGTCTCCTCCAACATATAGTAGTAGTCAACTTTAAACTTTGTCATACGTGCAACATCAGGTAGTTGACTATGTTAATGCATAGCCTACTGTCTTGCATGTCAACTTCCACAACAACGGTCACATTTTGCCATACCTTAAGAATAATTTCTCATTCATCCTTTTTCTGCCATATTTTCCAACACCCATATCTAGTCCTTACATGTTTAAGTATTGGAGGGTCATTTCAAGAATCACTTGTCGGATTTGACTTGTTTGCAGGTATCACTGATTCTTCGGACCCCAGCCTCGAAATACCATATGCAGTAAGAGCTCGATCCAAATGTGAAGACTCGATTCTGTTCGGTTTGGTATATGTTACAGGTATTTGGAACTCCTAAGGGACATCAGAAGTCTAAACCCTATCATGATCATGTCCTTGTTTTCTCTATTGCCGATGACCATAATCATCCTAAGACTTGATTCTTTTATGACACGGTATCATCTCGTGTCGATGCTTATATAGTGACACAGCCAATCAAAATCAATTAATTATATATTTTTTTATAAAATCTAAAAAACACAAAGAAAATCATAAGGATAACCTATTTTGATTGGTTAGTATCACCATATAAACACTATCACGCGGTAATAGTATGGCATAGAAGACTTTCTCCTATTTTAGCTATCAATTGCATTTTTGTTCTCGCTATATTTATTCTGAAGTGGCTTGTGAATATCCATTTTTTATTTTTACAAAGAAGGCACATAGGCCAAGGAAAGGTAGAACTAAAAGAAGATAAAAATATCAGGAGTTCTATATGTTTGTCGATTCTTGCAAGTAAGTCTTGAATATTTTAGTGTTAAATCAAGTCCTATATGTTGTTTGCGTTACAACATCGAGTCATTTCCGTCACCTACCGTTACTTTAAGCTGACATGTATTAGTGTCACATCAGCGCCATGTCAGCTTAAAGTAACAGTAGGTGACAGAAATCACTCAATGTTAAATAATATATAGGACTTAATTTAACATTTCGAAATATTTGAAACTCACTTACAAGAATCGACAAATATATAGGACTTCTGGTGTCTTTATCTCAGATAAAAAGGTTATAGAAAATCCCATGGGTGATATGAAGCTCAGGACTTTTCGGTCACAGTACGAGAGCATTACCAACTATATTCAGTATTCATTCTCAAATATCCGCTTTATTCTACTAATTTTTCAAGTTTTTAGCTAATTTTGTTTATTGAATTAGCCCGTTCATTCTTGCTATGCTTATTTTGAGTCCAATTGCCGATACCCATTTCCTGGTGTCATACTTTTTTGAATAAAACTTTGCTAGAGTAATTACAATAAACAAGTTTGCTAATTTCACAACTGTAGCGAGTCATGAAAGGCAAAGAGAATAGGCTAACTTCAAAGACAGCAAGGCAGCGCCAAAGTCCCACCAATCGTGGAAGAAAACAATTCCAAGCCATCTTATGCACCGCATGCATGTGAAGGACCGAATAGCAAAGGCTCTGGAAGCAAACAATTGTTGAAAGTAGGTTCCTCACTATGAACGACCTTTTCAAGGTACAGACCTAGGCTATGGTATTCCCAACCAAGTTCATGATTTCACAAATCATTCACATATGATAGCAAGACTAGCCAGAGGGACCTTAAGCGGACTCATGTGAACTCCTTCCTACAAAGGGTTGTGACGGATAAAATCCAGTTCCTCCTTTTCCCTAGGAGCCTAAAGGGTTTGGTCCCATACTAGTTCTACTCCCTTGAGCTCGAGTCCATCACCAACTTCGCGCAACTCAAAGAAAGATTCCTGGAGAGATTTGCAGTGTTTGTTTGGATCAAGTGCACTAAATGGAGTTGTTTGCCATGCAGCAAGGAGTTAAGAAGTTCTCGTGTTAGTGGTATGAATGCTCCGTTAATGTACTTGTAGAATTAAATATTTAACCCCAAAAGAAAAGATGATAACTTTTCGGTGTTGCTTAAGTGATGGGGAGTTTATGAAGAACCTTCCTCCCATGAATTTCGTCAATTTAGTCGTGCGCAGCGATCCATGGTGATCAAAGATGGTGATTGGTAGAGGAAGGATTCCAGAAGTAAGGATTTAGGAGGGCAATTTGAGGGTAGTATCTCCTAGGATGCTAAGAGGGGAAAGCTCACCCCACTTCTGGCAACAAGGGCAGTGATCTTGGTTGACAGAGATAGGCCATTTAGTTCACATGCTGCTAAAGATGAAGGACAACTATAGCAAGAGCCCGACAAGTACCATTGCTATCGCGAGACAATAGAATACAACACGAGAGCCACAAAACCTCGGGTTCTAGATCGAATGACTCATTTAGGAAGGACACTTGTGAGAGTATGTTAAGAGAACTAGGCACATTTAATATTGAGATTTCCTTGGCAAGTTATCAATTGGTTCTCTTCAAAATGTTGTAAGACCTAGGACACAGTGGGTGCACTTAATGCTATAAGACCATTGCGACCTACGGATGTGCTTAACACTATAAGAACATTGCGACCTATGGATGTGCATAACACTATAAGAACATTGAGACCCAGGGACAAATATGACACTGCAAAAACTCTGACCTAGGAACAATGCACAATTATATTGCCACTAAAGTCCTCTATAACCTAGAGGCACACTACAATTATAGTGTCTTAAAGATGTTTAAGATCTAGGGACAAGGACTAAATGTAGCACCACTAAAGATCCCCGCAACCTAGGAATGATGCACAATTGTAATGCCACTAAAGTCCTCTGTAACCTAGAGGCACACTACAATTATAGTGTCTTAAAAACGTTTAAGATCTAGGGACAAGGACTAAATGTAGCGCCACTAAAAATCCCCGCAACCCAAGAGTAAGGAATAATTATAGCACTGTAAAGTCATCCTATTGTGCAATTATATTGGAGCTCTAAATATAACAAAAATATATTCTCCCAGTTTATTCAAGCAGCCTCCTAATTTATATAATCAGTACATATAAGTAAACTTAGCTTCCTATTTTGTTGCTCTGCTAGCTCCTTTTTAGCTCCTCCTCTAGCATGCCTTAACTTCCATTCATGATATTTTTGTCTTCTATATAAGTAATTATATACACATTTATGCTCCTAAAACTTCTTCCTTTAACTCTTGTCATCAAACTATGGAGATTAGTAATTGCTTTCTTTAAATTCATGCTTTGGATTGCTTCATGCACTACAACCCTAGAAATTTTTTGATAAAATTCCACCATTTAGGTGCCCAATTTCGTACTTTTCCCCTTTTTAGTGTCATTTTTTTTTGTAATTTCTATTCATTTGGATCCTTTGTAATGTTTTATTTTTATGCATCTAGGGTTTTATTATAAATAATATATTTGGGAATTGAACCGTCAAATTGATTGATTCAATAAAAAATTCACGGTTTTGTTCCTCTTTGATCGCTCTCTCAATATTCTCATCAAATCAATGAGACTCGATCCCTATCCATGCATCAACCCCTTCCTCCTACTATGTCAATCTACTTATACTTACACAGCTTCAAATACAAACAAAAGTGTAGCAATAATTGCTAGTTTAGTGATCACAAGTCCCTCAAAATCCTAGGTCATTACACTTGTATTGGCTATTTTGGTAACTTTTCAAGCAAAATATCCCAGCATATTCTTGTTTTAAAAATATGAGATTCACTTGCATAGTTACCTAAATTGATATTGATCTGCTAGGCCTGGTGGTACCATGCAAGCCCAAAATGCAAGATAGCCATTCAAACAAATTGGTCCACAATTTGGTGTAACTATTGCAATGAGACAGATATCATACCCATCCCATGGTATACATAGGTATCATCTTACTTCCATTTTCAACAAGTTATATCTAAAAAGATACCAGAAATTGATACTTTACATATGACAAGTGGAAGTTAAATATGATTATTGAAGACCATACATGGAAGGCTAGTTTTATCATATTTCACAGATCAATCCATGACTTGATACAAATCCTTGTCACCAATCTTGCCATTAGCCCTGCTTCAGATATATTTACTCTACCTCTAGTTTAAGATATCTTAAAATTCTCCTACGATATTAGAATGTCTTTTAAATATAATAAAAATATAATATTCTAATTTATTCAAGCACTCTCCTAATTTATACAATCAGTAATATAAGTAAATTTAGCTTCCTATCTTGTTGCTCTTCTTGCCCCTTTTGAACTCCTCTTCCTCTAGCATATCTTGACTTCTATTCTTGATATATTTACCTTCTATATGCAGTAATTACATGCATATACACTCTTGAATCTTCTCCCTTGACCTCTTATCATCGAACCGTAGCGATCATTAATTGCTTTCTTCAAACTCGTGCTTCGGATTGCATCATGCATTGCTGTCTCAAAGTTTTTTGTAAAATTTCACTATTTAGGCCCTCAATTTTGCATTTTTCGATTTTTAGCATCTTTTTGTAATCTCTAATTAAGGGAGGAAAATTTAAGTAGTGTCATATATTAAGTTTGTAATTATAAGTAGCACCAATTTGTAGAGATTTGAAAAACTAGCACCAATATAAAAGACTCTTTAATGAATTTTTTAAAAATTTCAAATATATTCTCCTTAGATTTGCGTTTCTCATATTCTAGCTACCCCAATTCTCTCCGTCCCATCACTCCCTTGCCTAATTTCTCCTTGTCACCTTTTCAGCTATGAGTTCATTATTATCACTCACCAATCTCCTTTGCCTTACTGCCTCTTCATCCTTCAGCTTCCTCCCTTCCCTTGTTGCCTCTTCATCCCTTAGTTGTGAATTCTTCATTTGCCTCCCCTGCTTGCTCAAATTCACCTTTTTGCCATCGATCCTGTCACTCTCGTTGCTTCACCATTCTCTTCAACCTTAAGCTTCAACAACCACTGTAGCTCGACTTCTTACACCTGCTAGAGGAGGTTTAGTTTTTATGTCTATTGCCCTTGCCTGAAGAAGTTTAGCGTTCATGTCCGTTTGTGAATGCTCTAATTTGTCATTGCATTAGGTTGAACTAGTTGTTGGATTTACATGTTATCGGTTTACCATTTTGTTGCCGGTTGGATTAATCAAAGAAGATGACTTGGATTTTACTAGATTGTTGTGTGTTAGAGTAATATGTGATTGTGTGTCTACCATAACCTATTTATATTATTTCGAGACTTATTTATTCTATGCCAGGAGCTTATTATAATGTACATGGACATATTTAAGGTCCCATTATATGTGTTATCATTTTATTGGTTGATCATTCTATGCTGTAATTATCATTGCTTTGGGTTGGACTAGTTGTTGGATTCACATGTTGGTTGGATCACTAGAAGAAAATGGCTTCGATTTAACTAGATTGTTATGTATTAGAGTTATATGTGATTTTATGTATAGTGAAACCTAATTTACACTATGTCGGGACCTATTTATACTATAATGAGACCTAGTTATAATAAATCGAGACCTATTTGAGATCCCATTATATGTGTTATTGTTTGGATAGTTGAATATCATATGTGTTAGTGTTATATTTTTTTGTGTACTCGGACATATTTATTGTGAGATCTATGTGTTATCGAACATTTCTGGACATATTTTTTTCTACATCGATACCTATTATTACAATCCCAAGATCTATTTACACCATATTGCAACCTACGTTTACATTGAATGAGACATATTATACTCGTGCAAATGGAACAAAATTTGATGATTCTTGTGTAGAATTGTTCTACCCAAAGTTGAACAGACACATTCACATGCAAGTGTTTCAAGACATCAAGAATGCACTTCACAATGAAGAGGAGATGGACTAGTTTTCGATGTAGCTAACATTTCTAGATATGGATTAGGACACAGCCTTTAGTGGACTATTGGCAGTACATTTATCACCTATAAAGATTAGACATGGCGGGCTAAGAGATGAGATGTAGCTCCTTACTGGATGAAATACTGAAGATGACGAGAAGGGAGTTTTGCCTTATTTCACGGCTTAAATTTGGGGCTTGTCTAAGTTTAAAGTAACATGAGCCATTCAACGCGGTATCATGTTCATTATGACAACATTCAAAACGCGTTGGTTAAGGATAATTTCAGATGACAATTTAATGTTGCAAAGTTGAGCTTAATACTTATGTTTGTTTAGAGTCACTGACAAGAGACAAATAGTGCCCAATTGGTACAGGATCTAGTGAAAAACTTAGATGAATTTGATTCCTTCTCCTGGGGGAATCTTGTTAACCAATACTCTCTTAGGGTGTTCTGCTAATCACTATATAGTTTAGAATAGGTCGACGAAGCTGTAAAGTGTAACTTGTTTGGGTTTTCATGGGTTTTCTAGCTATAGAAAGTAACATGTAGGATTCACATAAATATAATTTAGTGAAATTGTTTGAACTTTAAATATCTCTACCATTATTTATAGATCCTTATATTTGAGATGATTTCGGATGTGATTCGAATCCTTCCTCAAGCAAGAATTTGTGAGGAATGGAGGATAGACCTAGAATTTGTCGATGGACTTTCCATCAACATCTAAACTCGAAAATGATTGAGCACCTTCACTTCATAGTTATTTTGAATAGCTGTACCTTAAATACTATAAATTGAGGTTAGTTGACCATATATATAGAATATTTATGATATTTATCTAACTATTTACTCACCTATAGATGAATATGCTTCCTCCGCTTTGGCCAACAAATGTTGAGA
This sequence comes from Lagerstroemia speciosa, assembly GCA_037672795.1. Lineage (NCBI taxonomy): Eukaryota > Viridiplantae > Streptophyta > Magnoliopsida > Myrtales > Lythraceae > Lagerstroemia > Lagerstroemia speciosa. Next base: position 5,388,210 of record CM075307.1, on the reverse strand, counting down.
GGCATGGACCGTATTCCATGGCCTTAGAGGTGCCATTGATGGAGGATTTATGTCCACAATTATCATTTGGAGACAATGATGAGGAAGGAGACTAGAAAGAAGACAAAGAGCAAGTCCAAATGGGACAGTACAAACATGACACCATGATTGTAGCTATGGAAGAAAGAATCAAGGGACTACAACAACCTCCGAAATGCCGTTGTTGGAAGCTATTCGAACAAGAATGGAAGCTTCTGAGGCTCGAATACTATAACAGCTAAAGGACTTCATACATTCATCGTATCCCCCACCTCCATTTCTAGTAGCTCCATCAGCATGTTTTCCTCACCTCCATCCATCTTCAGCGGCTCCATCTGCCAGTCATCCCTCAACTCAAACTGCCATAGCACTAATCTTAGGTTCATCATCACAGCCATCTACATGACTGGTATAATGTTAAAATGTCATATAAGTAACAAATTAAGAATAATTATTCCCACGGTACAAAACCTTCACTGGATGTAACATTTTGGTAAAAAACTAAAAAAAATGTAACATTTGACTACAAAAATATTTAAAAACATAATATTTCGGTGTAGCTCATCAATTTTTTATTAACAACATTAGAAATTGTTGACCTGACAATGAACATGGTAGTTGACTCCTCAAACTATGCTGATGTGGCATGGTAAAAATGTTTTTATATTAAAAACAACATGTTAAACAAAAAAGAAATCATGGAGAGATCGGCTAGGACTAGCCTCGGCCCCCTCTGGTAAGGTCACCGGGATCGAATGGGGAGGTGACCACAGGCAACTCCCAATCGATCTCCCCTTCGATTAATTTTGTTCTACCAGGGTGGTATGGGGTCAATAGAAGGAGCCCCTACCTAACTAGTATTCCTTTCCACATCCATTCTAAAACTGAAAAGTGCCCATGACTAACAATCAAGGTCTTCTATCATGGGAGAGCAGCTAGTTTGGTCCCCACGTGGTTTTGTAAGGGTACGAGTGGACAAAGTCAATGGGAATAGGTGCCGTTGACGATGAGCAAGCTAGTGGAGAGCTGCTAATACGACACGATGGGGATACTTTCATTGAGCATTGAGGTAAAGGTGATAGAATCGGAGTCAGGGGAGGCACTCAGAATCAACCAGATGGGAAGCTCTCCTCTATTCTAAAACTGAAAATTAAAAAAAAAAATTATGGTAGCTAAGGTTTGCAAGAAAGAAAAGGAAGAAGGAATAAAGAATAATGTTAATAAGTATTTTCTACAACTGGCTTTAAGAATAGAAGTGAATTCACTTCAATGGTTTGGTTTTATGAGGTTTTATCTTTGGTCATGGGTCCAGATCCTCACTCTCACATTCTTTGTCCATTTTATTATTTTACCTAATTAATAAAAAAAATTAGAGAAAATAAATAAACTATAAAAGGTTGGAAGGATTGGAACCGATGAGCCTCCACTCATATTTGTACATCTTAACCACCAAACCATGGAAACTTTACTTTTAAGTGTTGGACGTAAAACAAATATGACATCAGTACACTCTTCCTCCTTCCTCCCTTACCCCATTGCAAAATCTAGCCACCATTCCCCTTTTTTCTTTAGTTTTAGAATGAAAGGGGATAAGGAGATTAGGTTGGTTGAGGCTCCCTCCATTGGCCCCAACCCACTCGAATCGTCTAAAATGAAAAATAAAATTGTAGGAGCTGTTGGATCCTTCCCATTCTGGTGTGGTTGACATGGTTCATCTCGTCTCTAGCGACCCCATCGAGGGGGGAGGCGACCAATCACTAGTTAGTCTCCCAAATTTCATTTTTTTAACACACTATTTTTAATTTAAAAGTATTTTTACTGTGCCACATCAGCATAGGTCGTTGAATTAGCTGCCACATTGGTCACCAGGTCACCAAGTAGTGATGCCTTTAGCGAAAATGACAAAATGCACTGAAATGTTACACTCTTAAAATTGGGCTAACAACCTAACTAGACTTGTACTTTGGTCAAATTTTCGCTTTTAGCCCAAACTTTTTCATGTGGTCTAAGAAGACACAAACTTTAAAACATTTATCTTGTTTAGCACGTTGTTACACAATCCGTTGAAATTGATAGAATTTGCTAACTTGTCACATTAGCTATGTACATGTGGCTAACAGAGAGCGATGTGGTAGAGCCACATGGATGACGAGTAGGAAAAATGTCATTTATGCCCAACAACCAAACTCTTTAAATTTTAAAAAACGAAGGGCAATCACGTAATTTTGTCCATAAAAAATCCAAAATTAGAAATTGCAGTTAAGAGTTCTGTACAAACTTTGATTGAGTATATCCCTCACTAGAACAGGAATCTTATTTACAATTGAATGACGGATGAGTATTCGATCCTCAGTGTTTACACTTCTTCCTAGTTTGTATCTCTGACGATGAAGAAATACAACTCCTACGAGGCCTTCCTACATGGGTAGCATCTCTGGTGGAAGAATGACCATGGCACTACATTCCCTGGGATTCCCATTGTGTTGGCTCAGCAGCACAGAATGATTAGCTCAGAGTATGTACCAACCACATAAGGTGAAAAATAGAAATTGGCACACAAAATAGTCTCGTTTATGTTTTGCCCTTTGCTGACAAATTAGGTAATTAAAACCGATACGAGTAATGTTAGGAAAAATATAAGAATAACAAAAGAAAATGTTGCAACAACAAGAGTATAGGCACATGGTAGTCATTCTCATTGGAAAAATTCAGAAGTACAAGTCTGTTGGTGGAGGTCGACAATTCACTATAGTCAGCGATGCCTAACAAAAAATACATGCCATTCAACAATAGTTCACATCATATGATGGGGTATCAACATCTATTTTCATGACCCTGACACATGGAATGCTTGCCATTTGGGATGTTCAACTAGATGCAACAATCTATCGATCATAGTGGCACCTTTGGGTCATATTGCATATAAACTTAGCCAAAGTTGTAATCAGCAAGCAATGTGCAAGTCTAAGGTAAGTGTTTAGATATTTTGCAATATTTGTTGTCATCAATTGGCATCGTGGTATGGGCCAATGGACACGAGACCATTCACACGATTCTATCTACATAAGCATATCATATCACCGAGATTTCACTCGCTTAATATTGCCCATGTGCTTGTCAAACTCATGTAGAGTGTAACTCCTTGCTGTTGCCCCAAAAAAATTTTCAAGTCAATTCGATGGAACTATTTGATTAGATTCTATGAAATGTGCTAGTAACACAATACATATTCTACATTGGGAAGACTATATGAATGCTTTTTGTAATGCTAGTATTACGATATGAAATGAACATTAACTTAGCAACTCCACCAGCAGCCACATATAATGTCCTAAAAAACCATGTCCATGCATGAATATCCTCCGCATCTGCGTACTCGAATGCCAAAGGGTATACTTGGTCATTACCGTCCTTACACATGCTAATATTGTGCCTTTATAATGTCCTTTTAAATGTGCACCATCAATAGCAGTTGTTGGTCCAAGGTATTGTTAAAAATTACTGATATTTGGCAGAATGACATGAAAAGTGCAGGAAATAGTTATTAGTGTCAATATATAAGTCTGTATGTAAACCACGATTCACCTCCTGCAAAGCATGGTAGTATGATGACAACGGTTGATATACTTGTGTTGGAGACTCTTAAGAGAGAGATAGTGTGTAATGTAATGTTTGCAATGTAATGTTTGCAATGTCTTGTTATAAAGTATTTGGATTCCATAAATCTCTTTCATGTCAGCAGTGATGTCTTTTGACTTCATACTCTTCCTTTAATGTCAGATAATTTTTATGCGATCACCTCTATAATTATAGTATCACTAGTCTGGCAGTGGCATCATTGAACCTCATTATGCATGCATCTGTGCTCATTAATCTACCCTTGAACCTCGTAGAAAGTACCTTCATTGATTAGAATAGCACAAAATTTTCATGAGCAGTTAGCATCCTTGTATACTGCATGGAACAATGAGTTATTAGACTTGTGTACTCGCCATTCAAAATTTCATTCCGAAGCATATTAGCTGAGCAATCTTTGCATGTCCTTCTTATTCTAGAAGAATTGTCCCTTGTAAATAACATTTGTATGTGCTTCTTGCACACCACTCATTGCATCTCAATGTCATCTAAATGAATTTGCCCCTAATATATGCCGCTCAGTACTTGTATCTATTGATGGTTGTACTGAATCTCGTTCTAAACTATTACTATGAAGATCCCCCATTAACCATTGTCCGACCACACCTACCCCATCTTGCACTAGATTCTGAATAGGGGATCCCATCATTTCAAATATATTGTCTTGTTGTATCTAAGAAATCATGCACATATGCATCTCCTACTTTGTTGCGATGTGCATATTGTGTTTTGTTATCATATGAAAGGGTAGAGCAAGTTGCGTGCATACTTGGAGTTGATTGCTTCCATGGAAGGATGCATTGCCTATTTCACCAATACCTACTTGTTAAACTCCTTTACAATCTGGTTGGTCTATAAATGTCACACATTTATGAGATGGATATCTTTCCTCGCTAACTAAAATCTCTAAATCTTCACAATTTTCCACATTTATTTGATATGGAATACCATCTCCTCTAAAATTTGCATAATGAAACTCCATGACAGACCTACTACTATTATAAGGAATGACTGACTGCACCTTTCAGTATGACTCACCATATGTGATACTCATTAGGACTATTATGCCTCTTGACTTTATTTGACTCCCTAAATAATGATAACCTCTATCTGTCATGCACTCCCATTTTCCATTAAAATATAATCACCACTTAAGCATGCTCCATAGTACCTATTCATTAATATAAAGACATATATATGATTAATTACACTCTACGTAATGTTCTATTGCAATTAGTTTGGTTTTTAAGAAACAGGTCACGACAGCATAGATATATGTCCCAATACTTTGTAAATAGGTTTCAACAAATTATATATAGGTCCCAATATGTTATACCCCAATCCATAATCTTGATCGGCCCTGATATTATATAACTAGGTCTCGACAAGTTATATATAAGTCCCAATAATTGATAAATAGGTCCCAAATGTTAATATTTCTTACACATGCTCATAACCTAAATAGGTCAAATAATATAGGTCCTGACACATTATATATAGGTCCCAGTTTATATAAATAGGTTCCCAAGATTGTTTAGGTTTCATTACATGTGCTTATAACCTATATGGATTCTGATTTATATGAATAGATCATGAAATGTCATAAACAAGTACCAGTAGTTTAATTAAAATGCTAACCATAAAAATTAGATGAGAAACATGCTGAGGATGGAGAGGAAACACAGAGAACAAAGAGAGACAATACGTTATGAAAACAATCATTAATAATTATTGGTGTTGTGCTAGAGAGGGTTGGAAGAGAATGGGAGAGTTCGTCCTGTACTCCTTGTCATTGATACTCCTTATCGTTGCTATACTAGAGAGGGGAGGGAGCTATGGTGCTATCATGCTACGTTGAGAGAGTGCCAAAGAGAAGACAACATGGAACACCAAGGGGATCGGGAGAGAGTTGGAGACATTTTTGCAGGCGAGGTCAAGAGAGAGGGAGCACTGAAGAGGAACAAATTGAGAGATTAAGTGGGACAGACAGAAATTGGAAGGAAAGAGGGAATTTGAGTTTTCTTGGAAAGAGTAAAACTTCTTCAATTATCAAATAAGGGCAAGCCGCAATCTAGTATTATTTCTCAAATTGATTATGAATTGGTGCCATCTATGTAGGGGAGTAGAGAAGTGCTAATTTTTCCGATCAACACTTTTAATGTAAATAATATATTCAGGCATTGAGCCATCAAATTGATTGATTCAATAAAAATTCACTATTTTGTTCCTCTCGAATGCTCTCTCAATATTCACATCGAATCGACGGGACTTGATTCCTATTCATGATCACCAACCCTATCCTTCCACTATATCAATCTGCATCTACTTACAAAGCTGCCAATGCAGCTAAAAGTTTGAAAACCATTGCTAGTTTGCTCAACATAAATCCCTCAAAATCCTATCTCATTGCACTTATATTAGTTATTCTGGAAACTTTTCAAGAAAAAAAATCCCAACATAATCTTCTTTGTAGAATATGAGATTCACTTGCACAGTTACCTGCACTGATATTGATTCGTTCGAGGGTTGGTTGTACCATGCATTCCAAAAATGCAAGATAGCCATTCAAATATATCGGGTCACGATTTGGCATAATTGTTCCAATGAGATAGATATCGTACCCATGCCATGGTATGCATAGATATCATTTTACTTCAATTTTTAATGCCACATATCTTAAAAAAACCAGAAATTAATATTCTACATATGACAACGCAAGTTAAACATGATTGTTGAAGACCATACAGGAAAGGCTAGTTTTATCATTTATCGCAAATTAATCCATGACTTGATACAAATCCATGTTGCCAATTTTGTCACTAGCCCGCTTTAGATAAATTTACTTTACTCTCCAATCTTCAAAAAAGTGCTTGATAATATTATATCTATACCATTCTTCCAAGTAATCGGCCAACTCACAAGAGTAACAAAACCTTCAAAGTTACTGGAATTAATGTTGATGGCCACACCACTACTAATCCACTAGCTAGAGAAGTTGAAGTTGCTGCAATTATCATGAAAGTTATTTAACATGTTCTTGCCCTCTGTCCTTGGATTGCAGAGCTATCCTATAGAATACGAATACAGTTACTGTGTTTTCCAATTCTATCTATTAATTCCCATTTGTCAATTGCTGGCACCTGCTATAGAAGATGCCCAATCCCCTCTTCCATTAACTGAATCAGCTAGAGTTTTCCAGTACAAATTAGTCCATCAGAAGTTCTAGTTCAACTGGAGAAGCAATTATTACGTGTAACAAAATTATCGAGCACAAATTCTTTAAAACTGTTCCCAATCATGATTTTTGACTTGACATCATTACTTCAAAATATCGACATGCCTATCTGTATTCATAATTGTTATGAGATACTTATGAAGGTGGAATAGTGAGTCCAAAACCATCTGATATCAAGATCAATATGTGAACATCTATAAGATAAATAGGTCAACCGTAGCAACATTGATAAGTTAAATTGGTCAAATGTGAAATATACATAATTTTCACGTGGTCACAGACACTATTACAACACCAATGCTTCGTGAGACGGATCTCTGACATCTAAAGATCCTCACCAAAAGACGTATATCAGTAAACTTCTTGTATCATTATTGTTGGTCCTCCTCTCACTAATGATGTCACCATTTTCTAGAGCGTGCAAACGCATGGCAGTGTGAGGAATTGAAATCTATGTTATCCAATCGAAGGAATGACGATACAACCATGATTAATTAAATATAATTCATCATAACAATGACCCTAAATTAACGCAAAAATAATTCTCGAGTATCCAGTGCTTGTGTTGCACATATTTGGTATCATTTCCTCCATATTTTCTATCGAAAGGAAGCAGAAACCATTTCAGCTGTAATTACATGCCGTTTGATCTCTGCACTCCCTAATTGAATTAACTCAATTGACACTTATGATGCTTGCAGACACTCCCATCCACTGCCCAAGAAAAGCTAAAAGTCAAGAATTTCTTCACAACCGTCATGCTGAGAGAGCCAGGTTCATAGAGAAGGAAATAACCGGTTTGCTTTAGTCCTGTTTGGATCCAATGCAGGAACCAGCGTCTTTGAGAGCAAACCTACCGCAGCACCAGCTCCAGCGTTTTCACCACTGGGTGAACTTACCAAATGATACGGCAAGATGGTCATCAAGACCATAGAGATGCTTGAGTTAACAACCTTTGGATGTTCAAGTTCATGGACTGTAAATAAAGCAAGAGGGGCACATCTGCTTCTGGGGTTTAAAATCCTTGTTCCGTGATAGGTCCCGGCCCGTCCAGAATTTACGCTAGCCACATGCTTGGGTCTCTCTTAATTATGACAGCTTGTTCCACTTACCCGACCCAAGAGTCTACATTTTGCTTTTACCTGAACGCTAACAAACATCGTAACTTGAGAATGTACTTGTTCACTGTTACATAAAACAGAATGAGCACCAGTTCATGAAGGGAAAATTAATACGGAGGACTTTTGGGAAATCAGAAATGTAGCAGTGACCGTACTGTAGCAAATTTTCTCATCAGGCAAACTATCCTAATTCTGGTGTTCTTGGCGAGATGAAACAGTCGTATCACCAGGATGTCCTCCGGCTGCAATCCGGCGAGTGTTGTAGGACCCACATCGGCTACACTTGAGTCCCAAGATGTGAAATGGAGCCTTGCCTGTCGTGTTGCAGTCATTGCAAAGAACGGAGACCTGCAGATTCAGCACGGACCATTCTTGAGAAAAGTTCAGGTCAACTCAGTTCAAATGAGCCAGAAGTAGATGTGATGAGGTTGAGTTTGTTATCAATTGACGTCGCAGCATTCTATTCGATTATTTTCCTAATTACTGAACATAGAATAAGAGAAATTTTGGCTAGCATTAGTCCTGAAATCTTTTCAAAACACTGAAAAATTCTTTCCCTTTGCTAGCAAGCCAATCTTGAGAGCAAAAAGATAATGCATGTTTCAACAGAGCACAAGATAAAGGAACAGCAGAATATCACCTCAAATCGGTATTCCTCAGGCATTGGAGTAGCTGCAATCTATGAACAAAAAATTCATTAAAACAGGAAGAACTAGATAAACATAAGTAGAAAACAAACCAAGAAGCATGTTATTGAGTACTGAATGGCAGATTTGGTTTTGAAACATTTTCCAGACCATTATAAAGAAGTCCCAAGTTATTAACATTTGATACTACATGATATTAGAATTCAGAAGCTAAAGATCAGATACAAAGGTAAAATTCTTTTACCTCGTCATCTAAATTTTTCCAGTTAGGGGACATGTCGAAAGCAGTCTTGGAGCAAATTGGACAGCGATACCTGCATAATTTTGAAAAACATTATTAACTAATTGATTTTCTGCAGATGGACAATCAAACGTCAATGATATACAGAGAAAGGTACTGATTTTGTGTTGCCATTTCACGAAGGCAATCCACATGTATCGTATGTCCACACTTCAAGATAGATGTGCCCTTAACTGAGTCAAACAGATACTGCCGGCAAGATATTTAGGTTGTTAAAAAATCTTTTCAATGAGACTAGCAATCAATACAAATTTACTGTTCTAAAAGAACAACCTCGTAGCAAACTGGACAATGATTCTTCATGGAATTCTCTACGCATCGGTGATTATCACGCAATGACATTGTATAGCAAGATCCTGCAAAAGCAAAAGGATTATATCAGAATGATGTACTACTGATAAGAAGAGTATTAGGTTAGTTAACGTCATAACACCCTTTCCTATCAGGTGAACAAATGAGCCTTTTTAATAAACAGTAAAATAGGAAGTCTATGAAACACTAGAGGGACAATTGACCAGAAAATTCCACAAGACCCATCAAAACATTAGCAGATAAGCAAGTATAATTACCAGGCCATCAGCATAAAAGGATATAACATGAGTTGCCACAAGCTTAAAAGTTACCAACATTAGCAAAACTTTCAGACCACCAATTTGGCACAATCTAAATTCTTTACGGCTTGAAAGATCATTGTCAACAACCTAATCAAGGACTTTGGTTCCTTAAGAAGCTCCACTAGATGCTTCGTGGCAGATAGATAATTTCCATTAAAGTGCAAAATAAAAAAAGCTCTGCAGTTTTATACTTAATACTATGAAGTTAAAGAGAGGACAGCACACCGCATCTTGGGCAGTGGAAGAAATTCTCACGACCACCAACCCTGATTCAAAAGAAAATAAAAGAGAAGCACAATTGAGAATGTAAACAATTTTAAATATAGTATACTAAGCTACAAAAAAGGAGGATAAAAGTCCTTTAAATAAAGTGTAGCAAGATTGGTAAACTTCATGTATGACCTAGCTTACCTACAAATTCCACACTCTTCACAATGAAATTGCTGCTTCCCTGTCTGCAACAGTTCACAAAAAACCATTCAACAGGCAAAATGACACTTCACTAAGTTATCACCAAAACAAATTCTACGTCATGATCCAAATTAATGAAAATAAAGGAAAATACTTAGAATGGTTATATATAGCATATTACAAGTTAAACAATACTTTATCTTACGTCATCATCATAGAATTTGCATATGCTGCAGAAATATTCTCCCATGTTGACACCACAATGGGAGCATACCTGAGCAACCTGAAAGAAAAAATAATGCCAGTCTCTTAGCCAATAGCAACATACAAATTCAAAGTAATACAATGCTTTGTATATACAGCATAACATACCTCTTGCTCAGTATCACAAACAACACATATAACCTGTAAATATTAATTCAAAAATGCAACTCTTGAAATCCCACTATAAAGAAATAATTACAAAAAAAAAAAATAGTGTGTGTGTGGGCGGGTGGTGGGGGGAGTGGTGATCAGGAATGCAAACCTGACAAACTTCATGCCTTAAAAGCTCATGATGATCCTTGGAGTTGCTCGGTAAGCTCTAGCATTAACAAAAACAAATACGGGAACACTCAGATAAAAGATGAAAAGTGCACCAACTGCCATGACCAAGTACATATATGAGCATATACTGCTACAGCTTACCAAAGCAATATCCTCGGCCTAAAAGACAATCATATGTAAGTATAAATAAAGGGAAAAAACTGTTTCATAACAAAATTGAGTTTACCCTAACAGCATGTTCCAAAATTGAAAAAAATGTATTCAATGATTAGTCTTCCAGAGGCAGTAACTTCAATTTCGAGCATATCCATGGATGTAAATATACATGTATACACACACACGCACACACCCCAATGGAACAAAGACAGCGAAAATTCTAAGGTTTTACCGTTGCCTCGTTGTGGCAATGGCGGCAAGTGAACACTTGATTGCAGCATGGGGCGCGGATTCTGCAGCGTCTCCGATAGTGCTCACAGCTGAGAAGTAATCCCAAAATAAGAACCAGCAAGTGTATACAAACAAGCGAACTGGTGAAAAGACAATAGGTCGAACAAGAGAAATCGAAACTGTGCGGGGGATAAGGCTCTCACCCGTATTCCAACTTGCCGAAGTCCTTTCCTTTCTCTTGAATCGGGGCACAGTCTCCCATCGATGCCATGGGAATCGTTAGGGGTTTCCTGGGAGAGCAAAAGGCCAAAGGCAGTTTCTGTCGGGAGGTGTCGCAGGAAACAAACCGAAAAGGTGGAGAGAATCGAAATATTGGCCTTTTGTTGGGAGCGAGCACTGTCAGCCCGATACGGCTCTCAGCTAGAATCCGAAATGTACCCAACTTTTCGGACATGAATTTTCAGAAACTTGAAATCTTGTACGAAACATATCAAAAAATGAATTAAAACGGAAAAATCATTAATGATTAAAAACGATGCGAAAAAAACACGTAATTAGCTCTTAAATGGACAAAATTACCCTTGCCTATTTTTTTCGTCAGGACACACGAGGTCGTGTGTGTGGTTCAACCCATGAGCGATGGTGACCTGTGCACGAAGACTCATGTCAGGTCAAGGATAGATGTGATTCCCAAAGATTGATGTATTGATGAGCCTGATCACATTGCAATAAATATTTTAAGCGAATGGTGAACATTCTCCGATAGAGGCTCGGCGTTCCAATCACATGTTGATGTTCGCGTTGGAAGACAACAACATTACAATCGCATTGACAGCACCACCAAGTGGACGAGGAGGAGAAGAGGCGGTCAGAGGAAGTTTCAAATGGCAGAGTGGATCTCCGAGAGCTTGTAAATGTGGGAGTGTCGGTGAGGAAGTTCTTCGTCAAGTTAAAGAGGTGATGGGTGAAGTTTCGGCTTCCTCATCGACCACGAAGATTGAGAGCAGACTGAGGATAAAGAGTCGTTGGTGGTGGTAAAGTTGTGGTTGGAACCGAAGAGGGTAGACAATAAATGATGACGAATGGGTAAGGGTAAATTTTGTGTATATAAGTGCCAAAGATGTGCTTTGCTAATATTGTTAATTGTAGTTTGTTTATTTGTATTGTTTAAGGAATTATTTGAGATATTTTGTATCAAATGATAACAATTTAAAAGTATTGTATCATATTATACTATAAGACAATTTTTTTGTATAATGTGTGCTCTTTCCTATTAAAGCACAACGCAATTCTCGGCGCGAATAAAAATGGCTCTAACTTTTTGGACAGGGATTTATAAAAATTTAAATAACTTAAAAAATTTAAATAACTTAATTGAAATGGAGGCTTTCATGATTTTGTTAGGTGGATCAATTAGCAGTCTAATCCAACTATTCAGATTCAAACTTTAGAAAAATTCTAACCATATCTGATTTTTTTTCCAATTCGCTTAAAATAAACAACAGAATTTCCCGAATTGCGGGAACTAAGAAAGGAAAATGAAAGGGAATTCGATAATGTGATCATTTTCCACATGTGATGAATTGATGACACATTTAATAGCAAGAATGAAATTGGCGACTAATTGACGATGAATATAATAGATATGTAAAGGGGTAAATGACCTGATAATACACGAACTTTATCTCAATTTCCAATTCTATCACGAACTTCGATTTTTTATTGAAATTGTCATGAACTTTCAAATTTTTTCCACTTGTAATATTTGTCCAATTTTCCATTACATTGCTTGACGGAAGTGAGAAACGACCGTTAAAAATGATGAACTGACTAATAGATAAATGGCTATTTAATATACGAACTTTGCATGATTTTCCAATTCTATCGTGAATTTTCGCTTTTGATTACAATTGTTAGGAATTGACAAATTTGACTAAGAAAAATCTAATGGGTCTAAAACCAATCAAAATGATAAAAATCTATACTTATATTCTAAAGTAGAGTTTCAACCATCAAGGCCTCAAAGCTTCTGCGTGACGAGAAAGTCTTCAATAGAGCGGTCATACCACGTCAGCATCGCTTACGTGGTTTATCCGTCCAATAAGAATTTACTATTTATATATTATTTCCAATTAAAGTTCAACATTTATTCGATTTTTTAAAATTTTTTACCATTTATATATTATTTCCAATTAGGGTTCACCATTTATTTAAGGTTTTTTAATTTTTTAAAAATTTTTTAGGATTAAATAACTAGAATTGTATAATTATTGATTACATGTCAAGTCGTGATTGGATGGATATACCACATAAGCAATGCTGACTTGGTATGACCGCTTCACTGAAGACTTTCTCCCACGTGACAGCCTCAACAGCCTCCACATGGTAGCCTTTTAGGCTTTTTATTTATTTTATTTATAAATAGCAAAAACAATAGTTACTATGTGTTTGTCACATCATCCTTATATTAGATAATTCTTTTTTTTTTCTCTTTCCTTCTTCAATTTTCGATGGATTACTTAAGTTATGTAATGAAAATTATTTTTTTATTTAGTTAAATTATTTTTATTTAACTAAAAAACTCTTTAACTTATATTTATGGTTATTATTTTCATTTAATTATCTATCTATTTGATTTAATTCCTTAGAAATTCATTCATGTAAATAAAAATTAATTTTTGCTATTTAAAAAAGTATTTTCCTATTTATTTAAAATCTTTCTCTTTGTATCTATCGTTATTATATTTATCTTGTTTCCATAATTTCCTAGGCAACTTAGCTATTTTCTATGTTTACTCTCTCTCCTTTTCTCTTTTCCATGTTTATTCTTTACCTATTTCCAATCTTTCTTCTATTTTGACTAGTCATAATCGGATGGACATATATTACTATCAATATTTATTTATTTATTATTCTTTTCTTATCGAATGTACATATATTATTCTTATACATAAGCAACTATTTTAAATAATTTTCCATGAAATAATAATTAAAAAGTAATTTCATTTAGAATTATTTTGTGTTAGTGAATGTTCATGAACCCTGCAATGAAAGCGCATGATATTGAACTAGTAATATATAATATCCTATTTTTCACATAATCATCATTGGTCACAAGTTCTAGCTAGTTTTTCTAGGTTCAGGCTTGAGTTTCTTGGGTGATTTTTCAAATTAAGTTGAAATTGATTATTTAGACCCATTTCCACCCTGTCCATTTTTTTAGCCTCTCCACAGTGATTTCTAAAAGTAGCTTGTAAGGCTCTCATTTTTTTTCATGAAATCATCGCCCCAATTAGTTTCCTAAGCTGATTGTGGTACCGAAGAAACGAAATTTCAAGAACTTTGACCATGGGGGTTTGTGTTGCATTTAGTTGGACTTGGTAGGCGTGTGCACGAGTATCCAATAGGGTAGGTTCCGAGTAAATTCTAATGGGAACATGGTAGGTTCCAAGTAGAAAAACGAGGAGTTGATTAAAATAAATTCCGATTCTGGTTCTATTAAACGTTTGCTCGGGTACTCATGCATACTCCTAGGACTTGGGGTTTAGCCAAAAAATTGAAATTTGCGACAGGTCACTCTAAAAAATTTGTTGAAAATATGAATACCCATTTAGGAGAAACTGTGATCTTGAAAGGTCCTAGTGGTTTGACTAGAAGGTGGGTCTAGTGGCCAATGAAGACGAACTACTCTTCAAGAGGGGCTGGGAAGAGTTTATGAAAGATCTCCCAATTTATCTTGGTGCAATTATAGGCTTAAATGAAAACTGAAATCCAAATAATCAATTCTAACCTAACTTGAAAAATTGCCCATGAAACTCAGCGTGGACCTAGAAAAACTAGCTAGAGGCTAAGACCAACCGCGATTATGTAAAAAATGGGATATTATATATAATTTTATATAGTTTTGATTGATTTTAGACCCATTAGAATTTTTTTGGTCAAATTTATACATTCCTAACCATTGTAATCAAAAGCGAAAATTTATGGTAGAATTGGGAAATTATACAAAATTCGTGGCAGAATTAGCAAATCATGAAGAGTTCGTGTATTAAATAACCACTTATCCACAGTTTGAAGAGGGGTAAATTTGTCAATTTGTCACTTTTAATGGCCGTTTCTCACTTTTATTAAGCAACGTAATGGAAAATTGGACGGATGGTAGAAGTGGGAAAGATTTAAAAGTTAGCCATCATTTCAATAAAAAATTGAAGTTCATGGTAGAATTGGGAATTGAGGCAAAGTTCGTATATCATCGAGTAATTCACCCATGTGTAAATGAATTGAAGAAGAATGAAATTGATTAATATTATTTGTTTGGTAGTAGCGGACGTGGAAATTTTTTGACCTGAGTAACGATGAGGGCTATAAACACGCATGAGTCCTAACTTGAGACTTTAATTGTGTTTGGTTGGAGTCACCACTAATTGTTTAAGGACTAGTCTCAAGGTCGATCATATGCCTATTATGTAATTAGAGGAGTACGATACTAACCACCTAGATTCTTATACGTTGATCTTGAACTAGAATTTAGATTCCGGAGTCTTGTCACGCTCGAAAGGCTCATAAGCTCATCGACACTCACGAAATCAGTACCCCTCCCTAAATCTAAATTATTTGTTTGCTAGTGCATTTTAATTCATCCAATTGTTTCCCAGATCAAAATTTGAATCGATAGCCTAATATTGAGAATCGGTAATCGAGATCATGCAACCTAACATGACACTTTCTATCCAAAAAGTTGAGGAGTTAGAGATCATGGTCTTGTGAATATTACTAGTACAATATAAAATCTTTTTATTGACGCATTCAAATATAGTCAATACTACCTTGAACCTTCATTAATGATATATGGTGATTGATTGTTAATTGTATGATTCATTTATTGGAAATTATTTAGCGATTACAAATTCTTGTTCTTGAATTAAATATACCCACTTGATAAATTAATAAGAAATTGGTAGACTTTTGCATCTTGCTTCAGGAATTGACGTGGATATACATACGTGTGTGATAAGAATAGTACATCTACATTATGATACTTAATAGTGTTTGATTTCGTAAGAATCTTATTACAAAGCACTATTTGTTATCTTTCCTCTTATATATTTGAATTCCCCATTTCATGAAGTTTGTGTATATAAAAAAACTAATTTTTGGTATGTAATTGACTGGATTGTTGAAGTTTAACCAAAAAAAAAAAGATTCTTTTGAAGGAGCAAACTTTCTTTAATATAAGGTATTATAGTAATTAGGTATTAATTCTATAATTTTGAGCTAATGAAGGATCTGCTTTGTTGTTATTCTGATTAAGAATCCATCAATAAATGTGTAGTAAATCATCTATGTTATTGGTAAAAGTTATGAAATGTTGAAAATTAGAGAATTTAACTGCTAAAGTAAAGGGCATACAAGTATTTAGCTGGACTAATGAGTTATTAGTTTTTACATTTATAATTGTAAGGGGGTTAGTTACAGTTCTTAAAGGAAATTGAATGATTAACTCCCTTAGGTTATGAGTACTGTATAAGTGATCAAATAAGGGGTATGGATTGAAGTGAAATAAGATAGATAAGAGTTATGACTGATGTATGGAGAGGTATAATTATTAATATTGAGATATTAAAAATGATTTTGCATATTCATATAGTTATATAATTGTGAAGTTAAAAAAATTGAATTATTTAAGTTGTTTACCAATTTTATATTTTATGGAATATAAAAAGAGTTAAAATGTCCCCTTGTGTTATTCCCATATTCATGAATTGGTATAGCAAATATGTTTATTAAATTCCCTTATCATTTGTCTATTATGCAATATCTATTATTGCAATTTGAGTATTGTTTTTTTTCTTATGATATTTACGTGCATTATTTGTGAGCATGAAGAATATCCTTCCTTGATGTGATATGTTAATTTAAATTTTTTGACAAAGGTTGCAATTTGTTAATTAAATGAACTATATATTTCATACTGTGGTGAAATGCGAATTTAACTTATTGGGATATTATCTATTTCGTATTATTTTGATGAATTCGGTTAAATGAATAATATTTTTGATTATAGAAGTTGTTGGAGTTTTAACAAGTATTTGTAGTCACAATAAAGTGCAAAACTAGGAACAATTGCTTATGGTTAAGGCCTAAGTAGTTATGATGTATGTAGCTAGAGGATTGTAGATTGTAATTGTAATGATAAATAGTTGGCTAGTATTTAATTGAAGGGAATGAACTAAATTAGTGAATCATTATTTCAATTTATAAATTGGCAATAGATAATATTTAATGTGGGCTAGTTACGGTTCTTAAGGGAACTGGATAATGAACTTGCTTAGATCATAAGTACGGCATAAGTGAACTCAAAGAAAAATGTAAATAATCGAATAAAGTGCGGAATTAAGGTGTAAGAAGATAGATAAAAATTATGACTGAGATATATTGAGTTATAATTATTAATATTGAGGATTTAGAAATGATTTTGCATGTTGCATACATTCACGGATCAAATTCAAAAAAAAAGATTAATTCCATCATAATGAAATTAGCTCATCAACTTTTTAATGAAGAATTACATTCGACAAAGAATTGGAATCTTCATTTGTGCTACTGTCTTATATGTAAATTGGTGTAAAAAAGATATTCATTAAATTCCATTACCATTGGTTTATTCAGATTGACAAGTTAAATTCCTTAATATCGACTCCCTTGGATAGTTGAATGTTTAGATATTTTCAACTTTAGATAAATAGGAGCTGGAATATACATTTATTAACATTATCACGTTACTATTGAGAATCTAAATTAAGAGCCACAAGTAGTAAATGACATAAATGTATATTCTAGTATGTTCTTATAATTTACATGAGGAAACTACACATATAATTTATATTTGTCATGACCACATTATTCATCGGAGCTGATGAATTTATAACATATGATGAGTAGATAAATTAGTCATTACCGATAATAAATATGTAGGATAAGCAGGTAAGGTATGGGTAGATAACTTCATCAATGCAGTATGTTTAATGATATTAAAAAAATAGTACTAGTCAATTGAAGTTACCTTTTATTAAAAATTGTCTCTATTGGAAGTGGTGAGTGATGGAAATCCTATATTAATTATTTATAACTTGATTTCCTCTTATTTAAGGATTGTAAAAAAAATTTTAATACTTGACACATGTGAACAAGCTACTTGAGTTTATAAGAACAGTGGAATAACATTATGATTATGTGGATTATTATTTTAATGAAATAAATATGTGAAAATAAGAAATTGATTTATTATTAAGATACGTATAGTGATGTTGCATATCGTACGAGTCCATTTGACTAGAAGCCTGCTAATATTCTAGAAACTAGATATGATTTCATTTTTACACATGACACAGAGTTTATGGATATGGGGTATTTAGAGACAACTCGAGTTCCCGTAGAAATCAAGATTATCGGGTTCAAGACCATAGCCTCTCAAGCAAATCTTCAGAGCAGTGAAGTATTTTCAGATAGGTCAAATTAATTTAGTTGGAGGCTTTCTGTATCGATGGTCTTCTCCTGTATTGGCAATAGTAGTTATACTCACTGTGGGAATTCTTAAGAGATTATCCTAATTTCATCTACAACAAGAGAGAGTAGGTTTTCTTATACTTAGAATAGAAGTACAAGGAAGAGTCTACTATGAGGGCATTATCATTATTTTTTATGTTATTAGTTCAGTCAAGCTGCACTATTTTGGTGGAGAGTTGCGTGAAGGACCTATGTGATTTTAGGACTAATTCAGGCATGCGATCTTCTTCTGCACTTATGGACAATTGCTAGATTATTCTCAGGATTGATTCTTTGTACATATGTAACAAGGTGTAAGGTTATGCTACTTCATGGAGCATTTGGGAATGTATTTGACAGAGGTTATTGACATGGATAATCTTGCTGCTCATTTGAAGGTGGTCATCTATTATTATTAGTGTACTATTCCTAGGTCCCATATTTGGTATTTGGAAATGTAGGAGATAAGAAAAGCAGGGTTCAAAAATATATTGGGTTTATTATTTTCGGGCTTCATATTATTATGGGAGTTTATCAAGGATTCTTATGTTCTATATATACATCTATATCAATCTCCAGTCAACTGGATTTATTCAAGATCTCTGCACTATATGGGAGTTGTATTATTACGATGTTAGTATCTTTAAAGCGGGAATATAGTAATGGGGCTAGTTAAGTGGCTGCTATTTAATCTCATGGTTCGACAATTACTTAATATCAGTTATAGTGTATCAAAGAATTATTAAGGGCTTGAGGTACCAATAGGTTTTGCATATATGTCAAGTAATTGCAGGATATGGGCAATGTGCAGCATTATGAGATTGTCTATCTATCAAGTTCTTAGCATGTGGTTCAGAACTATTTTACATGTTTGGTTTTAATTTCCAATAGCTATTGAGGGGGTATGGTGCAGTTGCCAGATCTTATTGAATATTTGGAACATATAATATTCAACTTGGATGTTCAATATTAAGTAGTTTCAGTGCACAGATTGGAAGGATAATATTTGCTCGACATTGTCGTATTATTCAATGACTTAGGAGATGAGGATTTGAAGTACAAGAGATAACAGATGTGTTGGAACATATTGTTTGGGTTATTCTTTGGCTTTGAGTTACTATTGAAGTTCTTTCTAAAATCATTAAAAAGTGCATATTATATCACACCTTTAGTTTATTGGTTTGATTCGGGATTTTCTCTACTATGTATACATGTCGCCAAGAAGATGGGAACTCTTGCATCCAAGTTATATGGTATCTTTCTATATCGATAATCCTTGAAATGCAAGTTCCGTGTCTACAAGTCCTATTGGATACACTTATGAAATAATCAGACAGATTATCAAAGTGGCGCAGCGGAAGCATGGGGTTCATGCAAGTGAAGAAAGGAGTTTATGGGAATTATATTATGCTTTGAGTCTTATGTATTTTTAATTTTAGTACTAGATTTTCGAGGACAAAATTTATACTAGTAGGGGAGAATTGTGAGCCCATGGTTTAGGCTTAGGTAAGCCTATAACCAATTTCTCATCTTCTTTTCTTGCCTCTGCCACCCAAAACCCCACATACATATCTTCTTCATTTTCACTTTTAGGGCATTTGGCTATTTGCCTCCAAACCCACCGAACTGAGAGCAACAAGAAAAAAAAAAAAAAGAAGAAGGAGAATGGAGACGAAGAGGATCGGAAGTAGGAATAGGTAAGGGAAAATATAATATAAATAATATCCATCTCACGTTTAGTAGATTTTATTACTTGATATTATATTTCAGTTGGTATGATTTGAGTATAAAAATATGAATAATAAGATATGTGGAAGTAATAGGGTTGATCATTGTAGAATAGATTAAGTTATATATGCATGTGTATATATATATATAGAAGAAAACACAAATGGTAGGAGAGAGGGGGCGCGGCACAGACGATAGAAATTGGAGAGAAATTAGAGGTAACTGAGGTCCAGTTTGAATTAAATAAATTATATTTCTCAATGTTATATATATAGTTTAGTAGAATTTAGCTAGAATGATGTATTCCCACAAGTTTTAACTTGATAGGTGAAAATCATAAGGTCAATAAAAGTACAATGAATAATGTCCTAAAATAGTTTTTGGGATCATTTTCAATATAAACATATATGATATATTTTAATTTTATTGTAAATGATATTATAGGAATTGAGGAGACAAAACATAGGTATCTTGGAGATCCAGCTCATTGAAAGATCAAATAAAGAGGTTGTGAGTACCTTTTTTGTCGTAGAATGATTTATAGTATCTTATATAATTACATGTCATCTCGTGTAAGATACATATACATATATATGACATTTGCATGGCTAATTGCATGAAGAATATGCATCGTAGATTGCATGCATATATGTAAATTTCATTGCATGGCTAAAGCATTTCGTTATATATATATATATATATATGGATGATTTGCATGGCTGATTGCCAATTTACGGCACTTGCATGACTTGGCTGTTGCATGCAAATAGGAATCGGTAATACAGTAGATTATATATATTATATTAAAAATCGATACGTAGGGACAAACTGCTATGAAATTCGTATTCCAGTGTTGCAGTATTATATGTATTTTGTAGTATTGTATGTGATTGTAAATAGCCACGGTGACCGCCAAACGAGCGAGTTAGAAAAAGAAAAAATAAAAAAAAGTGGCGAGAGAGATTTAATTTACCGTTGACATCCATCGAGGATTTTTACCTCTGATTTTTAGCGAGATAAAAATAAAATAATTTAAAACTACTCTTACCGCTGGAAATGGGCAGCCTCCGTAGGTGCGAGGTGTGTAGATGAAGGGCACCGAGAGACAGAAGGAAGATTGACATTGATTATTTCGCAGGGTCACGATATTGTCGGAGAGCGTAGTATCGATACCGTCAAACTTTGTCGCAGAGAGAGTGCGACCCATGGCTATTGTTTGTATTGATTGATTACATGCACTGCATAAGTAGTATAATTGAGCATTTTCATTGCTATTCTTTCTATGATTTTATATGGTATATGATATTGTAATATAAGTGATTTATTATGAAATTATATTTATAATTATTTTAGAAATTTATACTCACTAGCCCATAGCTCACCCCGTGCAGTATTTTTTTCAGTTAAGCTAGAAAATGATGAGCAGCTTGGGATTACTATTTCATTCAGGGGTTAGTGTAATGTCTCTTATCAGCAGATATTAAGAATATGTTAATTACAAGTAGATAGGTTTGTACAAACTTTACGACCTAAACTTTTAGTAGAGACTGTTATAGATGGTGGAAGTTGTTATCTGGATAGATCTTATATCAGGTTTTTGTTTGATGTGGAATGTGGTAAAAATAAGGGGAAATTCTGCTAAATTTTTGGATCGTGACAAGTCTGTTATCATAAATACAATTTTTTTAAAGAATTATGGAAATTATCTTATATTCATGTTCCAATTTTAACCATTTTTTCTAGTTTAAAAGATTTAATTATCATTTATTTGTCCATCTATAATGAAATAATAGAATAAGGTGAGATTACCCCAATTATAATGGGTATAATAAGCATAACTATATATATATACTCACATGAGTATGACCACATTGTTTTCCTTTCTGCATTTTTATTTTGCACCCTTCTTTGTTTTTTTTTTTGGGTACATTCGACTTTTAATGATTCAATTAATTTGTACTCAATAATGAAACAAACATATGTAAAACAATGAAAAAGAATAGGTCAGATTGATGCTCTCTAACTTATAGATAACACCTTATACCTTAGCATCTCAATATGCAAGATATTAACAAGTTGTTATAGAACTTAACGGCATATGATATTTATCAATGTAAATGAGTTATATCAAATTGACCAATATTAACCCGTATGAACTAGCCACAATATTGAAAACACAACACACATAACACAGCATACCAAGTAATACACCTGTATCATGCTAACTAAATTAACTGAACTATACAATGACCACTCTATATAAGATCATCAATAGTAAAGAATGTAGGTGGCTTCATCACTGACCAGCATATATCACATGAGTCACTTATTATAGTTCCACTCAACTATATAATTATATGCAATAATGTATTTTTTTTCAAGTACTTCTATAAATATGTATTGTAGTTAACTCAACCAGCATATATATATATATATCAAATACTGGTAACTAACTAAACTAACTGGCCAGTTGTTCAGTGTATATATATTGAGGATATGGTGAATAAGAAGATTCACTTTGTCCCACAATATAGCCAACCAAAAATGCTAATACACTCATGTTTCAAATAAAATAATAACTTGTTTAGTAACCAATCGCAAAACTCAACTAAGTTAAAATAAATTATCAAAATAATAATCGAAGTTGCTAAGAACACAATTTCACCATTAACATATCACTCATGTAGATAAAACAATTAATTCAATCTCAAAATAATATGTAGTCCACCACCATAAATAAATAACTCAAGTCAATGAATAATGCAAAGGTCAATCTACATACGTCACATTCAAAATCACCCACCATTAAACAAGTATAAATGTTACACTATCATCTACTTGCAATAATAGAATTCACACCCACACGACCACTATTAGTCAACAACAAAGGCAAACACAAGGATACACTTTTCAAGGATCTACTTTTCAACTGCACAAACGACTTTTAATTTAACAATTAAAATATCACCACAGGACTCCAATACAATCACGTAAATCATATCTTAGCAACTTGTAAAGAGGGAAAATCTGAAAATGGTCACTGCTCTTCTGGCGGCCAAAAATTGGAGGGAAGGAAAGAGGGGAATGGAGAGTTGAGGAGACTAATTTGAGAGTAACTACTAGGAATGTGATGGAGATGGAGTCTGGGAAGTTGTTGAAGAAAAAGACAATATCATCCCTAAAAATTTATCATTTTTCACATAATACCTTTGAAGACTTGTACATAAATTTAATTAGATGGGAGGTAGTGGAGGGTAATTTTGGATATTAAAAAAAGAGACCAAAAGGAATGGTTGTACTTTAAAGTAATAGAGATATGACAGGGCAAATTGAATTACATCAATTTGAAAGGTATGAATATATAGAAATAGAAAAAATGTCATAAAGTGAAATTAATATGTAGATTTTATAAGTTAAATTAGTCAGTTGGATTTTTTAGAAAGGAAAAAAGAGGCAAAACATTTCAAAGAAGTTACATAACTTTGAGCAATCATTCATTTTAAGGTAATATAGTGAGACAATATTGAAAGCATAGCAAATACACAGATGCACATAATAAGAAGAGCATGGCTTGAGTGAGCATATATGCAAACATGTTCCCTCCATCTCAATTAACATTTGCGGTAGCGTCACCTCTAACCATGCACAAAAATAAACAACGAAAGCAAATAGGAAGGGATGCGATCATTATAGTCAAGTATAGATTTTTGACCTTGATAGAGATGTAGCCTATTATGCTCTGCTGATATTGATTGGTCAATTATTTTTTAAGTTGGTGATGGACAATTGTTTTGATTGAAACACAATGAAACATACATCAATATGGGAGTGGTGATTGTGATACAGTAGACAATCAAATCAGACACCATTTGGAAAATCCTAACAGAGGTAGTACCACACACAACCAACATGACAAATAGAACAAGTTGAAATTAAATTGATAATAAAAGTGGATGAACATTTATAACAGAGAGGCAAAAACCTCATACAAACATAATCTGCAGAGCCATATATGAGTGAAAGTTAAGCAGTATGTTGATTGTCTCACAGTCGTACGTGAAATCTTCACAATTTGACTGAAGCAAAATCTAAATAATGAAATCAAAAGGTCATTCTTTAGTATTTTTAGGGTGTCGAGATTAAGAAAAGATTTGCATAAAATTCCATTTGGGGATGAAAGTAGAAAAGCACTATAAAAGGAGTAAAGGACCAACCAAAGTACTCAGGCAAAAACAAACATGCTGCTTGTCATCTACATGTTAGAAATAGAAGACTGATAGACAATTAGGGGAGAGATGGAAACTGCAAGTATCGAAAAATGTCCTCTCATGCGATTTGCAAGATTAGAACAGAGAACAACACCAATAGAACCTGCAAATTGATCGTTAGACATGGATTAGGGCAAAAAAGAGACATTAAAAAATCATTTAATTAGTTTTGATTTTGAATTACCTATGTGGAGAATGCAGCAGTTTCATGAGAAGCTGCCAGATTTGAGCTTCATCTTTGAATTATCTATGCGTTCTCCACCCAAATGGCGGAGAACGCATTTGGGTGGAGAATGCATTGGCTTTAGGCGAAGGTGTGATAATGGGGCTGAGACTGACACTGAGGGATTTGGATGCAACAATGATGAGGGGTTCGTAGGCGGAGAAAAGAAGAATGAACATGCCAGAGATTAAGGAAAGATATGGAGGAAGGTGGTTGCTATCAGTGGAAAGCAGAGAACAAAAGGGCAAATGCAGCAGACAAAGGGAAGGAGATGGGGGAGGTTGGTCGCTTCACCAATGGAGAGAGTATAAGTTCAGAAATAACCTTCGAAAGAGCTTGTATGTTAATTTGGTTGGAGGGCATTTTAGGAAAGATAAAATGACACCAAAACTGTGGATGGTGGCTTAAAGTAATAGAGATAATAAATAGGATAAAACTTCAAGGTATAAATTAATGTATAGAATATAACATTTTACATTCATATTACTAATTTTATATGATTATTATTATTATTTGTAAAAACCCAGTTGAAACCATTAAACCTCAGGTTGAACCAATAAAACCAAGCACCCATACCTTGTCCAATTCTCGATCTGGTCTAGCTCTGAAAACTATGGTGGTAATGGTACCATGATCAGTGGTCAATCATTCGTTTTGTAACTCGCCGGATCAGCGATCAATCATCCATTTTATATCCGGCCGAATTAGCGGTCTAACATCCATAGCTACATCAGCCAGGCAATTATAACACATATCTCATTAATTGTATATCAACCATTTTCGATCTATAGACATTATATCTTCTTACTCATTTTTCTAATCCATATATATATATATCATATTTTCATAATCTCCTAAAAACTATAATAATATAATAGTTATATATATATCATATTTCATATATAATTCCATTTTATAATGGAATAAAATACTCACTAATAGGTCCGCCAAAGTAATCCATCAACCGAGCCTCGGAGAGATGAAGATTTTGTTCCCTCCATCCCTTCACCAATTTAAATCCTAAATCATTCATCAGTACTAAGAAAAATAATATAACACAATGAATCATCTATCATAAAAATTTAACAAGAATATAATTTCTATCCACAAAAGATTTGGATTGCAACTAAAATCATACATTCAAACCAATATAACCTATCATTTCCTTGATTTAACATGTAGTTAGAAACTTAAATCCAACTCCTCCAATAAGACTTAAAAGAATAATTTCCCAACAAAATTCTATAATTAATAATCATAGGAATAAATATAAATCAACTTTCAATGTTTAACTCTAGTCAATTTAAATAGAAACAAACCTAAATGTATACAAGAAATAATTACAAAGCTTGACTCCACCCACCAAAACTCAACTCTTACTTCCTCAATCATAGATAACAATATCCAAGTTTCCCCATTTCAATGGAAAATCCAAGACAAGAAGGAATACCAAATAACATATGACTACTACGTTTACTAAATATTATTTGAACCCAACAATTGTATATTATATCATAGAAAGCTTGAATAATTCATCTACCCTAAAATAGAGTCTTAGTTCATTTCATCTAAGTAAAAGGGGAAGGAATTTAACAAGAAAAATAGGATATAAAGAAGTAAGCTTCTAAGGAAATATTGCTAATTACCTTGAATTTGGATGCTACAAGCTTGATTGATTCACCCACCTAAACCCTAACTCTCCTCTTTTATTTTCCTCTCCATGCCTGTAATGTTTCCATCTGCCTTTGCTCCCATCTGCTTTTGTTCGTACAAATGAAAGGGAAAAGTTAATCCCTTTTCTTTTCTTTTCTATTTTGTTTCTTTATTGGTTGGACAATTAAAAATTTAAAGAAAGGTAGGGGCTTGGGCTTATGGCTCATAGGCTAATGTCTAATGGGCTCTCTTACTTTAATGCCCAACAAGAATAATACATAGACACATAAAAAAATGATTCTAAAATTTATAGTGCTCACAAATCTTGAAATCAAGCTTACCGGGTAGACAATATTAGGTCTTGCATTTGTCAAATATATTAAGGATCCAACCAAATTTCGATAGTTTGATTGTCTACTTTTGGTGCACCATCATTTGAAAGCAATTTATCACTTGCAATGAGTGGAATTGCAGTTGGCTTACAATTACTCATCTGATATCTTTCACTAAATGTTCCACATATTTTTCTTGGGAGATGAATATCTCACTTTCTGATTGTGATACTTGAATTCCAAGGAAGTACCTTGTGAGTCCTAAATTTATCACCTCGTAGTCTCTCATCATTGCTTCCTTAAATTGTTGCACCTTCATAGGATTGGTTCTTGTAAATCAAATCATCAACCTAAAGACAGATAAAAAGAAAATCTATGTTACCTTCCATCTTTATGTAAAGTGAAGGTTCACTCTAACTTCTGTTGAAACCATTTTTTCTAGAAATATACATCGATTTGGCTATTCCATGTGAGGTACTTGTTTTAATCCATATAGTATTCATGAAGCTTGTAGATTTTGTCTTCTATATTCTTGAATGCGTTGCCTTCATGTTGTTCAACACAAATTTCATCTTCAAGCTCTTCATTAAGAAATGTTGATTTAACATCTAGTTGATAAACTTCTAGCTCGAGTTGAGTAGATATAGTAAGAAAAAGACCGATTGTTTCCATGCGAGCAACTAGCGCATATGTCTCATTGAAGTCAATTCCAGGTTGTTGAGAATATCCCTTTGTGACAATATGGCCTTATGCTTCTGAATTGGGCCATCTTCCTTGTACTTGGTCTTATAAAAACCTATTTAAAACCAGTGACATATTTTCCTTTTCGTAGGTCTACAAGCTCCCTTGTATTATTCTTCTCAATAATTGCTATTTCTTCATCCATTGCCTTGATCCAAACTTCATCTTTCACTACTTCATGAAAACTCTTGAGGGTCACATGCATAGAAAGCTGCATTACTTGTTTCATGAAGTTCTCTTGTTGGACAGAACTTTCTTGGAGGAGAGTCAAATTTTGAACTTTATGATGAACTTGAGCTTGAAGAACTCGAACTTGGACTTAAGTTTGTATTTGTACTTAGTTGATAATCATCTCTATTTTGGATCCCTTCTTGTATTGGCTGATATATTACTTTCCCTTTCCTTGCAACTTTTCCTGTGAAATCCTATGAAGCATCTTTGATCATGTTTCGAGCTATTATCACAATTGTGAGATTCTTTTGTCCTAATACACCATTTTGCTAGGTGTGTAGTGAACCGTAAGTTATCTCTTGATTCCTTGCTCCTTGCAATAATTCTAAAATTTATTGGATGTAAATTCACCATCACAAACTATCCTAAGAATTTTCAACTTCTTGCCACTTTGCTTTTTCTGTTAAGGCTTTGAATTTGATAAATGTGGAAAAAGCTTCCGATTTCTCTTTGAGGGGGTATATCCACATCATCCCTTTGTAATCATCAACAAATAATATAAAGTACCCGATTCCACCAAGTGATGGTGTTCTTGTGAGTCTAGAAATATCTACATGTGCTAACTCCAATGGAGCTCTTGCTTTCATGGTGTCTTAGGAAAAGGAAGTCTATACATTTTACCATATATGCATCCTTCACAAACTTTATCATCAATTGCAAGCCTTTATAATTCAAGTGCTCATACCTTAAGTGCCACAGATAAGATTCATAGTCCTTTATGCTCTTAAATGCTAATTTTTCATGCAACCCTATGTTGAGTGGAAAATTTGTATTTAGACTCATCTTGATTGTGGCTATCTTCATATTATTCTTCTTATTAGTAACAATGAGTAACCATCATCAAAATCAAGTTTGTACCCTTTATGAAATAATTAACCAACACTTAATAAATTTGTTGCTAAACTAGATACGAAGAAAACATCCTTAGTGATTTTAGAGTTACCTGCCTTGGTTTTGATGGCTATTGATCCTTTTCTAGCTACCTTATGTTGTTTTTTGTCTTCAAGATTGGCTCCAGATATGAAATTCTTATCCAATCTCATGAACATGTATTTGTTTCCTATCATATGATTATTGCAACAGCTATCGACATACCAAATGTTTTATGGATCCTGTTAAGCGTTGAGAGATTTGTAGAATAGATTTCCACCATCACCTTTTCCTTCTATGTAATTTTCTTCATGATTCCATTGCTTATCTTTGTACCAGCAATATCTTTCTAAATGAGAGGGGGTTTCTGCATCTCTTGCACTTGAACCGACAATCATTTGTCTGATGTCCTTGCTCTTGCAAATTCTGCATGTTGAATCTAGATGATTGTTGAAATTTCTCCGTGGAGGATTGGTTCATCTTCCACATCTTCTATTTTTATTTCCTCTATATCGTGAGGTGCAGCTGCGTTGAGCTACACCTCCGTGGAGGATTGCTTATTCTCTTCTTCGCTCACTTTGAGAGAACTCATCAACACATCCATGGAAAATGTTGACAAATCTCTTGATACTTCGATTGCTGCAACAATGTGCTCAAATCTGGCTGGCAAGCTCCTTGTAATTTTTTGGACAATCTTATTGTCCTCAATGATATCTCCATAACTTCGAATCAATTTATTATTACAAAAACTCTAGAAGAAAATTCTTGAATATTTTCATTTTCCTTCATCGCTAAGTTAACAAAATCTCTCCATAAACTCTGTAACTTGATGGGATTACTGTTTCATAGTCTTCAAACTATTTTTTTCAATATTTTCAATGTATTTTTTTATGTGATTGGACCCATTATTCAAGGAAGGATAGATTTACTACCCTTGATGAATGAAAGACAATGCTTTTGCATTTTTCATTTGATTTTCTTGATGTTGCTTCTATTGTTTTGTGGAACGTGCTACTATTTCCTATGGACTCACACTTGAGATTTCATATCCATTCTGGACAATATCCCAAAGGCCTTGGGAGATGAATAACGTCTTCACGAGGATGTTCCATATCTCATTTTTTCCCCCAACGAAGATCAGAAACCCCTATTGGGTTTAGTTGAAGGCCATATCACTACTTGACAAGGCCCTCATTGTTGGAGCTCAATTGATAGGGGAGCCTAGCTTTGATACCAAGATGAAACAGGAAATAACTAGCGTGATTTCATAGAATATGGAGCAATAGGATATAAAAGGAGCTTTATATTGCTAACATGAAAAATACATATATACACCACTAATAGAAAATGTTTCTCTCAATCTCTCATGCTCATATCTCTTTTGCTCATACCCTCCATCTGACATGCATCTCTTATGTATACATCATAACTCTGTACAGCCCCCATATTTATAGGGTTGATTGGCAGTTTAGGTCACCGCCTCACAACTTGTTACTTTTTAAAATTATTCTAACACTATCCTAGCCCAGGAGAAAAGTCTACATTATCTTAATGATGAAGAATACTTCATCAAGAAGTAAACATGAAAAGTTCAATTTGAAATTCTCTTCTTGAGGGGATGAATACTTCAGTTTAAGTAAATTGCAAATTGCTTTTCAACAGCTTCCCTATCCTTTATTTCATTTAAAGTAAACATAACTCTGTACAGCCCCCATATGTATACATCATAACTCTATACAGCCCCCATATTTATATGGTTGATTGGCAGTTTAGGTCACCGCCTCACAACTTGTTACTTTTTAAAATTATTCTAACACTATCCTAGCCCAGGAGAAAAGTCTACATTATCTTAATGATGAAGAATACTTCGTCAAGAAGTAAACATGAAAAGTTCAATTTGAAATTCTCTTCTTGAGGGGATGAATACTTCAGTTTAAGTAAATTGCAAATTGCTTTTCAACAGCTTCCCTATCCTTTATTTCATTTAAAGTAAACATATTTTATCGTTTATCTTTTATATAAGTAAATGTTAGTAGTATTATATAAAAACTAGCAAAAGACCTACGTTATGCATGGTGAACACTATCAAATACAACTGAAAAAGATAAAAATGTTTATATACGTGAATTGAATAAATCAACCGACTATCCATGACATATTGCTTGATGTATTGTTGTAGTATATAGAGTGTAAATATAGTCACAACACAAGGTAGATCACATCTTTGGTCCTTTTTGAAAAGCAAACCTCAATTTATATGTAAAATGAAATTCGAAACAAAGCAGCATGATGTCTCTATGATCAACCCTTTGTTTACCTTCCAAAACATGGTCTTAGAATATTTGTAAAATTCTACGAAATTAATATAATGAAAATTGAGGGAATCATTGGAATGAAATTACTTATAAGTTGCAAATTTCTGTGATCGACCCCTTCGTTTTCCTCCGAAAGACATGATCTCAAAATATTTGGAGAATTCTGCAGAGCTAATATGACAAAAATTCGGGGAAACTCATGGAGATGAAAATTATCTTTAAACTGCAATCCACGACGAAGTTGCAAATTAGAGGTCAAGTGTTTTTTGGTGAAGTTGTAGACATCAACGCGCTAAGAACACATGGTGAATGAAAATGAGAGAGACTTCGACAAATTGAGAGATTTTTTTCCTTTGTTGGTGAGGAACGCGATGTGTTTGCTGTGGGAAAGTAATTGCCTCAAAACATAAAATATCTGTAAAATCCTTAAAAGGACGTTATAAATTTGATTCGATTGGAGGGCAGTTTTGGAAGGGCGAAAAGAGACCAAAACTGCCTGGGCAATGGATGAAGGTAGTTGATTCTGAATTACAACAAAATACATATCAATAGTATTTGCTACCAAATCCAATTGGCTAAGGGTATGAACAATAGAGTTATAATTTATAGATGCCCAATGTTCAGTCAATTTTTCAAAAAAGACTTTGGATTCAAAAAAAACAATAAATGCTCCTAGATTCACACGATCACACATTTTTTTCTTGATAGAGAGGACTAGCTGTTGAGCATCTGAAATAATGATAATTCTTTTCCATTACATGTTGATGGATACCTAGTAAAAGGGAGTGAGCTTATGGCTATGCTAGAGAGATTATTTAGATCTGCTAAGTCAAGGAGACCATTTGTTATTCATCGCAAAATGCCACTCCATCTACACATGCCCATAGCTTCTCCATGTAGCATCTACAAAAATAAGTACTTCATCTCTTTTGGAGAATACTGGCCTATCCTCATAGAGTCCTAGTCTTGCAACTAGTTTACTAGGCTCTTGTCATCATTGCTTTAGACTGCTTGGTTATGCTCCTCAAAAGTATTATTACTTCTACAATAAAAGAAGGCAAGTCAATGGTAAAGTTTGAATAGAAACTTTCATTTTTTACCTTCCATAGATGATATAGTACTAAAGCTTTAGATAACGTGAATTTGATGTTTGGGGATTATCCGTAATCACTATTAATTCTATCAAATTTATGAGGGATTATGACACATTTTCCATATGCATTTTCTCCAAGTGATTCTTATGAAAGTACAATGAATAAATTAGTGTAGTTATCTATCCAAGCTTGATAAGAGGACACACATTGTGTCCTTATTGCTCGTCCAAAGGAGGCACTCATTTGTAATTCCATATATTCTCTATAGATACAACTTTAACCTCTCATCCAATTTAAGGTTGCAAATGCTTTATAAATCCTTTCCTTCATGAAATGCCTTTTTGTATCATTAAGATAAAAGAATTTAATTAACTATTGATTATTGTTGTTTAAAGTCCAAATCAATCCAGCATTTTATTCTATTTCATAATATACATTTTAAAATATTTGATGATATTGGAGTACCAAATAAATTATTTATGAGATTTGAATTTCAAGAATTATAATAGTGATCAATAAACTCTCTTACTGTTGTGTAAATAAGAGTGTGCAGAAGTATACGTATCACAATCAAGTAATAAATAATGAGTAGGGTATCGTTCCGACGAGGACTAACCCATTCCAATCTACTACTAAGCACTAAAATTGACACGATTGTGTCCAAGTTAAGTCAATTGAATAATGGAAGTAGAAAGTAAATAGAAAAACAAGAATTAATCAATTAAAATGCTTCTAGGGTTCACAACTTCCCCTACTCTAGTCTCAAGCCAAGTCCTTCTCTCATGTAATTAATTCTACCATGTTATTAATCTAGGGTTCTAAGGTTTCCTTACTACTTCCTTATGCATCTCTCAATGTCGTAAGGGTGTAACCTAAGCGAAAGACACTAACCCACTCTATCTCTAAGCGATTAGTGTTGAAAGGCCTATTAAACCAACCCTAATTAGCTATCTAGGGTGCTCACCACTCTCGATGTGCTAGCATAAATAGCCTCATCTTTCAGCATAAGTTAACCTAGACTATACAATACCTAGTGTGACTTCAATTCCTTCTCTTGAGGCTCCCCTCAATCTCAAGATCATTTTCGTGGGTGACCAAGCCAAAAGAAAGTATGAAGAATGAAATATATATATATAAATAACACCTAGGAGGCGTCCCTCGATAGAATCATACACATGAGATAAAAGAACTTTACTCAAGACATAAAAATAGGTTCCATTGATCTCCCTAGGAATCTAAGGGTTTAGTTCAACGTCATAAAAAAAAAATACAAGAGTTGGAAGAGAATACCACATCATGAAAACAAGGGGGAAAGGGATAGAAGGAACTCTAGATAGTGGTGGAGTCGAATCTCTCGATCACACCTCCACGATCTTCAAGCACGACCCTTCTTCTTTTTTCCATGTTGCTGTATTTCTTCGTTCTTAAAACACTAGTAAAATATGCTAATAATGGTGTCAAAATTCCCTTCCAGGCTGTTGATGTGATCCCCTTTATATAGTGAGTAAGATAGAATCTATCGAGATAGATTCAATCTTCAAATCTTTTCTAAAAATTGGTAGCCAAATATTGAAGATCTTTGACCACTTTCCTCTTTAATTCCAGACCATTAATTGGTAAAATATATGTGGAAATACTTCTGGAAGGTTGCCTAAGTCGTTTGGATCAAGAATGGGCAGTTTCCTATTTTTAAACCGCGTATCGCTCATGTGTCACTCAGTGAATTGCAATCTATAGACCACGGTCTGAGTCCTTTTTGTCTGATCCTCTTTGTAGACCACGGTCCAAGTTCTCTATTCTTGTTAGCTCTCCATAGACCTAGTCACTATACTCTACGAGCAATTTCTTGTCTTTGGCCATAACTTCTTTGTTTCAGCTCCAATTTGTGATTCATTTGATGCATTGGAATCTTAACTCAACAATCTTTCTAATGATATCTTATTTTCCATATTTCTTATAAAATACAATATGATAAATTTCCTCTTAAAATTACTGCATTGAACGTTGCATCATCAAGCATGCCATTTCATCATCTTTCTGCGCATCTTCTTTTCATTCCCTACACATTAAACAACTCTCAGCAGTATCTAATCCACATTTAAAGCTCTCAAATTATCATTTATAATAATTAAATTCCAAGAACAAAAAGATATGCAATTAACCTCTAAATATATGGAAATTAGCCTAAAACTCAAGAATCTACGTTGGGAATGGACAAATAAATCATACAAATCATAATAACAACATTTACTTGAAGGTTTTGATTAATAGTAGTATACAAAAATTTTGGATTAACTATAAAGATTTGATTGCCTTGGCCCAAGAGTCCATTCAAATTGGGGTATTTCTATCATTTCTAATGGATCTACACTAGCTTAAAGAAGATATTTTTTACATACCTGGAGCTCCTTTCAGAAAGGTGATTATGTTTTACTTCTATTGCTTAAATGCATAAAATTTCCATATTTGAGGATGAGAATCTTAGCAGCCAAATTGGCTTTATTTGTTGCTAAAAACAATGTTGTTTTAGATAACACTGCCTCATTTAAGAGAAACTATGGAAACCTAAGCTACCACACATTGTGCCACGTTTTCTCCACCACAAGTAACTTGTTAATTTATCCATATTGTCAAATATTTAGCTAGGATCTTAAATGTCACTGTTTGATATATTAGCAAGGTGTTGATGACCAAGTTGATTGGAGTGTTCTGCTAGCCCAAGATAATTTATTATCAATCTTTTCAATGAGAAACTGAAATGATTCAAATTTTCATCTTTTAATAAAGAAGCATTGCCCAAATATTTAGAATCTTCATTAATATTCTTAAGATTTAAATTGTTCATCATATTTTCCTTATTTGATCCTCTAATGAATTTGGAGAAGAAGATAGTTGATTTCTGAATGACCCTGGGAGAAGGAGGCAAGTAGGTGATGGTTGAGATATTGGAGGGTGGACATGATGTTTCTATCAGAGGCAAAATTGTGGGAGACAGCTAAGGTTGTAGTCAAGTCAATCTTGCGGATGAGATCATGGGAGTGGAGGGCATTATAGGTGCGAGGTGCAACAGGAGGAACATTGATTGGATGGAAGAAAGAACAATGGAAGTTGGAAGACATGAAAGGAGGAGAGCATCCTATTTCATGCTTATTTTCCTCGATTGAGAATGACCTTCAGTGGGTCTTAACAGGTGTCTATGGACATGGAGAGGCGATGGGCAGAGGAGCACCATGGGAAGATCTTAGGAAGGTGCTATAGGACTGGGATTGTTTGTGGAATGTGAGAAGCGACTTCAACAATGTCCTATACGCAAGCAAAAGATCAAGGAGTACACACGACTCAAGATTCATAAGGGAGTTTAGGGAACTAGTATCTAAGCTAATGTTGGTCGATTTGCTTTTGATCGAGGGCTGTTATGCTTGGAGGGAAGAGGCATCCTTCTCTAAGATAGATTGTTCCCTGGTATCACCAAAATGGGAGATGTCGGTGCTTGACGTATCCCAAAAACTATTACTAAGAGTTAAATCTGACCATCACCTAGTTTTGCTAGAGGTAGATGGTATCAAATGGGGGCCTACATCATTTCGATTCGAGGAGACAACTTGAAGGCAAAGGTCTTACGAACTCTAGCTAAAGAAAGGGGATAAAAATACCGCATTCTTTCATAGATTTGCTTGTGTGCATCGGAGCTTCATTTACTTGCGGAAGATGGTAATTAATGGAGACACAATTGTGGATTGGAGTGAAATGGAGAGAATTTGCAACTTTTGTAACACACTTTATACCCAATTGAAAGGTACTGGCAAAGGTTAGCTGGGGTGGAATTCAAGCAACTAGAGATAGAGAAGGCAAGGTGGTTGGGGAGTCTGTTTTCGTGAGAGGAGGTCAAAAATTGTAGTCATGGACAACAATGGGGATAAGGCTTCGAGACCAAATGGTTTTACCATCTCCTTCTTTAAGGAGAATTGGGGATTGTTAGAGCAAGATGTTATGGCGTTTTGATGAATTTTGCACCTTAGGCAAGTTTGTGAGGAGCATAAACTCGACTTTCATTTGTTTAATATCAAAGAAGAAGGGAACGGAAAACATAATGGACTTCATGCCCATAAGCTTGGTTAGTGCCACACACAAGATCATTCTAACATGGCTAGTAGAGCACTTGAGAACAGTGTCGACTCCCCAAGTGAGCAACTTTCAACATGCTTTCATGGAAGGCAGACAAGTGTTCGATGCAACATTGATCACAAATGAGGTGGTGGACTCTTGTACGAGAGGGAGGATAGGGATCTTATGCCAATTAGATATGGAGAAGGCATATGATCATGTATCTTGGGAATGTCTGATGGAGATATTAGAGAGAGTGGGATTCGAAGATAGATAGAGAAGGTGGATTCATTGGTGTATCTCCGTTGCTTTATTCTCAATAATGATTAATGGAGAGACATCCACTTTTTTTTTATCTCTTTTCGAGGATTAAGATAGGTAGATTCCTTGTCTCCATTCTTGTTCATACTCGTAATGGAGTTACTTAACAAATTTCCAGAGAAGGCCTCTAAAGCGACCATTATTAGGGGTTTGAATGTGGTAGGAGCGAAGTCTACTATGAAAATAACTCACCCAAAATTTGCAGATGACAAATTGCTATTTTGTGAGAAGAACTCCCAACATTTAGTACATTTTCATTGTATCTTGGCTTTTACGAAGCGATGTCAGGTCTGTGAATCAATCTGAGGAAGAGTGAGCTGATATTGGTGAGACGAGGATGAAGCAAACCTCAGCAACAATGTGATAAAACCTAGTATTAAGTATGATAAGAACCTCATCAACATGTGACGAGACCCCATATGCCACTAAGGTCTCCACCAAACGTGTCCTTGTCAAGCTCGAATGGTGGAACCGTGACCCACTAACTATAGAGAGATAAGAAACTTGGTATGGTTAAGACGCAACAATTAACTATAGAAGGGTTGATTGATAAGTCGATGATGAAGGCCACAGAAAACTCTGATAAGTTTATTAAGTTCTTCAAAGAACCAAAGAGAATAGAACTCTCATTTTATTAATGAATAATCCAAGTACCCCAATAGAAAAATATAAAATATAAAATATATATATATATATATATATCTTCAAAACTAAATAAAAGGTAAGGTAATATGTCTTCTTGTCAAAAGAGGAAAGTCATATATTCTAGTAGATAACTTAAATGGGTCATCATTGAGTTGAGTTGCTCTTGCCCTTTTAGATTCTCCCTACTTCCTTTCTTCAAACTTTCTTCATCTTTATATCTGATTGAGACATATTTGCTCAAAACTCTCACTCTCTAGACGTTCAACTAAAATATATTTCTTGAAATACTTACACTCTTGATATTCAGCTAAAATATATGTCCTTCATTATTCTCTTCTTTTGAAATATCATGGATAATGTTGACTCATTCTACTTCCTCATCACTTGTATACATATTCATGTCTTCTTCTTCATCTCACTCGAGTTTCTCATAATTGGAACATGAAACACTTATTCTTTGAGCCCATATCTTGGTTCACATCATTCCCCTCCTCTTCGAAGGGATTTGTCCCAAAATCTTGATCTGCATGAAATGAAGATAAAATTACTAACTCTGTAATATGTTAATATCATTATACTCACCATGTTGTTAAGATTTGTAAGCATTATTGTTAATCCGTTCAAGAACTTGGAATGGTCCATCTCCACGAGGAAGTCGCTTTGAACGCCTTTGAGTGTGAATCATCTTCTTCCTCGTATGCATGAATCACAACCTACTGAATCAAACCCATTATGTTTCACACAATACTTCACCTTCATCTCAATGTTAAATCCTTTTGTATTATGAATTTGCTCAATAACTTCAGTATTTTTCAGAATATATAAATTCACACTTAAACAAAGATAAGTTAGTTAAATCATAAAGGCATGAATCAAACCCATTTGCAATCTCCAAAGATGAAACTCTTGTTATAGAATAGTCAAACCTATTATTAGAAAATCAATATGTTGTAAATATTCTTCACATGCTTTTACATCAATTTTTGCATAACAAGTTAAAAACAATAATTTTTTTTCAAGTTCGCTCAAATTTTTCCAAGTGTAGTTCAAGAATGTAACTTCTTTATTCAAAATAAACACACTGTGTAGCATCAAATTTCTTTTAAAAATCAAACCATCATGCGGTTATCATCCATTATATGATATGGAATATAGTACCGATATAAACGAGATAAGCAATGGAAACTATTTACCTAAATTACCAAAGTACGTGATTGCCAATTTTGGATCGTCTTTTCTTCTTCAACATGTTTCTCAATCTCTATAGCATTCAAAACAAAATCAAGAAATACAACCTTATCCATCCAAGAGTTCGGATTTCTAGTTTAGTAAACAACAACTCTTTTCTTAAGGCCTCTAAAACATGTCTTGAATATTTACCATGACTATATAGACTCTTACTATGATGAATATCATAAAAGTAGATGAAAGTGTACAAATTAAGGCTCATAAGTCTCATGAAAGTACTAGGCCTATTAATTAATCCAAAAGGAAACACCAACCAGTCCAATAAATCAAGTTTTATATGGAATGCATTGTTGTACTCGTAATCTTCTTTTTACAAAACACGATGGAATTCACTTTGAAGATGATTCTTTAAAATCATATATGCATCACGAAATTCATCTAATATGTCATTCACAGAAAGAATAGGGTTAGGAGACATTACCATGACATTGTTGATCGATTGAAAATCAGCAAACCATTTCATGTTTGATCCTCATACCCTAGTAACATCAAAGCTTTAAAAGGACTCATGTACTCTCTAGTATGTATTTTTACCAATTGCTCATTGGGTTTTTGTACAATCTCCTTCATCTCCTTATGATTACGTCTAATGGCTAGTCGATTTGGACTTAATCTTTTGCACTCCCTCGAATTCCTGCAAATAAAAAGTAATATTGCTTGGTAAGTATCCGACAAGATTATTAGTAAATAAAATCGATTCCTTAAACATAAGAGGCTGATGTAAAACTAAAGATCTTTCAATCTTATTGACTTTTTACTCTCTTGTACTCACCAAAGAAATAGGACTCTTATTGTCTCTCTTCTCAATTTTATTTCTCTCGTTTTCTTTTGCCTTGATTTGAGCTCTCTCTCTCTCTCTCTCTCTCTTTTCTTTTTCATCTTTCTTATTCTTTTTTTCACACTCTCACTCTTCATTAAACTCTTTCTTTTACTCACTCTCCCTTTTTTTTATCACTCTCTTTTTTTTTATCACACTTTTGATTCTCATGAATTTGTATAATACGGCTTGTTCAACACCCTTGGAGAGCTCGGAATAAGAATTAAATGATGGCCCTTTATCATGCTTGGTGGCTGATCACCATGAACTTGTAGAAGTAACGCTTGTACTCCATTCATCCATAATTCATTGCTTCAACTGTTGTTCAACTTTCATGGCATGGAGCAGTATATCTTTGAACTCTCCATAACAATTCATTGTCATTTCATCTGCAGTTTCACGATTTAATCCACGTATAAACCTATCCATGGTGGCTTTTATGTTCTCCTCTACATTCGCTCAAACTCTCACAATAAATGAGAGAGAAGAGCATGAGCAAGATGAAAAGAATAGATGAAACTTTTCTTAGAACCAAAGCTCCGATACCAAATGATGCTAACCTCACCAAAGACATGTTGAAATCCAGTATCAACTGTGATAAGAATCTCACAAGCATGTGACAAGACCTATATGTGACTAAGGTCTCTAGGAATGTGTCCTTGTCAAGCTCGAATGGTGAAACCGTGATCTATTTACCAATAGAGATGTAAGAATCTTGCTATGGTGAAGACACCACAATCAACTATGGAAGGTTGATTGATAAGTCAATGATGAACGTAAGTTCATATAGTTACTCAAAGAACCAAGAGAATAAAACCTCCTCTATATTGGCTTTTGCCATTGCAACCTCCATCTCTTTGTAGTATTTGAGAATGCTCTTAGATCCTTAAGTTAGATGGTGTAACTTTTGACTATAGGAACTTGAAAGGAATTGTCTCCTCATTGTTGACTTCATCTCGTTCCGTGTCTCAACGGGTTGCTCTCTATTCCATCTCCTACTTGTAAAAAGTTGATCCTACCAAATAACAGCATAGTCGAAGAATTGAAAAGAAGTGAGTTGTGCCTTTTTCCTTTTGGAGTAATTGTGATGATTGAAGACCATCTCCATTCTTTCCTCCCACAAAAGATAAGTTTCGGGGTCATTTTTGCCTTGAAACGTTGGAAGCCTCACCTTTGTGTTACCCAAGTTGCCATCTAGCCTTGGTCTTCTCCTCCAAGAATCTCCACCTTTATATTCAAATTAAATTCTTTTTTCCCATTGCTTTTTCCTCAAACTGGTGTATCTTCTTGTGGATTTGTTCGAATTCAGCTTTTACCATCCTCCTAACTTTGTGAACAAATGCTTGTAGCTATACCTCTCCAGACGAGCTGTTCTCTTGATGGTGTAACATGTTTGTAAAAAAAAAATATTAGGACCTCGCAAACACTCCCTCACGTCTTCACTCAAGAGAGATTCATTCAATTTTTTTCCTCTCGTGTTTGCTCTTAAACAGATTTTACTCTCTAATAATCTCATCACTCATGCTTTTTTCCACTCGTATATTCTTTTTCGGTTCTTTTTTAAATAAACAAATAATAATCAAAATTTTTTGTAACAATACCCAAAGGTACCAAGAATCAAGAGTAA
Source organism: Lagerstroemia speciosa (assembly GCA_037672795.1). Lineage (NCBI taxonomy): Eukaryota > Viridiplantae > Streptophyta > Magnoliopsida > Myrtales > Lythraceae > Lagerstroemia > Lagerstroemia speciosa. The sequence continues at coordinate 5,347,532 of CM075307.1, read as the reverse complement.
CAAGGAAATTATGGACTAGAGAATAATAGATGAAAAGAAATGGCTTTTAATGTGAACACTTGTAGATGACCAAGAGAGTAGTATGATTTGTTTGCTTTTCTTTTCCTTTCTTCTTTTGTTGCTATTACTTTCTTTCTTTCTTTCTTTTCACTTATGCCTTTTTTCTTTTGCAGTTTTTTTTAGCTTCTTTTCTTTCTTTTTTTTTATACTACTTTCCCTTTTTTATATTTTTGAAGAAGAGAATAGGAAACAAGGATGAAAAGCAAAACAAAAAAGATTAAAGAAAATAAAGATAAACTAAGGGATGGATAGAACCTGACATAGAATATTGGCTCTGATACCAAATGATGCGAACCTCGCCAATAACGTGATAAAACCCAGCATCAAGTAAGATAAGAACCTCACCAACATATGATGAGAATAGTATATGTTAAGTGTGTAAAAGATTAATTATTTGCATGCTTTTCGGGCCTAGATTTGAGCAAGATAATTGAGTTTGAATTGATTTATGTGCTTGATTATGCAATCTTTCCTTATTGAATATAGCAGAGTTAGAATTGAATAAGTGTTAAAAGTCGGGTTTATTTTAAGAATGATGATACTTTTGAGGCATCTTGTGATGCAGATACATATTGGGAGATCAACCAAATCTCGAAAATGAATCCCGACTAAAGACATGAGGCTTATAAGAAGAGCATAATAGTGGGTTCACGACCCAGGATCGTTGCACCAATGGAGATAGTGAAGAGGACCGCGACATAGGACCACGGTCCCAAACAGTTCAGCAGCGAACTTTGAAGATTTATTGTCGAATCAAAATCAATCAACCCCAAATATTACACAAAATATTTCTGGGCTAAATCAGAAATATTTGGGGGACAAAAAGATTTCGATGTAACTCAGTCGGGAAAGAGAATCTTTCAAGATTTGAAGAAAGATATGATATCTTGCAAAGATATTTTGACAATCTTTTAAGAAGAGACCAGCAAGCAAGTTTTGGAGGAGAATTCCATCCATCCAACAATCAGTTCCAGGATTCTTTTGCTACCTCGAAGATCATGAGAAGCTTGTGATCAAGAGGAAAGAAGGGAAGCACATCAAGATAGCTCGGGGCTCGAGAGATCGGCATCGGCTTACCTAGAGTTTTCTTTTTCCCTTTTCTTTTCTGTTGATTCACGATGTATTCCAACTTCTTCTTGGTAGTTAGTTAATTTCATCATGAACTAATTCCTTTATTCCTAAGGCAAGTAATGGAACTCTTTTCTACTTTCTAAATTCATCTCTTTTCTCAAGTATGTGATCAATTACATCCGTATTACTTATACTATTCTCGTCCTTAATGCTTTCTGATTGACTGGCTACCAATTAGATCAAATAGGAGAAATCGACAAACTCGAGAGATGGTGTCGAAATCACGCCTGAGATAGTATAACTTAGGATAATTCACGCCGAGAGGTCGGGATTATTTGTGAGAAGCATCGAGAGATTAGCTGATCACGCTAAGTATCCAAATTAGGGTTTGAACTTAATGGGTTTCTTAATATTAATTGCCTAGAGATAGAGTGATTAGTATCATCCTAGAAACACGTTCTTGTTAAACCGAGAGATAGGCAAGGAGACACAAAACCCTAGGATAGTAATACCGTAATTGATTACATATAGAGATTAGATTTGGGTTTAGAAGTAGGATCGAGGGAAGTTGTGAGCCTTAGGACCCTTCAAATTGATTAATTTCTTCTAATTGCTTTCAATTTACTTTTCCTGTTTTTTATTGAATTCCTATCCAATTTCGAATTGCCTAACTTGGCTATATTGCTTGGTTTATTGCTTGGTTTTGACTGACTTAGATCCTCATGGGAATGATCTCGATATTCATCACTTTATTACCTGAAGCGATACGTATACTTGTGTGCCTTTTTGGTTATCTATTTTATCGCGACAGTATATGACTAAGGTTTCCACGAAACATGTCCTTGTCAAGCTCGAATGGTGGACCCACGACCCATTACCTATAGAGAGGTAAGAACCTTGGTATAGCTAAGATGCCACAATCAACTATGCAAAGGTTGATTGATAAGTTGATGACGGACGCCACAAAAAACTCCAATAAATTCATTTAGTTCTTGAAAGAACCAAAGAGAATAAAACTCTCACTTTATTGATGAATAATTTGATCCAATAGAAAAATATAAAATATGACATATATCTTCATAACTAAATAAAGGGGTAGGTAATATGTTCTTGTCAAAAAAAGCAAGTCATATATTCTAGTAGATAACTTAAATATATTAGTATTGGCTTGAGTTGCTCTTACCCTTTTAGCTTCTCTCTATTTCCTTTCTTTAAAATATTCTTCCTCTTTATATCTAACTAAGATATATTTATTCAAAACTCTTGTTCTCTTGACATTTAGCTGAAATATATTTTTTAAAATACTTGCACTCTTGTTATGCAACTAAAATATATGTCCATATTTCTCCTCTCCTGAAATATCATGAATAATGTTGACTCATTCTACTTGCTCGTCACTTGTATACATATCCATGTCTTCTTCTCGGTCTCACACGAGCTTGTCGTAATTGGACTATGAAAAACTTTAATTGCGTTATTTGAGCTTGTATCTTGGGCTGGCAATGGTGATAGGGTGTAAGTTGGGTGCTCTCCCGATAACATATTTGGTACTGCCTCTAAGGACATCTATTAAAGAAAAGGATATTTGGCACCTTGTGATAGAAAAATTTGAAAGGAATTTTGTAGGATGGAAAAGGTCTTGCTCGTCTAAGGGAGGCAAATTGACCCTACTAAAGTTGACATTGTTCAATCTTCCAGTATAATATGTCTCTATTCCCAATCTCCAAGAGCATTGCCAAAAATATGGAGGCCATACAGGTAGGATTTTGTGGGGAGATTCAAAGTCAAAGAGAAGGTACCACTCGGTGAACCAAGAGGCCGTGAAACAACTAAAGGAGCTAGGGGCCTAGGGTTGAAGTCTCTGATCCACTTCAATGAAGCTCTACTAGGGAAGTGGTTGTGGAGAATCAATATGGACTTGGATCCACTATGAAGAAGGGTGGTGGTGGACAAATATGGTGTTCATAGGTCAGGATGGATAATAGGACAAGGAAAAGGGTCAGTGGGTTGGAGTGCATGAAGGAGCATTGTGAGTGGGTAGTCCGAGTTCTGGACATAGACATCTACTTCATTGGGAGGAGGGAATCAAGTCTCCTTTTGCGATGACACATGGTGTGGGGAGGATATGTCAAGAGAAAGATTTCCAAAGGCCTACAATGTGACATGGGACAAGGACGAAGCGGTGGGAGAGGTGTGGAGGGAGGGGAAAATGGAGTGTGGAAGATCCAAGCAGACAAGCTCAAGATTGGGAGCTCGAGTCCTTCATTGGGTTCTATGATGTATTGTGCAGAACCGGACTTGCAGGAGGGGAAGAAGACAAATTGACGTGGAGAGGGGATAAGTCCGATAATTTTTTTTGTAAGGCTCTACTACGAGAAACCCCTCATGAGAGGTGGTATTGTGGACTTTCCATGGAGGCAAGTGTAGCAAAAAGGCATTCCACCTAAAATCAATTTTGTTGTGTGGGAAGCAGTTTAGGGCTGAATTCTCATGATGGATAATTTGAGGAGAAGGGGGAGGGTTATGGCTAATCAATGCTTCCTTTGCAAAGGAGAGAAAGAATCTATTAACCATTTGCTATTACATTGTCACTGGACTCGAGGGCCATGGGAGGTGGTGTACAGGAGAATAGGTATCAATTGGGTGCAAGTAGGCATGGTGGAGCACGAGCTAGGTGCTTGGGATGGGGTAAGACTATTCAAGAGCAAGAAGGCACTAGTTAGATTAACTCCCTTTTCTATTTTTTGGATTATTTGGAAGGAGAGGAATAGGAGAGCTTTTGAAGGGATAGAGACCCAAGATAGGTTAATAGTAGACAGATGGGCTAAGAAGTTATTCTTTTGGTTCCCAGGGATTTATGCAATGGGGAACATGGAATTGTGAACATAATGGATTTATTTGATGTCCATGACCTTTTGTTCATGGCCTATTTTTGTAACTTTTGCCACCTACATGGTGCTTAGTAATAAAATTATTATTTAAGGTTAAAAAAATTCTTTGCCTGATTAGATCTCCTTCTATCTATATTTTATGAGAGAAATCTCCATTGGAGAGTGAATTGGCTCTTCTTTGCTTAACTGTAGATCTTCTGTCGATAAATTATTAACCATGGGCTATAGTCAACAGTCTGAGGAGTTAAACAACATGCTCTTTTTTGGATCTTGAGGGAATATGTCTTCCTGGTTTCCTTTCCATAGAGAAACATGGCAGATAGATTCCATTTCACTTTTTTATGTTTTGTTCTTGTCGGTTATGTGGCTAGAGAATGATGGTCAGTGTGCTTTTCAATTGTTCTCAGTTTTTAGACAGCTTTGAATAGAGTTATTATTTGCACTTAATAAGTGACGCGAAGTAAGGTCAATTTATTGGAGAATTGCTCAGGAACTTTCCTCCAGAAATAGATGGGACACTCAAATATGGTGTTGGAAGGTTTCTATTGAACTTGGTAATAGAGGTATGCTCAAATTCACTTATTTTCAGTATAGTTACTCCCACATTCCTTTTCCTAGTACCTCTGCCCACTTTCCTCAGTATTCCCTTACCTCCTCTTTCTCAAACTTAAATATTCCAGCCGTTTACTAGGGCCCCAGTGATTGAAGAATCCTGATTGCTTTTGACTCTCAAGTTCTACAATAGTGATTGTTGGTCTGCCAAGTGACACCAATATGGGTATGCCTCCTCGGCTTTGCTGACAATGCTACTTGCGATGCCTCCACGTGTTCCATCTTAAGCTATAATATGTCCCCTTCCTCTCTATCGTGAAAAGACTTATAAATGCTCAATGTTTATGCCTATCAGTGTGCCATGAACAGTCTAGTTGGTAGATTTAATGATTATAGTTCAAGTCAAAAAAATGTTTTTTGTTTGATGGTTATGGAAAACATTCCAAAACTTCTAATCCTTTTCCATGAATCTTTTCCTTTATTTTCTTGTAGTAAATCTATGCTAACCATTGTTTTCATTTAAGATGAATATTCTTTGACTTTCATATTGATAACCAGCCAGGAGTTGGATTGGTGAACTGAAGATGAAAGACTTCAAAGGATCCTTCTCAGAGGCTAGGTTTCTCCCAAGGTTTAAAAATGACAACTTCAGAGTATGATGACAAAGAAAGAGAAAAGAACAACTTGAGAGTATGATTTCTGCAAAAACACTTCTTTTTCAATCTGCGGCAATTGAACGCTCCCTTTTCCTCAGGTTTTTGCTATTTTGTCTGGAATATAAATCTAAGTCTTCGTTGAAAAAGAAGATTCAGCATAATTGGTACTACTCTCATCCCGGAGCTAGAAGTTCTTAATTCAATCTCACTAGTGGAACTTTCCACACACCATTTATCTCCTCTTCTTTCTACCCCTTTTAGACCTATGAATTCGTTTGTACACAAAAAAAAAATCTAAAGCTTCGCTTGCTTCTTGAAGTGATAGAGATGGAAGGATGATATTGTCATATCAATCCTAGATCGATTTTATTCGTTGAGGATTAACCTCAACTTGAAATTAATTTTGATTTCTTCTTTTTGGGTTTTGCATATTCCGTGAACATATATTAATCATTCACTCAGACACATGGACTTGTTTGATTTAACCCTATCAATATTATCTGCAGTCGATGCTTACCGTCCGATGCAGGGCCTTTCGCCAGTAAAATTATATGTTTGCAGCATTTACTCGCTTTCAATAATGTAAATTATAGGTTGTTAACAAGATTACACCTATAAACTCTTTTTATCGATTTAATTACATTGTTTTTAAGTAAAATTAATGTAAATCATGCATTAATTATATATAAAAAGTCATTTACTTATCAAAGTTTTTGAATCTATTGATTATTTGATTTAAGTGAAACACCAACATAGGAAGAAAACCAATTCTCTTATCAGGCAGGAGGAGAAGGGATCAAATCCAATTCTCTCTTGCTGAAAACTGTTGAATTGTTTTATTGTAAGTAGACTGATAGTGGAGTAGGCGACTTGGACCCAAAGGAGACTCTCGGATTTGTAGGCTTGAGTCAGTGAAGAGGTTATTGGAGATAAGCCTGGACTTACATCAACGATTGCCATTGTCATAAGCTCATACCTTATATTACTATTAATAGATCTTACAAGAGATTGTAGGGGGTAGTGTTCAGTTATCTTATAAGCCCAAGATTGTTATTACCATGTTTGTTGTGAGCAAACCGATGGCGGAGTAGGCGACTTAAGCCTAAAAGACACCGTCGGGTTTGCAGGCTTATGTCAATGAGGAGACTATCGGAGATAGGTCCAGGTTTACGTTAAAAAAATATTTGTGATCAGGCACTCATATATTATATTATTATTAATGAGTCTCACAAAACATTGAACTTATTTTTACCTAAAAACCTAAGCCATGATTTATGCCTTAGATAAATGATGTGGGTTTAACACAAAAACAATCTAATTTGCCGGATTCTTGATTTGTTGTACTGTGGACATCATAAATCCTTCGCACCCGGCCCATACGGCCCACGTAAAAACGAGTCAATGTTGCGTGGGGAGAAAGTCTTGCATGTGATTATCATCTCTTATTGACCGACATGAGTAGGTATAACTAATAAGACAGTTATTATTCTTGAATAAAAATTTCATATTTGAGAATTTCTGGATGGAGAAACTCATACTGGAAGAGTTATGCCCTTTAATGGATCGACTCAACTCGAACTAGATTAATCAATAGTTCAGAAGACTTCTGGATACCAGTTATACATGCCTAAAAAGTTGTGTATGTAGTAGTAGTATCACATTGCAATACTTATATGATGATACTAGACAATTAGATTTAGTAATTTTTACAGTTTTTTTGCTCTTAGGGTTTTACAAAAAAAAAAGCTTTCGAATAACTGAATTTTATTGGTCCATAACACCACATAAGCAGTAAAATGAGTTTAAAATAAAGGGAAAGGACGATACTTTTGGTCCTTAATCTTTTGTATTCTTATCACTATCATTAGAAATTTTTATTTTTATTTGTCATTTTTATTTTATCTTGAATATTTCCCTTTTTTTACCACTTGTCTAACCGTTACATTTTACATCTAAAGTTGCCTTTTTTAAGACAAAGTAATTTCTTGCAAAAATTAGGAAAATAAGAGAAAAACAAGTGGGAAGAAAGAATGGCGATGGGCTGTTGTCGGCAATCACCATCCTTCCAAAATGAAAACCCATCTCTGTTGTGAATGGATCTTGATTTAGGAGTAGAATCTTTTGGGGAGCCACCACCCCTATAGAGGCCCTTTCTCCGTGATCATGGGTGATCAATTTGAATACGTTTGATAGAATGGAATAAGAATGGAATCCTCATTCCACTCTCCATTCCACTCCTTTTATTTGATTGTTTAAAAGAAAGATGAAATGACCATTCCCCCTCCCAATCTTTCCAAATTTCATTCCATTTCACAGATAAAGGGATGACCATTTACTTTATCTATTGGTATGACTTTCCAATTCTATCCTTGAATTTTTTAGTCAGATTACAGAATTTTTTACAAATTCTGTTGACATAAATTACTAACAAATGTTAACAAAAATTCTTCGCAAATTGTTTCTCATCTCATGAACATGCATGCATGCACACATTTCTATATTTATTGAATGAAGAGGAAAAGCTGGCAAAGGAATGTAATACTCTTTTCCTTTCGCTTGAATATATAAAGTGGCAGAATATATATTTCAAATATGCTGCCTCCAATCATAGAAAAAAGCTTTGGAATTTCCTTTTGTTCCTTTCGGCATTTCGAGAAAAAAATCTTAGGTGATCCTACCTCACGATAAGTGATGTGAAAGTACCAATCAAATTAAATTAATTAGTAATAACTATGGTAATAGCTCATGCGATTAACATTAATTTATCTTTTTATTACAATTTAATTAGTATTTTTTCACATTATGTGATAAGGTACGATCATATAAGAATTTGTCACTTTTTGAATACTTGGTGGCTAGGCCCAATATATATATATATACGTGCGAGAATTTTATCAGAACTCAAATTCCCACTTTCTGGGGACATATTTTGATTGGTAAGTGGCCATATATTGATCAATCTATGGTGCTTTTCTTTTCTGATGATTAAAAATGTGATCATGCGCTTAAAAAGATCCATGAGAAAGAGAAAAATAAGTGGCCGCGCCCATTGAGTTTCGCTGGCAAATATTGAACCCAAAAATTTGCAATTTCAGGTGAAGAGTGATTTTATTACCTGAACCTTTGTTATCTACTTATTCTGCATGTACAACTAGTATCCAGAAATCATATGAGTCTTTGACTAATTTAGTTCGAGTCAGGTTGGCCTATAAAAGAGTAAAACTCTTCTAACATGAGTTTTCTTCATTCACAACAACCCGATTTCAAGACATTTACTTAAGGGGACTATTGAGAATGAATAAACATCGGACAATGAATAGAAACAATCACGGTTCATAAGAGAACCGGATACCACCGTGCTTTTAGGTAATAATGTGGCCAAAACTCTTGTGACCCATATGGAAATTTTACAGTGACCAAGCGCCAAACCATTTAAATTAACTCATATTGGCAAACTCTTTTCTATCTACTAGATGCATTAGTATTGCACGCATGTGGATGGTTATTAGCCATAACACCTCTATTGTAGTAAAATTCTGCGATTCGTTTTCTGTTCTAAGTGATTATTAATTTTCGTAAAATATCTATATCGAAAGCTACAGGGGGTGTCCACCACTGTGACATGTTAGAAGTGTGAGTCTGTGGATTCATGAAGTCGAAGTTGAGATCACTGAACGTTAAATATGTTTAAAATATGCACATAAATCAAGAATATCTTCGTCATACTATATCTACCATTTGCGTGTCAATGGCCTGCGGTTCTCCCCAATTAAAAACATAACATTGTAAAAGACTTTTTCAGTCTATAACACTTGTTATTTAGAGGTCCAGTGAGTCCTACCTAATTCAGATTTGAGTCAAGTTGACCCATTAAAAGAGTAAAACTTTTTCAATAAGAATTTTTTATGTTCATAACATTCAACTTCGAGACTTTAAGAGATGAGATGTTTTATCATCTCAGCCATCATTCTCATGTCACCAAATGGATCAACAACGACAGCCATTAACTAAATCTACATCAGTAAGCATATGGCAAATGCATTTACGATGAATGACGGGCCCTTTCTGTGGAAAAATAAAAAATAGGCAACCAAAATGATTTGATTAAGGTAGTAGAATGTCTTTTCCTCTTAAGCAAAATTTTAGGTTCAAATCTTGTGAATAGAAAAATTTTATCTTAAGAGAATTTTACCCTTTAGTAGACCCTCCCCACTTGAATGAGATTAGTTAGAACCCCTTAAATTTTTAGATATTAGTATTTCATACCGAAAATAAAAATAAACATTTTTATTTTAAAATGAAATAACCGCACAAAAAGAGAGTTTCAGCTAAGCAGGAAATTATTTATGTAATTCACCCAATCAGATACTATGAAACAAAGAAGCGAGGCACATATACAAATGAGACTGCATCCATACACACGCTATAGCTGGCTGGCTTTACCACAGATTCTTCAATTTGAACCCTAATTTGGAGATGGAAAAAAATTAACTGCCTTCATATATAAATTTTTTAGCTAGCTGCACCAGCATATGTACTTAAGACTGGCTTTGCTGGTCAGATCTGAGCAGTGGAATCAGTGACCCGCTGAGGTGAAGCGACATGACCTCGTTGGTGGATCCTATCAGCTTGCCGCCGATGAACACCGCCGGTATCGGTGCTGTACACCCCATCCTGACTAGAGCCCGCTCGATCTCCCTGCAGTCTGGGTCCTTGTCAATCTCATATACCAATGGATTGATCCCGAGTTCTTGGAACAAGATGTTGACTGTGTAGCAAAGGCAACATGAGCTCTTGCTAAACACGACCCCTTTGTTCGAAACAGTTCTCAAAACCTTCTCCATCCTAAATGGAACAATTTGAGGTTGTTCCTCCTCCTAAGAGAGTGACTACACTTTTAAATCTAACGGGCAACCACAGACCGAATTTGAGAGGACGGAACTCGATCTGTGGTTGATGGAGTGAAGATGTGGTTTATATTTTGAAGTTATATGAGAGTTACGGTTTCATGGTGTAGATTTTTATAGGGATGGGAGGCCACGATGTCGAATTATTGTTGGAACCCTTTTGTTCATTCGTTTATAGAAGAATTTTGAAAAGCGGATGGCTCTATTCCAAGATGCTGAAGCTGATTGCGATCTTTTCAGATAATGGCTGCAAAAAATTCGAACGTTGTGGATGCAATTAAAAGTAATCATTTAACATAGTATTGGATTAGGCCTGTAGCCATATGCAATATATAATCATAAAGTCCTGGATGCATGGATCAGTGGAGCTTCTTCATTAGAATAAGAATATTGTAAACAGACACCTCCATTCAAACAAACCGAATATTTGTTTTCATTAACAAAAGAGTACGTGCATTATGATCGGAGGTTCCGATTTCCAGCAAACTAATGGATTCGAATTTTATAATTAGAAGAAAATCCACTGCTAAAAGGGTTTAGATTAGTTAAGGAAAAAGAGTATATACATTCATACAAAGTTAAGAGTATGGTGAATTAGGCAGTAATGCAGAAAAGCAGAGCAAACCCTAAACAAACTATAATTTTTCTGATAACTTAAAGATAAATATAGGTGAGAAAGGATACTTGTGTAGTATTATTAATAGAGACCAAAGATCAAAAGGATCCAAACTTGATTTTCTCTCAAGCGTTACACTTACGGGTAGTTACCCAAATTAAGATGTTTCACCGAGACAAGAAAAACTACTCCTTGCCCTGTATATATAATGTAAATAATTATAAGAGCAATTAGGGTTAGCTGAGGTGGTTTGATATATGTTTCTCTTAAATAAGATTTCATATTTTAGTTTTATAAATAGAAAAATTATGAATGAGAGTTTATCCTAAGTAGATTAGGCAAACATGAATCTGATTAATCGGGATATATTAGGTTTCTAATATTAGGTGTTACAAAATGAGAAAAGCATATGTTGAACTTAAAAATTAATGATTTCTTTGGAAAAAAATTGTTCTTTGGAGGACACCACATAAAGTTCGATAGAAATGGATTTGGGATGGTCAATTTATGCGAAATTCTCACAATCTAATAAGATTCTCGAAATCGCCTTCTTTCCTTATAGCAAAGAAAGAGATGGTGGAATGACAATGCTTTCTGTGGGCCGAGATTCTTCCCTTGTGCGCCACCAACTTGTATTGATTCTTTGCACGTGGTTACCCCTTCCTCATATGCATTTGTGTTTTTGTTGTGGTTGTGATTGTGATCGAGGATCTGTAACCGCGCATGCCCATTATGGACTTCCATCCAGTGTGGAGGTAGGGAGCGGTCCCGTGAATCTGGACTGATCTATAACTGTGTATATGCAATGGGTGAAATGAGAAAGCTTAATAAAAACTTGATAAAATTCGTGAGGTTATAAAACATTTTGCTCTGTTTCTCAAGTTCAATGCAGCCTAGCACCAAACAGCTCTAAACTTAAAACTAGGCGTAGGCTTGCCAGAAATCTGCAGAGGATTTCAGCACAATAAACTAGCGTTGAACAGTGCTAGGCCCCATTTCTGAATGTAGGGGTGTGAGTAAAAGACCGAGTGACCGAAAAAGAAATTAGGAAAGAATGACAAGAAGAAGGACAAGACCCCAATGAAGCTAAGTGAGGGCCAAGCTTGTGAGAAAACAAAGCACTTCTTCTGCAAGAAATATGAACACTTCAAGAAGGATTGTTTGAAAAGAGTAGTATGGTTCGAGAAGGAAGATATTCATTATGTTTCGATTTCCTTTGAACCGAAGCTCACGGAAGTGCCCAATAATACCTGGTGGTTAGATTCAGGTGTAACTACTCATGAGTCTCATGTTGAATAGAGATTTCGTATGATCCAACCCACAAGAGAAATTAGCAGTACCAGTTCACGGGGAATAGGATGAAGGCATGAATAGAAGGAACTGATTTACAGGCTGGTCTTAGACACTGGGTGTCATATAGATCTTAAATGGTGTTTCTTTATTCCTAAATATGCTGGGAATCTTGTTAGCATAATGCTGGATGTTTTAAGTTTTTTTATTAAGTTTGGACATGGTAGCTTTTCTTTATTCAGACATGAATACTTTATGGATATGGAAGTTTAATGGATTCTCTTTACTAGTTCAATATAGATGTTAAGTTTTCTGAATCTCTATTTCATGTTGAAAATCATGTTTGCAATAAGCATTTTGCACCTAATGAAAAATCAGCTTTCTTATGGCGCCAAAGATTAGGTCAATCTCCAAAGAAAGGTTGATGAGGTTGGTGAAAAGTGAAATCCTCCCTCATTTAGATTTTAGTGATATGGACGTGTGTATAGACTACTTTAAAGGAAAGCAGACTAAACACACTGTAAAAAAACAACCACAAAAAGTCCTCAGCTTCTTGAATTGTTTCACACATATTCGTGGGCCGTTTGATGTTCCGTCTTGGAATGGAGAAAAGTACTCTGTCACTTTTATTGATGATTTCTCACGTTATTATTATTATGTATATCTGCTGCATGACAAGTCTTGGCCAGTGATCAACCACGAGGTGTTCATAAATAATGTGAAAAGGTAGTTAGATGGAAAAGTAAAGATAGTGAGGGGATCAACCATGAGGTGTTCATAAATAATGTGAAAAGGTAGTTAGAAAAGTAAAGACAGTGAGGTGTGATATAGGTGATGAGTATTATGAAAAATATGATAAGAATGTACAATGTCCAAGTAGTAGGAGAAGTCATTGTAGCTCCGACACTGATAACAACAAGAGTCGTTGTTAGCAGTAGGCTCTGTGAATGCTGGAGTTGATGTAGTAGCACAGATTCTCCGACCTATGATCGTGCAGGAGAGCTAAGACATGAACAACAAACCAAGGGTAGTGGTTAGCTTGAGGACTCACTAGCGCCTAGCAGTTCCTTGAACCCTTTATGGTTTTGGCTCTCCGATTGTGGGTTGCACTCTAGAGCTCTGCAGTGTTTCAAGCAGGGATGTCCCTAGTTGCTATGAGAAAGAGGAGGAGGACACTTGAAACCCTAATTTGCATTTGTTTCTCTCCTATGGAGGCACTGCAATTTCTAGGCCGGTGGTCGTGACCTTGGGTATGCAATTTGACTGAGCTGGTGGTCGCAACTCACTAAGTTCTACAGATCTGTTTGTGATTCCTGAGCCCTTTTTGAAGATTGTACCTAAAAATAATAAAATTCGTATAAGCTAAAATTACTAAAATTGAAACAAAGAAATTTAAAACTAAGGGTAGAAAAAAATCTCCTCTTGAGTTGCCTCCTAAGAAGTGTCATGTTTTAAGTCATGGCTCTACTTCACGGCTTTCTACTTGTCTTGAAACTCGATAAAGGACCCTTCCTTCTCTCTTTGATCCCCTAAATAGATTGTCACCCTTTGACAATTTACTCTGAATGTCTCATTGTTTATCTTTTTTAAAAGCTCCACCACACTATAAGGACACACCTCCACGACTCGAAATGGGCCCGACCATCGTGATTTCAACTGTCCTAGTAAGAGTCACAAGTGGAAGTTATGTAAAAGTACTAATTAACCAGGTTTGAAATTTCTTACCTAGCTCTTTTTTGTCATGCATCGCTTAGTCTTTTCCTTGTAAATTCTGGAATTTTCATAAGCTTGCATTTGGAACCCTTCTAATACATGTAATTGAAGAAGACGTCTCATCGGCCTTTTGTAAGTCGAAATTGAGCTATTTGAGTGCCCAATAAGCCTTATTCTCGAGTTTGCATGTAGTGGATGCTTTTCCAAACACAAGATGATAATAAGACATTTCTATTGGTATTTTAACGTTTGTTCTGTACGCCCATAATGCTTCATCTAACTTATTTGCCAATCCTTCCAAGTAGTGTCCATTGTCTTCCTTATTTATCTCCCAGTTGGACACTTCGGCTTGCCCATTTGTTTGGGGAGATAATAAGGGCTATTCAATGTTTGACTCCATACTTGCTCAACAAGACCTCAACTTGCTTGCTACAAA
>CM075307.1:5314605-5332840 GCA_037672795.1 Lagerstroemia speciosa | reverse complement strand
GACACAAGATACCTTCACAAGAGTTAGCTTTGGAAAGGCCAAGGGGAGTATGAGATCTATATTCAAATTCCTTAGGGGGGTGTTTGGATCAATGTAAAGTGAAAAATTTTACATGGAAAATAATTACTTTATCCATCATTTTGAAGTTCTCGGACTATAATGATATTACCGGATCATTGCATTTCCATTGTAATCACTTTACAATTGAAATTTTACAATTGAATTGGTGGAATTCTTACTTTTCGTGGGACTCGCCACTGCAATTGTACAAAAAAACAGAAAAACTCCTGCTCTCTCTCTTAACAATGTAAAGTAGCAAAGTAGGTAAATGAGAGGTAGAAAAGGACAAAAATGGGTACAATGGTAATATCAATGCTCAAAATATTATATTTATTTCCTTTATAAATAATTTATATCACTTACCAAACACAACAATATCATATTACCGGATACTTTCAATGTAAACATTAACTTTTCCTACAATTTAATTTACAATGTAATACAATAATACTTAAAACCAAACGCCTCCTAATTGTATTGTGTCAAAACAATTACTTATGAAGATGTGCTTTCTTTGAGTCCGGACTTTAGAGGATACTGGTTTTACTCTCCTTATGATCACCATTAAATATGAAAAACGGAGCATAGTATAACAAAATGACTAAATAATTACTACTATTTTTTTCCATTTATTTATTTTTTTAAAAGAAAAAGAGAGGGAGAATGAGTCTGGGATCAGGGGTAGATTGGGAAATGAGGGTGGATTTTGATGTGACTTATCATGAGATTTGAAAATTTCAGGGAGATCCTCCCTCTGACAACTCCCGACCCCAATCTGCAGAATTTTCTCCTGTTCCCAAAAAGGTAATCTCGCTGTTTAGCCTTGTTTTTCCTCAGAGGAAATTTTCCATGAACCCCTAACTATTGTCCATTAAGGAATTTACCCCGTAACTTTAATTTCATTTCTGACAGATTACTCCCTTAATCTATGCGGATGGATACAAAAATACCCTGTATGGATATTTTTTCAATTTTTCGAAAAGTTTCTGAACATTAGAAGAATTTAAAAATAAATACGATTTCCTATTTAAAATTATAATTTTTTTGTAAAAAATTCTCTTATCCATTTTTTATATGAATGTGTTTTTTATTTAATCACTTTTTTCAAAATATTTAATCACTTTTTGAATTACCCATTTCCTTTTTCTAAACTTTTAATTTACGATTATCTTTTTGCAATATATAAGTTTCTTCCATTAGTAAATCATTTCCTTTTCTATTTAAATATATTTCCTTTTTGTACAATACACAATTTCTAATTTAACACACCGGTCATATATACTTTTCAAGTTAAAACTATACTTTTTAGTTTTTACATATTTATATCAAGTTTTTAACCTCAAAAAGGTGAAGAAAGTGAAAAAGAAAAACGAGAAATAAATTTTCAAATTGCCAGAGTGCTCAGTGCCCATGCAGGGGTGTAAATAAAAAACTGAAAAAGTTGAAAAAACAATCCCAACACTAATCGAAAAATCGAACTGATGGGTCTGAGATAAATTTGGGATGGTTTTTAAGGGGGAAAGCTGGACACAAAAATTAGAGCCCCGACTCGGAAAATTCGGCCGCTTGAGACGGACATGAGAGTTAGGTAAAAGTATGATATTATATATATTAATCTATCTTGATAATATAAATAATATGTTGATATTTTTAAAATTGAATATTAATTTATATTTATATTTTTTTATCTTATTAATACATTTTCTCATTTATTATAATAAATTTTATTTTATTTGCAATTTTATTAGAAACTGGGCATGAAAAAATCAATCCCCAAACAGTCTATTTTTATAACTCCTAAACAATTTTTTGTATTTGTATGATTTTTTAACTTGAAAAACAAACTCAAAAAAATATGGGCCTGACAATTTGCACAAAAAACCACCCGACCCAACTCGTTTACACCCCTAATGCTATATGTTAAATTTTATGATCGCAGTTCGAAGTTTGGCTCTAGTATAATATCTAAGTCCGTTTGAAATAATTATGATAACTGCTCGAATGATTAAAACTAATTTACTAAAATTTGACTAGTACTTCCTCACGTCACGTGACGAGTTATGTTCACCTAAAAATTTCTCATAAATGCCCCGACTGGTTTAGGCCGGACTATTAAGCTTACCGGCCCGGTCCGGGTCCGCTCCAACCAATTCATGAACCGACCCTATTAACATCACTCATTTTGGACTATAATCCCGAACTTTGACTTTCCCCCATAGGTTTAAGGGGGCCGCCAAGATCCATCAGAATCACATCTAAAGTGGGCTTTGGACCCATCTGCAACCATGAGCACATCCTCCCGAACATGGGCTGAGAACAAAGTTGGGAGAGCATTCATTTCTAGGAGAAGGTGTTAAA
This sequence comes from Lagerstroemia speciosa, assembly GCA_037672795.1. Taxonomy (NCBI): domain Eukaryota; kingdom Viridiplantae; phylum Streptophyta; class Magnoliopsida; order Myrtales; family Lythraceae; genus Lagerstroemia; species Lagerstroemia speciosa. The sequence goes on along the minus strand of CM075307.1, from coordinate 5,330,422 downwards.
TGGACCTAATTCAATAAATTACTGAATAAAATTACCTTGATTTTAATGTTGTGATGCAAGACTCAAACTCATATCCAAGAGATTCTTAATTCGATCATCAGCTTGTGATTGTTATGTGTCTCTTTATTTCTCATTATTTTTTTCCTTATATTAGGCTTATGGGCAACTCTTATAATTGAAAAAACTAAAAATAAAATAAAACTAATCCAGATTAAAAGTAATTACAGTAATCACTGAGGTGCATAATATCCACTTATTTATCTCTTACAATTTTAATTGGCATTCTTGATCAAAGTTGCGCTTACTCTCGGGCGCGAAATTCGTGTTACACATTGTATACATTATTATAAAAGATAAAAATAATTAATCACAAATTGATACATAGTGAATAAATATAATTAATAAAAATAAAAAGAAATAAGTGGAGCCTAAAAGGAAGCAAAAAATAGGAGAGAAGGAAAAAAAGGTAAGGAGAAAGAATAGATGAAATTAAGTATTGGAAGAGGAAGAATGTGAGTGTGTAATTATACCTATTCGATTTACTATTTTACCCCTTTTGATTTCAAATTTAAGGATTATTAAAATTTAATTACTATACACACAAAGCAAATATGAAAAGTTAAAAAGTGACACCAAATAGGTTGTGGATCTACTTAAAGTAGTAATAGATTATTTGCCTAGCTATTGTGCGAGTGCTCCAATTTGCGTCTTGGTTTTTTAATCATGCACATCCCTATTGGACGTAAATGGTGCTAAAGTTTTGACACCTCTTCCTCTGAAATAAAGGTCTCGGGATTTTGATTTTTATATATGAAAAAAATTTACTCTGGGAGAGTCTCGTCATTTACGTACCGACCTAACTGGCTGACTTGAACTAGGTTGGTTAGGACCCGTCGTACTTTTATAAATTCAAGCACAGTTTCAGGATGATCGCACACGATTGAAGAAGTGGTATCGAGTCGGAAAGGTTGTAAATGGATATTTTGACTTGACGAGAGACTTCACAGCGAGCGAGCAATATTCCCCCACGTGATGGATCTAACTTAAAAATGCAAATTGAAAGAAGACGTTTGAGCGATTGCGAATGATGTCCACCGCCTCCTTTGGCTTTAGCTATAGTCCTCTTTTCCCTGCAGCCACCATGGATGACTGTTGCATTATAGACTCATAATGCATTGCTTCGAGAAGAATTTTTCATTATTATTCAGCCAAAAAAAAAAGATAAACAGAGAGAGAGAGAGAAAGAGAAGAATTTCTCATTAAAATAGGACAGAGAAGGTTGGGTGGAACCTAAAACGTTATTATTAAATTTAACGAACTATGTATTAACACTTTACATATATATATATATATATATATATATGCATGTGCTACGTTTAGTTGAGTCAAACTTTGTGTAAGGGTCGAAATCACTCAATTATTTTGCTTGATGAAGCAACCGCAGCTTTAATTGTCACGGGGAGCTTCCTTCTAGTTTCTAGAAGGTCACCTTCCCACCAAACTTGGATTTGGTCTGAATACCGGTATTCGGAAGTTCAATGGGTCGTAATTGATCCAGTCCGAGCCGGGAAGGCTCACGAGGGAATGAAATTCTCCCAAGGTAAATTTTTTCCATTCACAAGACTCAGACATGAGACATTGCTTAGAGGGAAGAGGTGCCATACCACATCGACCAATTCACTTTGGTTACTCACATAGATTCGTTGTGGTGATTCGGTATCTCTTTCACTTACCCCTTGCTTGGATGGAGATTAAAGGTAGACAAGGAAAAGGGTGGAAAATTTTAACCTTATTTGGATGTGCTTAATAAAGGGAGGGGAAGGGAAGGGAATGGATGTGAAATATTTTTAGTCAATTGAATATATCATCCTTCGGTAAAAGCTTGTTAACAAAAAAGAGAGGGATAAATTAGTCATTTAATTATTTTACCTCCATTCAACCACAGTTCGAAGGTTAAAGAAAATGAACGAGAGGAGGGAAGTGGAGTTAAATCCCCTCCCCCTAAAAAATTAAATCTAAATAGAGTGAAAAATTCACCTCCTTTAACCCCTCCCTGAATAAAGGAGTTAAATAAGGTCTAGATAGAGAAAATTCATAATTTAGAGAGTTTTGCTTTTTAATATGCTGATTGAGTTGAAATATGAGTCCATTGGATTTTCTAAATACCACGAATGGACAGGAGGAGGTGGTGGTGAGCATATGTCACCGACGCTCTGTATTTGCCCTTTATCATAATGAGAGTGTCTTGTATATAATGGTATTATTATGTGATAGTGCTTATGTAGTGACTCAAATCAATAAGATCAAATCAATTCTTTAGAAACTTTTTTATAAAATTTAAAAGAAAAAAATAATCTTAAAAATAACTTAATTTTACTAGTTAGAATCACCGCATGTACACTATCATACAATGATACTGCTACATACAAATCTTTCTCTGGCATCATAGGCCTGACTTCCAACAAAGGACAAGAACATTCACTCAACTTGTCTCCAAAAAATTGGCGGTTTGTTCGCCGCATGATGCCCCAGTGTGGATGTTACGAAATTTTCTGTTGACATGTAACGATCAAACGTTGAATTGTTAATTGATAAGGAAAAATTGTATCAGCGGCACATAATCATTGCCGGGTGTTTCATCGTGGCACAATATCTTTTTTTTTTTTTTTTCGTTACACTTGACTATGAAATCTTGCAAACTTATTTCATACCGATACCAAACATTCAACTTTTGATCGATGTTGTTAACGGTAGCCGATGAGGTAAAGTAACGTGGGAGTGGACTCATAGCCATGATTTCGCTGAGGTATCACATAAAATAATTTAAAAATTTTAAATATATATACAAAAATTTTATAAAATAAAAAAAAAAAGTGGAAAGAAGACCGACCGGGGGAGACCGGTGGGGCTCCTTGACGGCCACATCCTCCTTTGGCAAGGTTAAAAATCGGTGTAACAAGGCATGGATGTTATCCTGTGAATCTACAACATATCAAGTTCAGATGTGGAATTCGGCTCGTGCTAAAAAAAAAAAAAAGAATCCTTAAATATAAAAGAATCGAATATCAAAATTTGGGCCTGCATGGATTTGGCAAGGCGGAGAAAGAAGAGTAACTTTGAATTTGTAAGTGGAAAAGCGAGGGATATCAATCGCCACTATTACTACTCCATCTTTTATTCATAAAAAGCTATTAGAAATGAGATTCACGGGACCATGAGAAAGATAAGTAAAATCTCGTATTTAATTATTGTAAATGAAGATAATTTAGATTGAAATAGTTTTACCCTTTAGTAGGTCCTCCTGACTGAAACTGAAATAGTCACGACCTGTTAAATTTTTAGATACTAGTGTGTAAAACGGTCGTACTAAATCCCTTTCTCAAATAAGCACATTCCATGTGTGCCCAATTCTATAACATTCACGATAAGAAATTTTCAGTGGCTAAGGGATAATAGATAGGTGGCTGTAAATGAAGCCTGACAGTATTTGATAATGATAATGACAACTACCAACCAAAAATTAAGAATGAATTATGCTAAAGAAAGAAAAAATCGCACCTCTGCCCGAAAACTGAGAAGATAAAGTGCTTGCATGGTTTTTTTTCTTTTTCCCCGAGTAGAGAGCAGGCATAACGAGTAGGCACGTGAGCTTAGAAAGAGTAGAAGGAAGATGAGATAAAATGAATACGAGAAGTCTCACAGGTGAGATTTAACCCACGACCTTTAGGTTATAAGGTAAGAGCAATAGTAACTATATTATGTCCTCTTTCTCAAGTAAAAAGTACTTTAATGTTAGGCATTTTTCTGATGTGCAAGGGGACCCATAAATTTAAAAGGGTTAGAATAAAGAGGAGACAAAAATGACACGAAAAGTCCCTTTGGCGAGTTCCAACCATAGTTTTCAAAACCGGACCGGGCCGTAAACCGGTGAAGGTATGGGTTCTTGGGTTCAACCGGGGTTCAATGGGTCTAACCAGATTTTTACAAATAATACTTATAATAGTATAAAATTAGTAATATGAATGTAAGATTGTTATATTATATACATTAATTTATAATTTCAACTTTACAAATAAGATTGTTATATTCTATACATTAATTTAGAGCTTACGTTTCCTTTTTTTCTATTTTTGACTCCGTTTTTATTTTTTTTTATTTTTCTTCGTTGACCGGTTTCTTGACCGGTTCTTATGGGTTCAGTGGAAACCCAGTCAGACCTACCGGTTCAGACTATCCAACCCGGTCCTTGATGAAAATGGAGTAATTAGTGAAATCGGACTGAGCTGATGTCAGGTTCCCGGTCCAACCAGTTCGACCGGCCGGTCTGGTCCGGTTTTTAAAACTATGGTTCCAACTTAAGACCTCTAGTTTATAGGGCGAGATTGTTTCTCAATGGTAGGCATCTTAGAAACCAACCTTTTGTCTAATGTTAAGAAAGGCACTGTCTTCCATATGTCTGAGCTTAGCTTTTATTAGCGAAATTTCTCGTGCCCATTTATTTCCTATTCTTTCTATTCTCTTTTAGGCTTATATATTTTTATAAGCCTATTGTGTGCCTCTTTATACATTGGAGGAAAAAAAAGACGAAAGAGTGAGATGGGAAAGAGGATTTGATGCAATGTTAATGCCTTCGACTTGAGGTCGAGAGGTCCCATGTCCAATTCTTATAAGTGAGACTCCCTTGGCTCATTTATTAATTCTCCCTCTTAGGCTTATATATTTTCTTTATACGCCGAAAAAGTAAATAGTGAATGAGATAGCTTCTGCACTTCTTTTATCTAATTACCGAAAAGCATATGAAATTGTTCCTTAAAACTTACTTAAATGTCAAAATTCTATTATGAAAAATAAAAACTCTGTTTATCCACTCGTCTTCTTCCCCATAAACTATGTATGGTAATGAGAATTACATGTTTTTTTTTAATAAAGAGAATTACACATTGTATTTAGTAATATCGCATTTAATTCTTTCCTAATAAAAGCAGATTCCATCAACCAATCATATGGTTTTATCCGCCATCATCCTATCCATTACTCCATGCAAGCACAACACAATAAGGAAGGACAACACATTGAGGTTGGATTGAAAGACTGAAAATCATGGTGTCGATAATCTCTTGGTGAGAACAACCGCAAGTTGATCACCTAAGTCAATAAACCTTATGTGTAGTTCTTGTTTAGTATAGCCTAATCAACGTTAGAGAAACCATGTAGAGTTGTATGTAATACTTGGCCGAGTAAGTACCAAATATTGTAGGAAACCTACCACCTGCAATAGAGTCATGGATTAGGAAATGGATCACCACCATACAAGGACAGTTGGGAACCAGAAGTGAATAGTAAAGGAGATGATTTACAATCAAGTATGGACATCCCATGAAGAATATCGTGGATATACTTTTGATGAATTAAATGAAGACTGTTGACACTTGGTTGAATTTCAATGTAGAGAAACCAGTGGAGGGGTTCAAGATATTTCATGGAAGTGCATATAACGGTATCTATAAGGCACACATAACCATGACACGATACTTCATTATTCCTCAAATCTAGAGATAATAGCATACACCGATGCTGATTGGACATCCTATCCTAGCAGCCAATGATGAACAACTATGGGATGTGTGATGTCTTCGGCTCAAATCTCATATCTTTGCATTCTAAGAAACAAGCTACTGAACACTAGCATATGATGCATTTGAGTCACTTTGACATCGACAATATGCTATTGATATCGAACATATTGCTCAGGGTGACCCTTTGGTTCGATACATTCCTTGATCGTTTTCATTTTTCGAGATATAAATCCCACATTAAAGAATTAATGAGCTGAAAAGTGGTTTATAAAAGAGCGGGTAACGTCAATCTATTGGTTTAAGTTTTTGGGTTAGACATGAGCCAAACCTCTTATGGGTCAGGTGAATATTTCATATAGTATTAGAATGGGCATCCTAAACTCACTCCACGTTAAGTTTGAGTGTGGAGTTCGTGACCTGTAAGCCCGAGATTGGAAGAAAAATGCCTGACTCGAAACTAACTATTAGTTTAATTTTTTGGGTTAGACATGTGCTCAACCTGAGGTGGATGTTTTACACAATTGGATGACATTCTTACGAAGAATGCCTTAGTCACAACTTTTCAAACGAATCATCATAATCTGTGAATGCCTGCACTCAACATATTGATAGGGCATGTATAGTGTACATTTTTATACGGTAATTATGGATATATTTTTGTACTTCTTATTGTTAAATTTCACATCGATAATATAATAAAATAATAATGAGTTTATAAGACAATTATGTATCATCATCTAATAACTTAGACTTTTGGGTGAAATCATGCTCAACCTCTTATAAGACTCATTATCAATTAATAATATAATATATGAGCACTTGACCACATCGATCTTTGACATAAAACCGGACCCATCTCCGATAGTCTCTCATTGACATAAGCTCATAAACCTGACAGTTTCCTCCCGCTCAAGATGACTAGTTCGCCAATGGTCCGCTCACAATAATATAATTCAACATTTGTAATCTACACATTGACCTTTTTTTTTATAAGTAAATAATCCGAATTGACCTGCTTGTATATATATGCAAGAGGAGATCACCCACCATACGTATCTTCACTATTTCATCCAAACACATTCTCAATAGAATGTTACAAGTAACGGATGTTAGCTCACCTTGGAAGCTTGGAATACATAAACATCAAGAGCTAACTTTCATTGATGTCTGCAAATATTTGGACACCTTTATGGTTGTATCAATTTTTCCTTGATGTAAGATTTCGGGTTCGAGTATTGTGAATGGTAAGAATGTACCTTGGGAGAGTTTTATCTCTCAGTGGGTCATTCTACCTCGAACTGGATTAGTTAGGACATGTTGGACTCCTAGATACTCATGATTCAGACAAAAAAAAAGAACGTAATAAATATATGTTAAATTTAACTACCGAAAAAGAGATGGAACAATAACACATAATATTAATTAGCAAAACCAATGAAAATTTTATTATTTCGACTGTTTCGTGCACGAAACATTGAACTCAAAGCTTGAGAGTAAACCAATCAAATGCAGGACACCACCTCAAAAATGATGCACGAATGCAAACAGGGACAATTTCGATGGGTTTATTAGCCCATAACCCATCTAAATCCATTTTGACCTTACTCATTCCTCCAATTGTATGACACAATTTCACTTTCAAAATCAAAATATCATTTTTCCAATACTGTGAAATAGTTAAAGCAATAAAAATAATAAAAAAATTTCAAAAACAAAAATAGATAATACTTGGGTGACTATTGTCTATATTCTTAATATATTAAAACATGATTACAATCCTCTTAATCATTCGCGGACAACTCCTTAGCCCTCCGCTAAACTGTTTCATCTGAAGTTTTATTTTTTATTTTTTTTTTATTTTTAACTCTTCTATGTGCTATGGATCCCGGTCCCACGGACCCTCCACGTTTTCATCCTTCGCTTTTATTTACCTTTCCTTTTTATTTTTATTTTCTGCATGATGGTGAATAGAATATACAATGATATGAAGAGTAAAGATATTTCTTGCAATTTATAAATATTTATATTCTTAATAACATATATTTTACTGCAAAACGGGGGTTTTACATTAGTATTAAAAGTATAAAGTAATAAAGTCGTATACAGATGCATTACACGTAAATGCCAGAAGAATTATGTCATGACAGAGCGACTTATAAGTAAAATCCGGATCCCTGTACGAGTTCAGTTCCCATGACTCAAATCTGACCGGAACCATGTATGAGACGGATCAAACCCGGCCCAAATTGATCGAATTATGACGTACTGCATCGGGCCGGGTCAAATTACTTTCGAAAACCACCTCCCCCTGACCAAACACCTCCCCCGTATTGACCGCAAATTAATAATTAATAAAAACCCTCACGCAGAGAACAGATAAAAATTTTCTCAGACAATATTATCTCATTATATTATATGAAAAAAATATTAATTAGATCAAATTGGTACTAATCATAAATACAATTACTTTAACTATAACAAATACGAAAATTTTAATTTTTTTCTCATCTTATCATTATAAAGTAATATCTTATAAGACTTTTTTTTTTCGAAAACAACAATCATTAATTTTGTTTCCTTTTCTGGCTTCTGGGTTATTCCAGTTTCTACTCAATTAGTTAATTATTATTTCCTGCATACGTTTAGATTCGTCGTTAATAAGTTAGAACTACAATGAATTGAGAAAGTATTGTATGTTACAGGGTACAATGTTATCGCTACTGTGAGGTGTTATAAAACTAATAACACGAACCGGTTATATCAGCAGAATTATGAGATAAAATTTATGAGACAATACATAAATTTAAATCCCATATAAAATTTTTAAAAATTTAAAAAAATTCTGAATATCTTAAAAACTCTAAAACACTCGTACTCTATGATATTCAATGTCTTTTCCGCTTCTTTTAATTGACATTGATTTGTTAGGATTTGGTAAGGTTTTATATAGATTCTTAGGTTTTACATTTTATTATTTAAATTCTCTTAGAGAAATCAATCGACATGGCTGATTATTATTAACTTGTGATGTAACGATAGTTGGCACGTGCTGATATGACATTAAGACTTTTTCCCTAGGATTCACATGTTTTCTTAATTAAATGCAATTTCACTCAGTTTAATTAAAAAATTCCGGAAAGGGGGTTCTTTGAATGTCTTTTCCACTGTTAACCTTCTTTAGACAAGCGTTTACTTCTCAAGCGACTAACAGGACCGAATGGCAAAACCGTGAATAATGTCACCCCGAGCGCTGATTTGAATTCCGCCTCCTGCTCAAATACGGAAACGCGAAACCCCCCACCCTCCTCCTTACGTTGTGAAGAGCTCCACTTCCCCTGTCCTCCTCCTCTCGCCGGAGACCCAGTTCAGTCCTCCGGCCGTCCGTCCGGAGAACCTTCTCGCCGTGCCGTCGCCCTTTGGTTCGATCTAGGCGGTGGATAGGAGGATTTGAGTTATGGGATCGGAGCTTTTCTACCGGGGCCACGACGCGCAGCCCGTGCCGGACTCGTACTCGCCGAAGCCCGACAAGCCGCTTCTGTGGATGACACGCCCAATCCGCTACATGCTCCGGGAGCAGCGCCTTCTCTTCGTCCTCGTCGGCATTGCGATCACCACCGTGTTCTTCTCCGTCCTCCCCTCCAAGTCGGTTACCAGGGGGGGCTACGGCTCCGCCGGCGGATCCGGATCCCGGTACACGTTTGACGCAGTGCCGTACAACGCGCTGAGCCGGCTGGAGGAGTATCAGCACAGGGCAGCGTACCAGCACCAGATGCTGGGCTCGGGGGCCGGGAAGGTGCCGCTGGGCTGAAGAGGAAGGGGCTGAGAATCGTGGTGACCGGAGGAGCCGGGTTCGTGGGGTCCCACCTGGTGGACAGGCTGATTCAGAGAGGAGACAGCGTCATCGTGGTGGATAACTTCTTCACGGGGAGGAAGGAGAACGTGATGCACCACTTTGGGAACCCAAGGTTCGAGCTCATCCGCCACGATGTCGTCGAGCCAATCCTCCTGGAGGTTGATCAGATCTACCACCTCGCCTGCCCCGCCTCCCCCGTTCATTACAAGTTCAACCCCGTCAAGACCATCATATCCTTTTCTTAATCTATCCGACCCCATTAAGAATCTGATCGAATTCCGTCCTTTCCGTTTGACTTGATTGGTTTGATTTTGAAATTGGGACTGTGGGACTCCTTAATTGTTTGATGATTACAAGACGAACGTGGTGGGACCCTGAACATGCTGGGACTGGCGAAGAGGGTCGGGGCCAGATTCTTGCTGACCAGCACAAGCGAGGTATACGGTGATCCCCTGCAGCACCCTCAGGTCGAGACTTACTGGGGAAATGTCAATCCGATCGGTAAGCAGCCGCCGCCGCCGCCCCCCCCCCCCCCCCCCCCCCCCTCTTCTCTCAAGCCCCTTCTCTCACTCCGTCGATTCACCGCCGGCGACCCGGAAATTCTCCGATGGCTCCTGGTCCCCGCCCAGCAGCCTTGCTTCAGGAATTTGGTCTTAGCATTGACATCTTCTGATCCGTACGAAAATGGCCATTCACAGAGTCTGAACGGACGGATTAACGATGCATGGTCCTCTTTTAATCGAATTCGACTGGTTTTTTTCCTCGATACCATGTCGGAGATCTATGATTTTGAAACCGCTCCCGATTAAACAAAGCAAATTTCTGATGCCCCACGTTAGCTGGGAGTGGGGACAATTCGATGCGATCACTTCATTTCACGCCTGTCACGTTTCGTCGTACGGAATGCTGCATTCAGTCATTGCCCTGGGCCGAGTTGCAGTGTTCTAATGAACCTTCCATGTACTATAGTCTGTTATTGACCGTCGGGGCACCCATTCCGACGCCAGTTGCAGGCGAGATCTGATCGGAAGAGTCCGGCGGGCTCGTTGACCGAGTCATGCATAATGTGAACGGTCCAATCCAATGGTGGCAAGTCTCAGGCTCATGGTCTTGGCTGTAGGCGTGGTTGCACGGGATAGAATGGTTGTTTTACTCTTTTCTGATTCTGACGGAGCCTGTCCCATCTGGGATCGGGTTTGGTGGGCGTCCTTACAGGTGTCAGGAGTTGTTATGACGAGGGAAAGCGTACGGCGGAAACGTTGACCATGGATTACCACCGAGGCGCCGGCGTTGAGGTTAATTTCCTCTCCTTCTGTAAATAATTTGTTGTTTCTTTTTCATTTTTTTTAATTTGAATTCCAAGTAATTTGTTGCAATGGGATCCTTTTACTGTAAACTAATCGAAATCGAATTACTTGTTATATTTTATGATTGATGTCTGTCCGTGTGGGGCTGCAGGTTAGGATTGCAAGGATCTTCAACACTTACGGCCCTCGCATGTGCATCGATGATGGCCGTGTCGTCAGTAATTTCGTTGCTCAGGTAAATTTCTTACTTCCCGATTTTGCCGTTTTCCGAAATTAATTATTTTTGGTGAAAAATCTTCGCAAAGATTGAATATTTCTCCTCTTTAGCAAAAGGGGTATCAAGATTTCATAAAGAACGTACCGAGGGGGAGTTCGGTTTGAGTAATGTTAGATTAGATTATGGAGAAGTTTTCATTTACAATAAAATTTCCTCGTGGCGATATGTCAAAATGCAAGACTGTTCTATCCGGGTAAATGTAGAATTGATTGTAAAGTTAGTTGTAGTCCAAGAATTTCACATGATCTGAACGTAAAACTTTACCAATCACATCGTGAATTTTATATTACAATAAATTTTGTCACCAGACACTGTAATCAAACTGTACAGCACCTGAATCAAAATGGGTCTTCCTTCTTGGAAGAATAGTTACAAAAATGAGAGTTTCACTCTGTTGCAATGTTGTTGATGAGGAACAATTAATTTACTTTGGGGGTTAATGGTGGGAAATTATTTATGATTGAATAATTGAGAATGCGTGGGCAAATGGTGCAGGCACTGAGGAAGGAACCCATGACTGTATATGGTGATGGGAAGCAGACAAGGAGTTTCCAGTACGTTTCTGACTTGGTAAGAAGTTCATCTCTTGACTTATTTACTGCACAAAGAATTACAAATGAATTCAGAAACATTGTCATATAATCATAACCTTAACCTGCAACATTGTACTTATTTGCCAGTAACCTCCTCCTCTGTTCCCAGTACAAACACTAAAAAATCTACACTTTGATGACATCTGAGGAGACAGGTCATCTTCGATGTTAAACTCCTGTCCTGACGATAGACATCTTCTTCTTATCGTTTAAATTTCAGAACGTTTGCTTCTCTTCTTCCATTATTGTGGGGCAGATGGTGACACATAAGAAGTGTCCTTTGTTTCCGTATTTTCTGCCTATTAGTTGAGACCCAGAAGCACAGGGGATGGTGGAGAAAGTAACAGATATATTACGTGATAGTATTTATTTGTTGTCTCAAACTAATGAAATTAAAATATTTCTTGGGCATTTCTAGGAGTTTTTATGAAATAATCTTAAAATTACTGAATGGTTCATGACATCATATAAATACTGTCACGTGGTGTATCCATTATCCAGAAAACTCTTGCGATGGTGATATTTTTGAGAAAAAGCTATGTTCGAATTTGGACACAACAAACCTTAAGTGCTGCAAATGTTAGTTGACCGACTAACCAAATCCGTCCTTCCTTTAGAAGCATATAGAAAGGTTCTCCTAGAAGTCTGTTGCACTTTTCACCGAGGTACGGGCTTTGTGGACATGCCTGTGGTTTTCGTTAGGTGTAAGTCTAACAGTGTTATTATGCCAATTCTACTGCAGTCTAAATGAACATGCTTGTGGTCTCGTTGGGTTTAAAATTTTGCAGGTTGAGGGTCTGATGCGTTTGATGGAAGGGGAACACGTGGGACCTTTCAATCTTGGGAATCCAGGCGAATTCACAATGCTTGAACTTGCTGAGGTCAGTCACCTATGCACCCTTCTCTCATGTGCTCAGAGACATAGGTTCGATTACAGACCTGAAAATTTCATATACCTGAAAAAATTCACTGTTGTTGATGTATCCCCCTTCTGTAGTAATGTCACTGGAAATGGGCATACTAATTAACAAACCGATAACGATGCCATAAAACAGAGGTTTAGCCCTACAGTAATCTGTGTGATTCATATTTCCATCCCGGAGCTCTTCCGACCTTGAGCTTGAAATGCAAATTTGGCCTCAAAAACTAACCTGAATTGAATCAATCGATGCTACAAATTTGTTGAGGCCTCAAGAGTGTCTTTTACAGGTGGTTAAAGAGACCATTGACCCGAATGCGAAGATCGAGTTCAGGCCCAACACAGAGGATGACCCGCACAAGAGGAAACCCGATATCACAAGGGCCAAGGAGCTACTGGGGTGGGAGCCCAAGGTGTCACTGCGCAAGGGTCTTCCTCTCATGGTCACAGACTTCAGGCAGCGCATCTTCGGGGACCACAAGGAAGGCAGCTCAACTACTACATCGTCGTCATCGTCTTAGGCTGCCCAGAAAAGAACATTGATGAGCTATTAATAGAGATGCTTAGCCATGCCCCCACTGCTTCTTATTTTGGTTTCTAATTTACCATCTTTTGTAGTTTCTGATGTTCATTTCTATCCCCTGCGAATCAAATAGATGATTAAGCGCTCTTCGGACTATTTTATATTCTTTTGAGTGCAATGTCTGGCATTGCAGTAAAAGCTCTCTGAATAGATATGATTTTGCTGCTGCTTCTTCTTCTTCATACATGTACTCGGATGGATTTAGAAAATTTGTTCATATTGAAATTCCATGGAAGAGTAACGTAATAAATTCAGGAGTAAAATACGATAAAATTAAGTGAAATATATATCATATCTTACGGATTTTCTAACTTCAGGGGATGCTTCCCCAATCTCCCAAAATCCACATCCCTGCATGCACTAGTCTCTGAAACTAAATAAATATACGCTGTCTTCCTATCCATGCAGAGATCTGCATCGGTGAAAGTTGTATTACATGCACAAGAGTCTGTCTACTTGAGATATTATCGGGACGATTCTGTAAATTGAGTGGTAAAATTTAAAGTGAAGAGTAAAATACTAAGATGAAAATTCATGAGGTTGGAGTTTCAACTCTCTCCTCAAGCGCGTATCTCTTGGTAAGGCCATCCGCACGTGTATTTTGCACATGGACTTACCTGGATATATGAGCTTGTGAAGGTGGTCATGGTCCGAAGAGAATGAACTCTTCATTATTAAAAAAATAGTAGGATGAAGGTATATGTGATAAGATAAATTCAATAAAATAGTGATAAAAATTTATATAATGTTTTACAATATCTCCCAAGGCAAGGGAGAATTGCACCTTAGTATTTCTTAAATACGTCTCTGATCATTAGAGTTACGGACTAGAGCTGAAAGCGGTCGGGTGTGGTGGTTCTTTGAGTAGATGTTTGGGGTTCGATATTTTGGGTCGATTTTTTCAAGTCTAAAAGGTCGTACCAGGAACCATTTAATACAATAAAAACCAATTGCAAGCAGTATAATTTTCTTGATTTATTTTTTCGAGTTTTTATTCTCAATATAATAACAAATTAAATATAAAAATAACAAAGTAAAATTCCCTATAACAAACGAGGATTACTAATTGTAAATATTTCAATGTATTAATAAGCTAAAATAACATCAACATGAGCTAAAGTTCAAGTCCAAGAACGTAAAAATATATTAAAATGCAACAAGATAAATTACTTTGTATGATATTCTATTTTTATATAATATCAGTCTGTCATTGACGTCACTGGATTCTTCGAGTTGGGACTGAAAATTTCTGATTGACTTTTTCTACATCTTCAAATCCACCCAAAATCTATATATGGCCCCTATAAAGTCGGGATTTTTCCGTCGAGTTCGATCGATCTTTGAGATTTCCGATTTTTCATTTACACCAAAATTTCCTTCACGTTTCCTCTCCTCCAATTCATACCGAAGATTTTCCGGAAACGTTCTTCTCCACAACGAATGTCCGTTGCCGCTCGACGTAATTCAACGGTCCGCTTGGGCTCAGGTAGAGAGAATCAGAATGCCTGCATCTTCTACAGTTCGGGAGGCACTCCGAAATCCTCCCTCCGAAGCCCCACTTCCATGCTCCGACAAGCGAACCTCGTGGACATGAGGGCAGATTGCCTGTACGAGGAATCTTTGATTCCGTCCAGAGATCTGATGAGCATGAGGGACATTCACTTTTGACTTCACCCAAGTAAGGAGAGGAACATTCACTTTGCGCCCAACCATTATACTTTACCTAGGAATGGCAAAAGGCTGGTGCGGACCGGGTATTTGAAGACCTAAACCTACCCTGCAACATTCATGGGTCAGCCCGAGTTGCAAGAAAAATAATACATATATGTAAAAATGTAATATAAATTTAAAAATAATCAGAATTTACTTACTTTTAATAAAATAGTGTGACTATTATCTAATTTATTAAGATAAAAATGCACATTACTCAAATAAAATTAATTTTTAAATTATGTAATAATATAATATAACGTGATAGGAGAGGTTGGGACGGGGCAGAAGACGGAGGACAGATCCAAACCCACCCACGGATCGAGTCAGCCCAGACCCAAATCAGGTCAGAATTGCCATCCCTATGTTTTACCAATTACCCCGTTGGTGAGGTTACGGATCTCCCCTTGGGAAGTTTTAGAGACAGCAAAAATGTTTCGTGAAGATTGGGATGTTTCGACATCATTTGTTAAACAATGTCTACGCTAAAGGGCAGAGTTTCATTACCCGTGTTTGTCCGTGACCACGACTACGAGTTTGGATCACGACCACACTTGTCTTTTCGTCAGCTTACCGGTGAGATATGCTATTCAAAATTGTCCTCTTAAAGGAAAAGATGATCAGGTATTGTAAATATGTGCATTAAGGTGATATTTTGCACAAGTGACATTGAAATTACACTTTCTTTATAATCACCAAATGCAGTGGTTTACAGGTCAAATCTTACTCTCGTAAGATTTGATGAGATTTAGATCCCGGTTTCAAAATCTTACCCCAAACATTATTGCTAGAATATACTCTTGAACTTGGACTCTGGAGGCCAAAAAAAAGGGACCCTGGCAGATAATGATTTCTTGGATTATACTAGGATTTGGTAGTGTTATGCGGACGGGGCTAGTTTTGGTGTTGATTGCTTAGTTTGTCTGACAGGTTCATGGTTAAATGTGAAAGCCCCGGACATTACGTAACGGGATGGTTAAGTCATAACTGCTGTCCTCT
>CM075307.1:5296416-5314105 GCA_037672795.1 Lagerstroemia speciosa | reverse complement strand
CGCCTAGCGGTAGCCAGGGTATTCGAGTGGTGTTCGAGTGGCGCCCTTGGCCCCGTGACAGAAAGGGAAAAGCATGTAGTGGGAATGGAATATTCATCCTTTTACCTGATCCCTCAAGAATTTATTTATAGAATCCTTGAGACGGTTGGATGACGTCATGGCGTCCTCACGTATTCAACACGTGAGGAACAACGTCATTGACGTGCTTTGGTAACGGGTGCCACGGCAAGTCGGGTGGTGGAGCGTGCCATGACAAGTCGGGTGGTGGAGCGTGCCGTGGCAAGTCGGGTGGTGGAGCATGCCGTGGCAAGTTAGGTGGTGGGGCATGCCGTGGCAAGTCAGGTGTTGGAAAGTGCCCATGAATCAGGCGTGTATATTTGTCCATATCATATGTATACTAGAAAATCCACGTTTGGTTATCTGTTCCTTTTAGTTTAAGGGGTGATCTCATGGAAGACTGCGAAACAATCTATCATTGCTTGCATCCATTATGGAAGTTTAATTTGTAATTTCTTTGAGGCCACTATTCATGGATTATGGCTGTGAAACATTATTTAACACTTGGAATAGTCGACAGTATTGCCAGTCTGTTAAAAATTTATTAGGATATTATTATGGCAGCCTTCTTTTCTAAAAAAGACAAGTATTCTAAGGGTGCTAAACACAAGGAGTTGAATTATTTTGTCGTTAATTAAGTTAGAAACAAATACTGTTAATACACCACATTACCACCAATTTTATTGTTGCAAATTCGTTGACTAAAGGATTGTCTCAAAGATATTCAAGAAACATGTCGTAATAATCGGCATTAGTGAGAAGGACTGTTGAATGATGTTATGTTTATGCTCTTTAAGTAATTGACATTCGGAGCTCATTTCATTGCTTTTGATATATTAATGAATCATGTTTCTTATGACAGTGTATATACATGAATGAACTATCTGGATATTAACAGGAATTGTCTCTGATAGATATACTATCGTTGAACAATTATGAACATATCTCATTGTCAATCATATTAAGTCTAGGAATGATATTGTGATACATGGACGGACCATGTCGAACTAATGATATACAAGTTCCACAACCCTTTTTAGTCATTACTTGATGATGATTTTTGTCTTGACCAACTTAAGAAGAATTTTAATTCATGAACTATGTATGTTATTATTAAACCACAAAGGCAAATAATGTCATGCGGGCCAAGTGGGAGAATGCTGACCATATATTTTATTTTCTGCATTATGTGGCCCACATGATCTGATCGAATTTTAAATCTTAAAAGATGTTGCGGTTTAACAATTGTGATGTCTTTTATTCCAACTGGTCAATAAAGAGTTGTTTTCATGACTGACTGCCCACCTTGAGAGATGGGGTAGAAAAAGATTTTATTCGGTCCCCTCTTTACCAAGTATGATCACGAATGTTCTCCATCAAAACTATAATCGAGGAAGAAGAAGCTTAGAGAGAGAAACTCGAATTTCTCAAAAGAAATCTTTCATACTGATCGTTTCAACAGAAGAAATCAATATGAATGAATGTATGTCATCTTATAATTACAGCCCTGTGAAAATTATTTTGCTCAAAAACTTTGGTTAATGTTACTGCAACAAAAAAAAAAAACATTCTTGTTAATTCCTCTCAGCCCAAGAGGCCATAATTGTAGCTTTCATGTTGTGATTAGGGGTGTGCATGGATACCCGAGCACAGTTTAATGGAACCAGAATCAGAACTTATTTTAACTGATTCCTCAATTTTTTTATTCAGAACCTACCTTGTTCACATTAGAACTTATCCAAAGCCTACCCTATCGGATACCCATGCATACCCCTAATTTTGATGGTAGAGTTAAGAGAAGAAACTGTTGAAACCTTAACAAATTTATGTTGAATCACCTTTAGCCATTCCTATATAATAGATGTAATAAATGAATATGAATAAAAATAAAATATGGTAGGAAATTCGCTAGATTTAGAAGAGAGGCAGTTTTAGCCACTAGAAGAAATATTACTTGATGTTTTTTGCTCGATTTCAAGTTTCTCAAAATCTAAAAAACCAAGACACCCTTTTCAATCTCTTCACTCCATTGATGCAAGAAAAAGAAAGACTGAAAGGGTGAGAGTGCGAGGGAGATTGAACGTGAAGGTGACAGTGGGAAGGAGTTAGAACAAAAGGGAGAAAGCATCATGGAGATTGGAATGCCAGATAGGATGGCGAGGACTAGCAATTTTTTGCTTTTTGGGTGAAAAAACAAGGTTAATGCATGACGTGTAAGGAGCAACGGGTCAATTGGTGCCAACATGTCATACAGATGCCACTTGGAGTACATGTGAGCACTTGATGGAGGAAGACCAATGGAAAATTTAATGGTGATAAATCAGGGACAATAGAGCAAATAATGTTATTTATTAGGATAAAAAAGGAGTATTTGATAAATCGAAAAATTTTTAGAAACCGCGTGATTTTCACATTTTTCCCTGATTGAGAATATTTTTAAAAAAAATGCTCCAGTTATAATTTAATTGTATTTATTTTGAGATTGTCATAATCATATATACAAGTAAGCTTAATACCTTTTATGCCATAATTCTTCGGTAATCATTTCATGTTTCTTCTAGTTTTCGAAAGCTTTTTCATAAAATTCGAAAACTAAATGAATGTTTGACAGTAAAATTTTGTTATTTTGGAGAGACAGTACATCAAATTCGTTTGATTTAGAATCTAAAAAAAAAAAAGTTTAATCTATGGTGTGAATTTCTGGGTTGTTACTATTTGGCCGTAAAGCTATGTAGCTCAATTTTCTTATTAATATGCTATATAGCTCAATTATTCATCTTTTATTGTTGGAAATTATTTACTAGTTATTGAAAATGGATTTAGGATGATTGACATCATATAATAGTGAAACTAACACAATAATATCAATATTAACTATATTTTTTACATTTTAATATCTTAATTTACTTGTACAAGAAATATAGAAGTTACTCTAGCATGTTTAGATAACTTCCACATGTGTGGCTTTATTTACTGGAATGGCTTAATTAGTCGAGGGAGCACTGAAATTGAAGAATCGTTTAGAGGACTCTTGACAAAACTAAAGTTTATTCTTTTTTTTCCCCCTTTCCCAAGCTCATTTTTAAACAACACCTTTTGGTTTTGTCCAAAGAGGGTTGAGCAGTTTCATTCAAATAATTCCTAAAGCACCATCCTCACCATTCCAATTGAAGCATCACAATCATAAAGCATTGTCCCAATTAACCTTCATAACTTTAGATTCATTCTCCAATTAATTCAATCGTTTTTACATGTAAGGTCTGAGATTTCTTCATCTTTTGCACATATGCTTATAACACAAAGAAATTTTCACATTAGCTTCTTCAAAAGTAGTGTTAACGTTAAAAGTGAATCTTGAGAAGTTGAGCTATAATTGTCAATAATAGAAGCATCTTCTCGTGCACATTTCATCTATCTCCTCAAATTATATCAAGCTAGAACATAAGTGAGGTGGATATGGCTGTTCATTACGATAGTGCATGACAGCACAACTAGCCTCGTGATCCAAAGTTTTTACATGTAAATATAATGAAGATCTCGCTCTTGTTAAAATAAACATTATATTGTCGGTGCTCGGATTCTTCAACTCATATAATGGTGTACAATGGCTTGTGAAAATGCCTATCAACAACATGCCATTCCATGCTAGCTATATATTTATCATGAAACATTCTAAAAATGTGCATAGTGCAAACACTAGATGCATGTTTAAAAGTACCCTATTCAAAATTATTTTATGTTCAATTCTGATTCACAAATTCTATCAATATCATCGCCCCACATGAATTTTGCTTGAAACTATTATCTATTTGAAACTATTGTCTATACTCTTACTCCTTTAGGTAGATCTAATCTTGTCTGAGAATATATCACAATAAAATATTGCACAACACTTAATTTTAACATATGCAAGTTCAACCACTTGTTGTCCATAAGATGTGATTCCTTATATATTACTCTTCATGTGCACTCCTACCCCCAGCCACTTCGCTTCACAATCATACAATTTTTTTGTTGAATTTCTTCAAACTTGATTTTCTGATATATGAGAGATATATTGCATAGCATTTTTAGAATTGTATCTTATGCATAATTGATTAATAGCTTTCAAAAGCACCTTAAGAATAGCAATTGCCCATGCAGAATCTTGATTGTTAATGATAGTTTTCAGCACCTTATATGTCCTATAACTTTAAGAAAAGTTTCAAGCACCTCATCAAAACGAAGGAAGCATCCCATCTGTCAAGAATACACATCCAAAAATGCATTTCTCAGTAATTGTTAATCCCCCGTAAATAGTGCACGTATAATATTACACTTATTGGTACAATAAATGTTGTCAAAATAGTCACTTCTATAAAGCATTCATAGTCAGTCTCGATGTGCCATCGCACCGATAAAACACTAGTCAATTTATCATCATCTTTAGCTTAGAAAACTTAGAAAGACTATAAAATATCATTTCCATTAGATTGTATGTTTGAAAGTGGTTCAAACTATTTTGAGAATCCCATGCACTTATTCAACTTAATCTTTTTGCTTGTATGAAATTATGACTATCAAGCAACAAGAACCCAACATCTCAAGCCCCATACATTATTCAACATATATGAGTAAGCAAATATTAGTCCGATTGCCTAACTATATAATAGTCTGAAATATAGTTCCCTTTTCCTTTGCAATCTCTCAGGATGGTCCCGTGAAGTGTCTTTGACTCTCATGAATGAATAGATTATTATGCACGTCATCAAACTCGACAACTATCTTTTTCAACTTTTACTTTAAACTTTATACGAGCCACACTTAACCTTTTTTCATCAATCTCATAACCCTTCACAACAACACAAATGAACGTCTTTTTACTCTTTATCTTTATATAGCATTTGTGTCCCTTTCAATTTCTGAATGCCTTGCTAAATGCATATGCATTCTAAGTAATATATGCATCCTTTTATTAGAAAACATCATGCTGATTATCAACTCATAACCTTTATACTTCTTTGTATTTTCTGTATTATTGACTTTATTAGTATATCATCACCCTTAACCAATATGCTTCTTGTTGCAAAAAGAGAAAAAAAAAAAACCCACTACAAAAAAATGCCATATACTGACAGTTTTCTTTCTGACGGATAATTTCTATAAGTAAATATAAGTTTTTTGTGATGAAAGAGGAAATTTGTTAGTAAAACATGCTTTTTAATGACAATCAGCAAACTCATCAATAGAGGATGGAATATTAGTGGCGAAACTATATGTTGTCATTTTAAATTGGTTAGAGTGACGAACTACTCCATTGGTAAAAATTGTACACTAACGGACTAAAAAACATGTCAGTATTGTTTTACTGACAGTGAACAACTCTATCAGTAAAAATCAATTGTTTATTAACGTTGAATAATTTTGTCAGTAAAAATCAATTTTTGATTGATAGATGATTTAATCTATTAGTAAAAAACATGCGACCAGATTTACCCTAAGCCAGAAACTTTAGCCTCCACTTGCATGTATAATCTTAGGCGCCTCTTTTTATCTAAATTCTAATTTGTTTCTTCTCATTCCCCAAAATTTATCAATTGATGTAAGCTCTCAGAGTAAAATTACGAAGAGAAATCAAAAGGCAAGCTTCCTTCCTTCGCTTTTTGCATTTTTAATTCCTACTCCAATTCCCTTCATGCATCTTGTTCGTTTTGTAACTAAAATTTTGCAATTGTTGATTGCCATTTTTTTATTTTACGCTGGTTCTAATTGAAGTCGAAAATTTACTTACATTAGTGGTTGTCTAGTGAAGGGCTTCACCATTCTATTCTTTGGTAAAATACCTCATTTGATCTTAAATAGTCATACCTATGGTGCAATGGCATTTCTATTTTTGATAAAGTATATCTGCTACTAAGTAAAATTATGTGGTTAAAGTTAAGATTAACATGGAAATTCGTTTCATGATTATGAGATCTAATTTTCGATTTCGTCATTGTCTTTGAGATTTAAAAATGGAACACTCTTTCTACTAAATTATAGAAGGAGACTATGCGCTTTTCTAATGTGAAATAAATTTTGCATCTTGATATCTAATTCTTGACAATTTTAAAAGATCCGCCATTGATTATTGCTAGTTGATGCTATCTTTTTCCTAATCCATTCTCACTAATATTCTTCGCTGTAATTTGAAAACTTGTTTATGTTGCTTTCAGTTTTAATAATCATCATCTTCATGGATAAATCATGGATCTATCTCACATTAAGGAGGAATGAAAAATTTATAGACGGAGTTATCTATTTTCTACTATTTGCTTTTGAAAGATCATCTAAGAGTGGTGAAATATTATGTCCCTGTGTGAAGTGCGGCAAGACACATTGGCATTCTTGAGCAAGTATATTTGACCACTTGATTTGTGATGGACTTCTTAAAGATTATATGAAATGGACTCTTCATGGAGAGCCTTCAGATACGAGCTGTTTAGCAAAAAACTATGAAGGCAATGATAATGATAATAATGATAATATGCATCAAATGTTGAATGATGTGTTCCCCAACATTGCAGAAGTATATGATGATAGAATGAACAATCTACATGTGATACTTCGAGTCAGGCCTTTGATGTGAATGATATGGATACCTTTCATAGCATGCAAAAGAATTCTAAGGAGTTTTTATATCCAAATTGCAGTTATTCGAAATTATCCACTGACATTCATCTTTATCATATAAAATGTCTCAATGGGTGGAGTGATAAGTCATTCAGATGTTATTGGAGTATTTACAGCTCATATTACAAGAGGGAAATAAGGTGCCAAAGTCATTCAGTGAGAAGAAGAAAATGATTTATGCTTTGGGCTTACACTATGAAAAGATACACATTTGCCCCCACAATTGTATGCTCTTCTGGAAGGATAAACTTTGTGAAGATTCTTGTTCAAAATATAATGCTTCTCAATGAAAAGCAAGTACCAACAATGAAGAGGATGAATCGGGAGGTAGGTTCACTAGAAAGAAAAGAAGACCACCTGAAAAAGTATTGCGTTGGTTTCTGTTGAAGCCAAGATTATAGAGATTGCTCATGTCTTCAAAAATTGCTTCTTATATGAAATGGCATGATCAAGGGCATACTAAGGTTGGATTATTATGGCACCCTGCAGACTCTCAAGCGTGGAAAGAGTTTGACTCTAATCATGTCCAGTTTTCATCTGACCCTCGCAATGTTTATTTAGTTTTGGCTTCGGATGGTTTTAACTCATTCAAGAATATGAATGTTTCTCATAGTACATGGCTTGTGATCTTAATTCCATACAACCTACCTCCATGGATGTGTATGAAACAATCTAACTTCATACTCATTGATTATTCCATGGCCGAAAGGTGCAACCGGTAATTTTAATGTTTTCATGCAACCGCTAATGGAAGAATTGAAGTCTCTTTGGGAAGTAGGTATTGAAAATTATGATGCGTCAACAAAAGAGACTTTTTGATTGCAAGTGGTATTATTATGGACTATCAATAACTTTTCTACATATGCAAACTTGTATGGATAGAGCATAAAAAGAAAATATGCCTGTCCTTCCTATTCATATGATATCCATTCAACTTTCTTGCATCATGGGCACGAGTACTGTTATATGGGACATTGTCGATGGCTGGAGCCTAATCATAAACATTGACATGATAAACAGTCCTTTGATGGAACTCAAGAATTTCGACATGCTCCTACACCACCATCAGGACTTGATATGTTAGAGCAACTTGAAAATCTTACGAATGATGGAGTTGGATATGGGAGTGAAAATTCGAAGAAAAAGAGTACTTTCTTTTACATTGCCCTATTGAAAGGATCTCCTATCGCGTCATAATTTTGATATGATGCACATTGAAAAGAATGTTCATGATAACATTATTAGCACATTGTTAGAGAAATCTAAGCTGTCAAAAGATAATCTCAAAGCACGACTTGACTTAAGAGATACGGGACAGGAAGCATGCTCCATCCAAGGAAGTGACTTGGCTCTGACCAATTATACATGCCTAAAATTGCTACCACATGACTTTGAAGGAAAAATATACTTTCTAAAGGTCCTTAAGGAGATGAAAGTTCCAAATGAGTATTCTTCCAATATCTCGAGATTAGTAGATGCCAAACAATGCAAGATAATAGGGTTGAAATCATATGATTGTCATCTTTTGTTGCAAGAATTGATTCTGATAGCAATTCGTGGGTCGTTGCTTGATAATGTTAGTTCTGTCGTAATTCAGCTATGTAACTTTTTCAAAGATTTGTGCTCCAAGGTCCTTGATATTAAGGAACTTTAGAAACTTGAAGAAAAAGTGGCTCTAATTTTGTGTGAGCTGGAAAAAGTTTTCCCTCCATCTTCCTTCACTATTATGGTGCATTTTGCTCATCCATTTGCCACATGAGGCTAAATTAACTTCTTTTATCGATGGATGTATCCGATAGAAAGGTAAACAAAAATTATGTTATATTTGAATTTTAAAGATGAATGGTTATTGACATGCATATATCTAACTCAATAGTCCAACTATTTCCTTACAAATTTCTTCTTACCCTGAAGAACTATGTGCGCAATCAAGCTCACCTAAAAGGTTCAATTGCAGAGACATACTTAGCAAATCAGTGTTTGACTTTCTGTTCATGATACTTGGATGGAGTTGAGACTCGATTCAATTAGAATCTATGAAATGCAGAAAATGAGGAATTTTTCAAGGCTAATGAAAAGGGAGTGATTTTCTGTGAGAAAGCGAAAAAGGGTATGAAAAATTAAGTTGGACAAGCATACTTTGACACAGGCTCATCGATTTGTATTATTCAATTGTGATGAAGTGGCTCCATTTCGAAGGTAAGAATTTTTCCCGATTGACTCAATATGTTAAATTAACATTAGTACTAACCAAAGCTACTCATAAAAGGTGGATTTTATAAAAAGATGACACCGTTCTAAACGTTTGTCTCAATATGAAACTGATCGAATTCAAAGTCAAACTTTTCATGATTGGTTTAGTGAGAGGGTGAGTAAGTTATTTATTTGATTTTCGTTACTATTTATATTCAAATCAATATATTGTATTGATGATGGACAAAATGGTTTAGGTTTCACTGCTTGAAGAACAAAAGAAAGTTGCTCTTACTAATCAAATCAAATGGCTTGCTCGTGGACCATATGAAATGGCTAGAAGATACACAGGCCAAATGACAAATGGGTTCAAATTTCATACTAAAGATCAAGAAAGTTCCTTAAAAATTAAAAATTCTGGAGTTTTAGTTACTACAGAGATAATAAGTTATGCTAATTCAGGAGACTGTGACCTGTTGGAGGGGATGTGAATTATTTCAGAGTATTGAGAAACATTATTGAGTTGAATTATTTTGTTAGATGCTAGATTGTCTTGTTCAAATGCGACTGGATTGATGTCAACCGGGGATGTACGAAAGACAATTCGGGCTTAATTTGGTGAATCTCTCATATTTGGTCCACAAGGCTGATAATTATTTTGATGATCCTTTCATTTTAGCATCACAAGCAAAGAAGATATTCTATATTGCAGACTATAGGCATAAAGGTTGGTCAATTATTGAATATATCAAGTTGAGGGATGTGTTTGATAAGGGCAATCCAACAGCTAACAGAGAAGAACAAGTTGAGCATGTGCTTGACACATCATTTGATTCTAGTCATAATGCTTCAATTTGGGCTCGAGCTGACCTTGACAATGATGAAGTTGTAGCAGCTGATGTAGATAGCAAACTAGACGAACAATTAACTACTTTTAGAGCACAATTCTTCTATTAGAAATTGCAAAGGTATTAATATTTAAAAATGCCTAAATGTTTTATAACATAAACAATATGTCATGATCTATAAGTCTAATGTTTGTTAATTTAAATGTCGTCATAATATTCAAAAAAGATAGAGGAGAAGGCAGACAAGCTAACCTGTTCAGAAGTGGTCATAGCGACACCCCTATGTAAGTACTGTTATTGCTTCGATAGGGAATTTTTCATTATTGTCTAATCTTATTATTTCTTTCATCTGCTAAGGGCTATTGAATTAATGGAATGTATAATTGTGTTCACTTTCTTGAATTATTCTTTAAATTACAGGTGAAGTAGAGCATTATTAATATTGTTTTCATTATTCTGATGAGTCTTCATTACTTTTTAAGAATTCAATAGTATTTTTTAGGAATAGTATGATGTACTTTTTAGTCTTCATTATTCCCTTTTACTTGCTTGTTGATGAGTCTTCTAATTTAGTTTCGTACACTTTTTGAATCATGCTATCTCCCAGAATTTTCTTCTTCATGCAGTTGAAATAGCTGTTTTGAAAAATCCACCATGCGAATTGACCTCTTATTCATTAAAAAATTTGATTTAATGGGTCCCAATGAGAATTTAAGTACTTCTTATTAATGCTTTTGATGGAAATTTAGAAACATGCCGAAGCATCGACGCCTTATTATTACTTCTAAGGAGCATCATTTGGATTTTCAACAACCTCGATCTGAGCATGAAGAGGACCAAGACTTGCATATAGCTAATGAGCCCCTACTTGAACAATCCGTTGAATTGGAGGAGGACCAAGCATCAGGTGTAAATTGAATTTTACATATTTTTTATTTATTTATCTTATATAATTTATATTAACTCATTGTAATGGTCTTTCGAATTGAATAGAAAATCATGATTGACCTCGAAAGGTTTGTGATCCAACAAAAGTGTTACATATTTGGGATCTAACACCAGAAAAGCATATCAATGTGAAATTTCTTTTTGGTCAATCAATTGGCAATGAAGCAGCTGCTCTTACCCGCTTTATTGGAATCATGGTTCGACGTCAACAATTTGCACCAATAAACTATTCAAGTTGGCATTACATGCCTAAAGTGAAGATAGATGAGATGTACAATTGAGGTAAAGTTACATACGTTGTTATATTTGTTTTGGAGCATATAGAAGATGGTTAAACTTTTTTATTTGATCATAATAGTCAAAATTTAAGTTTTTTCCACGATTGACTGTGGAAATCAAACACTGGGTGGTGGATAACATGAGCGACAAGTGGCGTCAATGGAAGTATGAGCTGAAATCAAAAGGAATTGATGAGAACTTGTCAATTGATGAGATGGTTGAGCGATTATCAGATGATCGAGTTAATTGTGACCAATATAATCATCTTGTTAAGTATTGGTGCTCCAATAAATCAAAGGTATGTATAATAGAATATCAAGACATCAATAAAATAAATTTTTAGCATTTCAATAATTAGACTTGAATAATTAGATGCATTTATTGAATATTTTAACTGTATAATCAAATACACTTATTTATTGGTTTATTTTTTTCCTAATCAGGAGATTGCTGAAATTAATGCAGAGAATCGATCCAAACTTACTAAACCTCATTACACAGGAGCAAAATCATTTGCTAGACTCATTGATGAGAAGAAATTTATTTTCGATGTTATTTTTCTTTCTATATAATGAGCTGATGACATATATTTATTTAGACCGAAGAGGATGGGGGAATCATTCCTGCTCATGTTGAAATACACATTCATAGTCATACAAAAAGTAACGGTACCATTGTCAATTCAAAAGATGCTTAAATAGTTATACCTGTTTGTGTATACAATTATTCTTTTACTATAAATATGAGAGATTTTATTCATGCATGGACTTGGAAATATAATTTTATAGATGATTATACTTGTTTCTTTCCAATTTAATTGTAGGAGAAACAATAAGATTGTCAAGAAGACTTGGAAATATTATATATATTACAAAATATTTAAAGTTGTATTCTTATTTTATTTTGTTGGTAATTCCAAAGTTTTCAATGGTACATCACCACTAATATCATTGTCAATATCATTGAACTAATATTTAGGATCATACCTATAAAAATTATCACTAGAGTGATCACTACCAGTGACTTGTTATTTTCAATGATCTACAAAATGAATATGATAGTAAACTAAAATATCAATCTAAGAAAAACTATCTAAAATCAAGACTAAAATTCTCAAGTCCTAACACCAAAGATAATACCTGATACTTAATTTATATTGTCGGATAGACTATATAAAATAATTTTTAACTTAAATATTGGGAGGACGTGGAGACATGTAACAAGTCTCCCTCATGTACAACCATGTGGTCTCTGTGGTGTGTTGAGATGAAAAAAATTGCTACAAAGTCAATTAGTAACGATCGTGATAGGGGGTGCTCGAGATTTGATTTGCTAAAAAATAAGAATAATTACAATTTGAAAATTGTGTACTATATTGTAATGCATATTATAACATTCATCATACTTTTTGTAACATTGATGCTTTTTGCCCAGTGGTTTTATTGCCATGTCATTCAACTTTCCAAGTCAGCGTCCATGCAAGAGCCACATAGGCGCCACGTCAGCAATTGCAAACGACATTAACCAATAATTAATAGTTCTTACTATCAGTGTTAACTTTTCAAAGTTTTTGCACTAAATATTTTAAAAATTTTGTACTATATTATAACATTGGTCAATTCTTTTACAATATTAATATTTTTTCCCTAAATATTTTCAAGCACCAAGCTTCATTTATCCCGAGCTCGAGGTGGGCAAACTCAAGCTTCATTGACCTAGACTAACTTCGAGCTAGATCTAGCTAACTCGACCCGAATCCAGTCGACACATGCCAAGGATTGATGATCACTTAAAAAATTTTTAAGTAGAACTCATGGATATCATAATGAATTTAGCCAATAATTATTTGAAATGTTAGCAAAATGTGTTATATGATATTTAAGAATGAATATAATTAATAGATAAAAAAGTTGATGTGATACTTCTTGATAACGTACTAAACATTTATCTACCGAGTTAACAATTGATGTGATGAATTTAGATCTTAGGAATATCTCCTCTTAATGACCTTCGCTAAGTCGGCTGATAAATGAATTACCGTACTTTATCGAAAAAATAACGAGATGATTGGAAAGCCACGTAACAGGCAGAGGAAACTTCAATTCATTCTTTGACTAACCTTACGCTGCGAATGAAAATTTTTTGTTAACCCCTTTTTTTAAAAAAAAAAAACTATGAATATAGACTTAAAAATTCAAGAAAAATATATGATAGAAAAGAAAAATTACGATGGAATTCCTATAAGTATTCCGAAGTTTAAAATCTAATCCGAGATTAGTCATCTGATTAACACCATTTAAATTTATTTCCAGTCCGTTATTTAGTTTATCATCAGATGCTTTCTTTGTGGTATAGCATATCATAACAATCTCCCAAGAATTTTCTCCCCCATTGGGTTTCAACTTTATTGTTTTTGTTACATATCGGTTTCTAATTTTAAAAGCCCAATACTATTTCAGCATAGAAAAGTTCCAATAGATTACATTACAACTCGATCAGCGCTATGTACAGAATTTAATAGAATCAATTAAAAAGCGAATACTTGATAAATGATTGAATAAAATCTTAATTGTAATTAGTTTTTCGAATATGTGTTTTTCTAGTAAATCAATGACAATTAAGTAATAAATTAAGGATAATTGAGTTATTTTCTACATAATGACAAGGATAGAGAGGAAGTCGAAAATATGTATACCAAAAATAACAAAGAGAAGAGAAAGAATGTGATTAGTTACATCTTAGCGAGCTTACTTACCATCGCACTCCCTAATTTTTTTTAATATAATAATTACTAGAATCAAATTTCATATATTAACAGGTAATATGGAAAGGTGAAAAAGAATTGAAAAGGATGTTTTCCTATGTAATACATAGATATATAAATTATTTATAGTTAAATTGCATATTTTCCTATAAGCATGACACTGCTCAGTCCAGAGCTCATAAGTCTTTTTTTTATAACCAACATATTCGGAAGCTTTCCGAACTTGACTAGCAGGGGTTGCAACACTTTCTCCTCGAAACACACGCAAT
The DNA here is from genome assembly GCA_037672795.1 of Lagerstroemia speciosa. NCBI lineage: Eukaryota > Viridiplantae > Streptophyta > Magnoliopsida > Myrtales > Lythraceae > Lagerstroemia > Lagerstroemia speciosa. The sequence continues at coordinate 5,300,096 of CM075307.1, read as the reverse complement.
AACTCGCAAATCATGTGTGTCGAGTAAGGTCGGTAAACCTCGCGGGATCGATGACTATAAAGCCTCCACCCGCAAGGAAACACCCCTTGGCATGTGCCTCATAAAATTCAAACTCGGGAGGTCTGGGATGACTTCCCAACACCCAACTAGTGGGGCTGCCCCCTCATGGGCAGTCTAGAGCTCATATGTCATCCCCACCTTAAGCATCCTCTTATGGGGTATATCAAAGATCTTCTCCCTCTGCCTCAAGTTCTTCTTTAGGAAGCTATACGCATAGTCTATCAACACCCTCTTCCCAATCCCGGCCCCTTTCCTTGCCACCACCTCGTTCTCTCCGATTAGGTGCACAACTCCGGCCTGCCATGCCTTCTCCAGCACATTGAGGTCTCTCTCAGCTTGCTCCCGTGCCCTGATGTTCGACTCCTCCACCTGTCTCTCCGAGCACTGGTCACGATCACCATCCTCATTCTCTTGCCCGTCGTCATCTTCTTGTTCTTGTCCATTGCCATGAAGTGTGTAGAAATCCTCTCTAACAAACTCCATCAGTCTCTCCAAGAGCATCCTCTCGAATGGCTCGTGCTCATTCCTGGTGTCTGTGTACCCATACCTGCAGGCGAAATGTCGAAGCCAAAAACCAACAAAATTAGAGTATCCTCATGCATATGAATTGTGAAATCCTAGTTTAAAGAATAATTATAGTTTATAACAAAGTTAGATACCATCAACTCATAGTTTAAACTTTTGATTATTAACATGCTCAGCTTATTATAAGACACAAACTCGTACCCTTTTCAAGCAATCTAAGTTGATGGCTCCAACATAAGGCATGTCCAATCAAGAACTCTCTAAATTAAACCGGTTGTCTGCTCACAATAAGTTAATATAGTATTAGAACTAAAGTTTGAGAGAGATGTTAAACCCCGCATCGATTAGATTAAAGAGTAATACTACCATTTAATAGTTTAGATTTTTTAGTGAAAAATGAATTCAGAAATTAACATATGCTAACAATAATTTAACATAAATCATTTGGAAGGTTTTCTTGATTTCATTAAATTACCGTAAATAAATAAATAAGACCTTTAAATCCATTACCTGACGACGCAACGGAACACATTCAGCTCCACCGGCTCCACCCTCCGGAAAAGGAACCGCTCCTCCACCGGGACTTTACCGATTGGCAACGACTTAATCGAGACGAAGATGACCACGGAGTGAAGAGACGGCACATTTTCCACGTAATGCTTGAAGATCGGAGGGATGCCGTGGACGAGCTCCGAGTAGAAGACAGCGAGCCCTGGGATTCGACAGAAGTTTGTTTCTGCAGCTATCTCCTTGACCTTCTCCGGGGAGATCTTGTGGTCGAGCTCGTAGTAGTACTTCCTCCGGTAAACGCTGTTCCAGACGTACATTATGGTCATTAGGACGGCCGCAAATGCGAGCGGGAGGTACCCTCCTTGGTAGAACTTGTAGAGTACCGAGCTCAGGTAGAGGAGCTCGACCGATCCAATGACCACAACGTACGAGATCACGAGGAGGACGTGGGTTTTCCATATCATGACCATGATCAGCACCAGGAAGGACGATGTCAGGGTCATAACGAAAACCACTGCAATTCCTGTAAAAAGATCACACGAATACTTGTTAAATCGTAACATTTATGCACTATGTTATGCCGAGTCACCGAACAATGAACTTCGGTGCCACTGGTCACGATTGGAGTATGAATCTGTAGTATATTTGATATTGCTTCCAGAAAATTTGGCAACTACAATGTCTCTACCAGCGAAGTCCACAAATTGTTCAATAAAGTTACTTCATATAGTTAGGAGAGGCTGATTAAATCATTTTCTTGAAATTAAATTAATTTATTACTTTAAAAAGTTACACCTAAACCTATAAGAAATTTACCTTTTTTACCTAAAAACCTAAATTATTAAGCAGTGATATATAATAACATATTCACACTTGACACCTACTAAATAATATTTGCCCACAACAACTGACCTAGAGCAACGCATTTTACTTTCGGTCTCGGGTAAATAGAACAAACTACCCTGAGGCAAGCATTCTCTTCCATTAGGCTAACATATGAGACAGAATATTTTCTCCATACTCGATAAACCGTCTTCAATCTCAGCATTTGTCTTATGGTCTCAGTCTAATTAGCCACGAGCGAGAGTCGAACCTAGTGTGATGTGAGCCCTCATGTTAACTTGCTCTAATGCCATCTAAAATTTCCATCTAAACCTACAAAAGATTAGTCCCCCTTTTCACTTAAAAATGTAAACTATTAAAAGGCGGTACCTAATTCACTTATAAATCACGTTTTAATCTCTTAACTCCCCTAACTCTACCCTTACGTGAAATTCAATTCTCAACAATTACCATAAGCATTGCCGATCTTTTCCGTGGTTCTGAACCCGAGCGTGACGCAAACGCAGGCGACCATGAGGAGGTAGTTGATCTCGGGGATGTAGACTTGGCCTTCATACTTTGTAGAGGTGTGGACTATCTTGACCAGAGGGAAGCACCCGAGGGAGAGGGATTGCTGGATGATCGAGAATGTTCCCGAGATCATGGCTTGGCTCGCTATAATAGCTGCCAAGACCGCTACTCCGAACATCGGCCAGTACAACGGACCTACAAAAGGGAGCGCGACACATTATCGTAATGTTTGACATGATCGAAATGAGGAACACAGTGGACTCTCGATTACTTGGAATAGACTTGAAGAATGTGTCGGAAACAAGGTCGTTGTGGCTCCGGAGGAATGAGGCCTGTCCCGTGTATGCTAACAGCAGAGCAGGATATGTTACGGAGCACATACTTATCTGAATCGACCGAACCGTGAAGTGCCCGACATCAGCAAATAAAGCTTCGGTTCCTGCATTCTATGCAAACCAGCATTTGTTAATAGAATGTAATGGTATCAAGACCATATCGGATCGATTCCATGTGACTTTCCATCATACAACACTACTAGAAAGGTCGGTTCGTGTTATGCACAGATTTATTCTTTAATGCAACTGTTGAATAAAAATGCTCGTGCAAATAATTGAACAAAGTCTTCATTGTAACTGACAAAAGAAGCTTGTTCTACTAGTACTGTTCTCTTCTCGACGGATGACCAAAGGATCGTGGGTTGAAATCTTATCATTGGGACTTCCCATACTCTTTATTCCCACTTCACTTCATTCACTTCTAAACATTTGTATCTCATTCGTATACCAAAAAAGTCTTCCTTGCTGCTAGTGTCCCAAATATATTAAAAATTTAATTTAAATCAAATATTACAATTAAGTAATAATTTTATTAAAATATTTCACGAGCTTATATATAATGAAAACGGTAAAGAGGAAATATTAAAAAAATAAAGTTTGTAAAATAGGAGAAACAAGTGAAAAAGAAGTGGGAATGTAAAAAGTGCAAGTAGTTTATTAGTTCATTTAACATTAAATTCTATTTATTTTCAAATCTAACGAAATTACAAATGGATTTTATAAGTTAATAGATAATTTTAAAAAATATAAAATATAAAAATGGGAATCCTCTTCCAATATACATATATATATATATAATTAGAGACAAAACTGGTCTAAATAGAAAGCAAGGAAGATACCAACACAATAATAATCATCTATGACCTGTGATGGCGAGAACGATGCCGCCGAGAGAAA